>CM039433.1:12141461-12741461 GCA_022379115.2 Bauhinia variegata
GATTTATTAAAATTTTAATTTTAGTAAAAATATTTTTAATTAATAAATTATTACATATTTAATTATATATATGTTTCTTCAACCTCAAGTAATGTATTTAAATTTAATTATATTATATATATATATATATATATATATATATATACATATTTCACCGCACGCCCCTCTACAAGCGTTTTTAAGTAAAAACGCTTGTGTAAAGTATTTTTACCTCAAAATACTTGTACATGAACATTTTTAATATCAAAATACTTATGGAGAAGCATTCGATGTAGGGGGTGGGTGTTCGAGAATGTGAGAAGAGATGGAGGGGCCGATTGAGGGGGATGAAGGACATTTTTAAAATTAAAAGAAAAATAAAAGAGGGGTAGTGTTTGTTAAATAGGGGGTGGTATTTGGTTAAAACCCTCCATGCAAACCCAACACTACTAAAAGAGGACTTTCCCAATTCTTATCAAGATATGAGTGATTTTTCCGTGTTGTCTTGTCAAGAGAAACAATATAATATATGCGGTTGTAAGATTACCTTTGACTAGTAGCATATTATAAGGATCACGTTGGAGAAGGCTAGTTATGCATCCCTTTCCCAATCTGTAAGTCAACATTACACTTTTGTAGCAATACTATGTTGCCTAACATTAATTCTAGATAACTATGTTGATTTCATATTAAATGATTTCTTAAACTTATAGTGTATGAATATTCAATGAAAACGTAAATTGAATGTAAATCTTCATTAGGAAGAATTAATTGCCCATTTACATAAACTAATTTTCAAAGACTTTCACCCAATATTAATAATTGATTCTAGATTTTTTTTTAAATTACAATACCAATTAAAAGAAAATTATTAAGACTTAATTAAATTAAAACAGTTTTGCTTAAAGAAAAACAAAAAAACTATAATGGTACTAAAAGTTAACTGAAGTCTCATGTTTAAATCAGCAATATTAATCAGACATAACATAAATGGAAATTATTTTGGTTTCAGAAATTATTGTCATCACGAATGGGTTGCGAATGTAAGGTAAATCTCTTGTCTAATCCCTCGGCAGCAACTTGGCTGCTACACTACCATGAACACAGTAACAATTAGTCATCCAACCATTGACAAAGTCAAAGAAATTAATGGACCCAACAACGTTATCTCTTGTCCGAGCTACTTCATTTCAAGGATCATCACCTTCGTTACCTGACAGTAAAGAAAGAAGAACATTCACTCTTCAATTTAAGAAAAGCTATACCTACGCCCATTATTACACACCACAAAATATTCATGAAATAAGAGGAAACAATAATCTCATTGTACAAAATAAGTTTTATCATCTTAAAAATAACATAAAAATTTTACTTGAAATAGAGTATAAATGATTGACAGATAATTAAGTAGTCATTTTCATGTCACATATGTCATTGTATGACATTTTGATGTTATATTTTAAGTGAAATTTTAATATATTATTTTTAAAATTGTAAGTTTTATTTTGTATATCATTGTTTTCTCTCACTGTATATTTTTAAATGAATATAACTGTCCTGTTTGATGAAAGAAAAGAAAACGAGGAAATCCAAATGTAAACAAGAGAGTAAAAAGAGCATGCATGTATATCTATATATATCTTCGGTTATCAAAATATATATACATATATATATATATTATATATATAGAGAGAGAGAGAGAGAGAGAGAGAGAGAGAGAGAGAGATAAATAGATAGATATATTGGTTGAGCAGCTACTTACCCACATGGAATTGACTCCCAAGGCCGAAATGAACCATCAATAGCCAAACGAAGCAAATAAGTTCTGCACCTTTGTTTAGTCTTCTGACAAGGAAAACAGCTGAGCAAGTACTCGCAGTAAACATCAACAACTCCATCCACACTTGGCTCATAACTTCCCATCTCTCTGCTGAATCATTTAACTTGTTGGCCAAGTTACGTGCATCAATCCACAACGAGGAATCGTTACTCCCCCCTTGATTCCTATCAGAATGCAGAAATCCCTCATAGAACTCCTTCTTCGAGCTTCTCTTTGTCATAGACATCGAACGCCATTCGCTAAAGAAATACTGTTTGACATTATCACACGTGCTCTGGAACCTTACCCGACCATTAACAGCCACAGCTTGCAGCGTACTAGGTTCCATGATTAACAAGTACAGCATGTGTTCCGAGAGAAGCCTGCTAAAATGCCGCCGTGGATTGCCCTCGCCATCGCCATGGGAGTAGCAGAGATCAGTGGTAATGTGGCACATTATGATCATTTCCTCAAAGGTATATCTTTTGGGACCAATATGTGGCTGAAGCAACCCATGAATATGTTCGAGGCTAATCGGAGAAGAATCTTGGGATTTTCTCTTGATTTCCAGGAAAATAAATTCCCAGAACTCTTTGAGAAAAGGGTTGTGTACCACAAAAAGCCGCAGGAGACTTCTGTCACCAAAGTGGGAAATGAATCTATAAACAGCAGATCTGAACTCCATAATGTTATCTCTGCGGCCCAAACAATGTGTTATCAGATTGTACCCTGTCACATATCCAGGCCATTTGCTGAATACTGCAGGTCTGGATAATTCCATGAAATCGGTGTAAGGCTGCTTCTTGCACCGTTTCCATTTCAGTCTCTTCAATCCAAAGAAAATTCCAAGAACAACCAGATAGAGTTTCGTGGGAAAAATTCTCACAATCAGCTTAGAGGATTCCTGGGAAAATTTTTCCAGAAACACAACATTCCACTCCGAGTGGAAGAACATGTATAAGTAAAGAAAATCCAAGGCCACGGCTCCATAGAGCAATACGTAGGTAAGTACGAGGTCAAAGTTGTCAAAATCAGTCTTGTCGTACGAGACAAACACCCCAAGTGCTGAGACAATCAGAGCAAAGGCAACAAAACGAAAAAAGTACCCTAGTTTGCTGCGCAGTATCCATACCTTGGTATAGAAAACATCGTAGATGAAGTTGAGCTCAACCTCTAGGACCTTGAGAGCATCTTCTGCTGTTCTACTGGAAAAATAATCTTGGGTCTCTTTGCGGAAATTCATGGAGTACTTCATGTCAACGACAAGCCCTTTGAATATGTCAAAGAAGTTGTACCCATCACGCACCACCTGGAGATCAGTTAGAGTTTGTCCTTCAGTATCTGTAGTAGTAGTACTCTTTTTGTTCCTGATCTTTCCAATATCCGGCGGGTTTCCGGCGACGAATTCCCGGAATGTGTCGGTGCTGGCAGCGTACAGAGCAAAGATCCTCTCTCCGCATTTGATCATTCCGGCGAGGAAAACAAGCACAAACGGCACCAATAGAGGGTTGTCGGTAAGTGTTTCATAGAAGACATAGAGAATTGTAATAACTTGGAACAACAGAGTGAGGAACTGTCTCTGCCACATGTCGTTGTCTTCCAAAGAGAAGGCAGTGATGTTGTCTGGTCCACCGAGGTGTACCAGGAGGAAAGCAGCCCAGAATGCCATGAGGTCTAGGCTGGTGGTAGTGCTACCTGGTTGGTCTTGCTTGTTGCTGATGAGACCAATGCAGTAACTGGCTGCAGAGCTGGCTAGAATATAGACGAACCAAAGGGACCAGTAGGTTAATCTTCCAGTGGATTTTTTCAAAGGGGCAAACGTAACGAGAAAGAACTGGAAAAAGAAGCTTAAGATGATAAACCCACGAACATTCCACTGCTCCCATATGTCGGATATGGAAGAAGCCATGATGTCCCTGCCGCTACGTTCTTCTTCGCCGTACCTCTGTGGCCAACGTTGGATAAAAGTCTGAGAGAGAACTCTCCAAATATTCAACCAGTATAAGCAGTAAATAGAATACATCAATTGTGATTGATCAGTGAATTACTTTGATGATGGAAATTATTAATTGTGGTACGAATCTGGTTTTGTCTATATAGAGGAGCAAGCCGTAGCAGGCTTGTGAAACTAGGAACGAGCTGGTTGTTGATCCCTTTTGGAGCTTTGTTTTCTTAATTAGAGTGGTAGTTGGAGCATATCTGGACAAACAGGATAAGTTTTAGTATGGTTTTATGTACTTTTAGTTGTGTGCTACAAGCTCCTACTCAACAGAGTTGATAGAGATTGGGACTCGTTATGCAGAAGTTTCAACATTGGCGGGAGTTCTGCTCATCTTCCATTCAACTTGGACTCTCAGGTGCGGTTTTTTGCTGCTCTTATTATCAATATTTAGTATTGTTAAAAGGCTGCTCAATCTCACCAAACAGATTTTTTTTTTTTTTACTGTTTACATTATTGTCCATAAGAGTTTTTATGTTTTAAATTAGACAAAATGAATCTAAAGTTAATAACAACAATGGATTTTAATATAAAAAAAAAAAACTGAATAAAGTTTATATTTATTCTTAACTTGGAATGAAAGAGTTAATTTTGTTTAATTTAAAATATAAAAATATTTTTTGAAATTAAGAGTTAAAATAAGGGTTTTTTTTTTTAATTTTTAAATAATTGCTCTATCCTAAAAAATAGAAAAAAAAAAAAAAAAAAGTTGCTAAAATTAAAAAGCATAAAAGTACGATCAAAGTTTAAGATTCCCACCAAAAAAAAAAAAAATGATCAAAATTTGAGATGAGCACTATCTAAGAATGCAATTTGTTCAGCCATGTGTGAGCATAGCATGTGTTCCAGGGTTGAAAATCGGCTTAGTGTTCAACTCCAACTTAATGTGTATTGGGCCTGATTTCAGTAATAAACAATTTGGGCTGAACTTTGATCCATTGATTAGATTATTGGGCCCGTTTAGAATTCGATTTTTCTTTTGCTGGAAAAATGCCGGAAAATTCTTTTGCACACCCCGTATTTTCTTATCACACACCCTGAAGGTGTAATTCACCATGATTGTGTATATCTATCTTGGATAGTGTGCACCGAAAGCCCCTTCTTTAGGCCCAAGAACTGAAAAGTGCTTTTAAAATTACATTCGTAGCCTCAAGTTCACCGACTTGAACTGAAGTACATCTACACAGAAAGCCACCGTTATCTTTCACATCTCATGAATGATATTTGATTATTGGGAGCTTTCCAACGTATTTTGTCTGTCCTACACTCCACACTTCCTTTTTATTTTTCTAAAGAAAAAGTAGAATTTGCTCCTTTGCTTTGCCATAATTATAATTATAATTATTAAACGGGCAGTAATGGGATTAGAGAACAACGTTAACCTATGCTTGGTCAAAGAATCAAATCAAAACATCCTTGTTAAATGCTAGCAAGAACTTAGGTTGATAATTTGATATGCGATGAAATATACTCTTTTGATACTTTTATTTAATTTCAAGATATAAAAATATCAAAAATTATATTATTATATTAAATTATTTTTTAATAATAATTCAAGTAATATATTTTCGCCACGTGCAATTGCCAATTGAGAACGAGAGAAAGATCCTTGAGAATGTGTACAAAACCCGAAATTCCCTCCCATCTCTCTCCCCTCGAAAGCGAATAAATCACAGTGGGACCCACCTGCCCTAACTAGAAGAGCATGCAGTATCCGATCCATTGGATCAAACGTGAAGCGCCGTCTTCCAGTAGCTTGTTAAATATCCATGCTCTTTGCATGCTGGCAACACATTCATTCACGTATACGTGGCACCGTCCTGTTACAGTCTACGTTACCTGTCGGCAAAATCCAACAACTATTCATCTACCGTTTGATTTAATATCATCTTTTAGTCTCAATCATAATTTGTAATCAGCGGTGCAGAATCTCCTATGCTCGGGAGCATTGTGCTCACACGGATTCTACCGTACGAGCCTGTTTAAGTTTAGCAATCGCTGTATAAGAGGCCCACTCTGTTTAGCCGAACGTTGCTAGATAATACTTGCTCTGTGAACTGAAACGAAGCAATGGAGGAGCCGTTAAAGAATACTGACTCAGCTCCACCTCCAGTTGCAGCTCCGGCGCTGGTTGCTGCGGTTCCAGAACCGCCTCTGGCTGAAGCGCCACCACTTGAAGAAAAGAAAGCGGTGGTTCCGCCACCTGAGCCTGTGGAATCCAAAGCTGTGGCTGTAGTTGAGAGTAAGTTGTTTTCAAACTTTCTCACATATGGTGCTTGTGCTTTTGGGTTTTCTTTGTTTTCCCGGAAAATATCAATGGTTTTCATCAAAACCATTTTTGAAATAGAATTTAGTGTTATTTTGAGTGTACAATTGGAGTAGAATATTGTGATTGTGGCTGTTCTATCTGTTTGGTTGCTGAGAAAGTGATGGAAAATGAAGGGAGTGTAAAGTTAAGTCTATCTGTTATTCGTACTGATTAAAGTATTATTTACACAAATGAAAATCTCAATTTCCTTTAGTTCTTCACTATTGGTATGTTTAATCCATTGTACAAAATCTTATCATCCTCTTTCTGATCAAAGAGTTCATGATGGAATTTGAAAAATTTTCCTCTTTTATCATGTTCTTTTGAGTGACTTTAAGAATAGATTAGATAATTATTTGATAAAAATTAGTAATCTCTAACTTTCTCCCAATTATTCATCTTCCCTCTTGGCTGATTTGTCTGTTATTGCGTTAATAGCTCTGATCAGTGATGTTCAAGACACATGGTAGATCTGTATGCTTTCTCTATTCAACCTTACAAATGGGAAAATCATTCGATTTTTCAATGACTTTCATATATGTGTTAAAAGTTAATTCAGAAATTATAAGGTCGTAAATAGTTACGTTAGAAGTTTTTGGACAAGTTAATGGTTCCGGGTAACATGGAAATAATTAGGGACTATGTAATTAATTTCTCTAGTTAATGTTTTACTAGTCTGCTTATTAATTTATTCGTACTTTCTAGAGCAGCAGATTTTGTAGATTTTCTAACAATATGATCTGTATTCCTTGCTTTGCAAAAGTTAGTTCCATTAGTTTATGTTTATTTAAAGCAGACGGCAACAATGAGTGCTTTACATTATTGTTATCAATTTAGCTTAAAGGTGATGGCTACGTGAGTAACAATCAATCAATCATGCAGCAGCACGTTAGCCATCAAGCAGTTGTATTTATACTCCTTGATTTTGACAATACTTGATTTAATTATACAGATCAAATTAAGCTTTAATTCTATCAGGTTTCCTTTGATAGAGTATGTAGTATAGTATTTTACTATTTTATTCTCACTACAAGAAAACGGCTATTTTCTCAGGAAAAAAAGAGATGAAGAAAAAGAAGAGAAGAGAAAAAAAGGAAAGGAAAAGAGCCATTTAATTAGACCCTTAATGGGGCCTTAGAAATCAATTTGTCTCCCATGTTGGGAGGAATAATAATGCTTTAATTTAAAGCGAAAGTGATATTGAATTGCTTTCACAGCTAACTGGCGCTATTTGCTTAACTTATTCTTAACACAGTGATCCTAATTAGAACTCAATTATGAATGATATTGATACCTCACATTTTACTGACTTTGTCGATAAAATACATATTTTCTTTGATGGATTCTTACATGCACAGGATTGCCAAATACAAACTTATACAGTATCTATATTTTCTTATTTTATTTGCTGATCTAAATTAAGTAGCAGAAGATGGTGCTGTTTATACAGGTTTGGCAATCTGCTTCTCCTAGTTTTGTATGTTATGTGTAAATAGTTTGATACAGTTGTTGGCCAATAATGGATATAGCTACAGCATAAACCTTGTATGCTTTGAATATATGACCTTTATTTTATCTCTCTATCTTTTTCTGAAATTGTGATAAATGAGTTAACCAGAGTTGCAAAGAAAGGTGGTTGCTGGAAAGATTTTGTTTAATATATAGTTGGTTGCAAAGAGAGGCTATAAAATGTTTTATCAAGTTGCTTTTTAGTTTTGACAGTATTTTCTTTTGGCTTTACAGAGATACCAGAACCTGTAAAAAAGCAACCCTCAGGTGGATCCATCGATAGGGGTGAGAATTTTCTCTTATTTCAGTTCAGTGTCTTTCAGTTTGTTAAGATCCAATTATAATTACTAGGCATATTTTGAAGACATAGATTGATTTCTAGAAGACCCTTATCCATCTATCCCTTGTTCACCTATCACTTTCTAAGTATGCATATCAGCATATGTCATGCTGAGTAAGTAACCTATGCACTTCCATGTTCTACAGATGTTGCTCTAGCAGAAGTAGAAAAAGAGAAGAGGTTTTCTTACATCAAGGCTTGGGAAGAAAGCGAAAAAACCAAAGCTGAGAATAAGTAAGACTTTATCTCAATGTTCTTATTATAGTTTGCCATGCTTGGCATAAAATTCACACGTTTCATTTGATATTGGATTATCTGTTTAGACACAGATTCATCCAAAAAAGTTATTAAAGATTCTATAAACGCCAAATATGCAATGTCCATGCAGAATGTGAAGGAAATGGGTTTCAATGTACAAATTTTCTTTGAAAATTATGTTTTTTGTTTATTTTCTTGTGCTCGGTTCTCATTGTTGAAACTTAAAAACAACTATGATCTGTTAACAGAGCCCAAAAGAAGCTCTCTGCTGTTACAGCTTGGGAAAACAGCAAGAAAGCAGCTATTGAAGCTAAGCTGAAGAAAATCGAGGTACGTAACTCCTACCCTCTTGTTCATTGTGTTATTGACATGACATATCTTTTGCATTATACCTGCTAGAACCCATAAAAACACATCCTTTTGAAAGATCATACAATAATTAAAAATTTGTCTCAAGTTAAAATGCATCTATGGAAACATAATGAAAGTTACAGAGAAAACTATAGACACAAGAGGAAGGGAGAGAGGGGGATTATATGAGTGGAACCATATAACGCTTTTTGAGTTTAAGCAGGAAGAACTGGAGAGAAAGAAAGCAGAATATGGTGAAAAAATGAAAAACCAGATAGCCTTAATTCACAAGGAAGCAGAAGAGAAGAGGGCAATGGTGGAAGCCAAGCGCGGTGAAGAAATTCTCAAGGCAGAAGAATTGGCCGCAAAATACCATGCAACTGGAAGTACTCCAAAGAAGGTCCTTGGATGCTTCTAAAACTTACGTTTTTGGTCCTGATGTGATATAAATAAAATGTAATTTGCAAATTTTGTGTATAATTTTCTTCTTTCTTCTTTCTTTCTGGGGTAAAAAGTTGTGTTGTTTGTGTGTAAACCTATCATGTCAGGCAGATTTTGTTACAATTCATATATGGTTGTATAGTTTTATCTCCTTTCATTTAAGTAATGGAATTCTGCAATTTTTGTCTATCTTGAGTAGCTTCACCATCGTTGAAGACTAAAAAAATCTTCCAAGTTATAATTCTGAAAATGATAAACATGAAAATAACAATACACTGATGAGGAAAAAAATGTGATTACATGCCTGAAATGTAATATTAGGCAAGGTAATACTATTTCTCATATATACTGAACCAAGTCTAACAATCAAAATTCAGCATTCTCATCTTAGCTGAACAAACATCATATTCAACCAATTGCTAAATGCTATGCTCTTACTCCTTCAATGGCTTAGATAGAGACCCCAGAAAATAGTCAACAAAATGCTACGTAATACCATTATCACACTCAACAATCTGCCCTTAAAGGGGGCAAATATAAGAGTTCCCTTCCATGAAGCTCATGTCATTGTTTATGGGAAAATCTAACCACAGCTGCAATGCAGTGTCTGAAGAATCTTCCAAGTCATTAGAGCTTGATGAGTCACATCCATTCTTAACATCTTCAGCATATGCCTTGCTGCTGCTTCTGCACTCAAACTCTTCATTCAAATTGCTAGCCGGGGTTGAAGACCCTACTGGGTTCAGTGCCACTTCTGTGGTTATGGCAGAACCTGGAGAAATGGGGCTACAGCATGCAGTTTTAGCATCTTCCTTGTGAATCTTACGAAACGATTCACCGACTTCAGAGTTCCAAATGCGGAGAAAATAGTCAGAATCAGCTTTGGCATTTGAGGGACTGAACAGAGATGACTCTCTGGAGAGCCTTGCCTCTGCTTCAAGCCTTGCACTCTCCCACTGTGCCATGTGACGAGTGAAAACTGAGGCATTTGCCTTGTCAATTGGGCAACGAGAGGTCACTGGCTCATGCGTTTGTGGGTCTAGTCCCATGCTAACCAGGCGCTTCTTCAAGTGAGTATTCCATAAATTCTTTATCTCATTGTCTGTTCTTCCTGGTAGTTGAGCAGCAATAGCAGCCCACCTGAAATTTAATTGTTTGTTCAAAGACTACTAGAAAAACTACATACCAAACAGCACCTAGCTATATAGAGTTTCTTCATAGCTAATACTTCTTGCTAGTGCAAGTAGGCTTCCTCATAAGTAGGAAGCATTAGAAATCACAAATTGAAAGCGAGAAGATGAAGAAATGAACTACCTATTGCCAAGGATGGCATGTAGCTGTATGACAAGCTTCTCTTCCTCACTAGTAAAAGGACCACGTTTGATATCAGGTCTTAGATAGTTCGTCCACCTAAGCCGGCAACTCTTCCCGCAGCGATGAAGACCTATAAGCAAAGAAAATCTTCTAATCCAAACAAGTAAATGATAACCAATTATGAACTGGTTCTTCCATTCTTGTGCCCAAAAGGGAAAAATGATAAAGATAAACCCTCTTCATTAGGTGTTAGACTTGGTATTATGCTTGCAGAAATCTATTAGCAATGAAGTTAGATAGCGGTCTAATGTGAAAATCCCACCCAAAAGAGGTTCTCTAAGAAACACGCCTCAATGAAAAAGCTGCTTAAAAAGCAGCATTTTTATGGCTTTTTCGCTTCGAAAAAGAGAATTAATTGCCAGAGTTTAGTTTCATGACCAAAACCAGAAACTACCAAAAGATAAAGACGAAGATGAAAACCTGCCAACTTTGGGAGAGAACGCCAGCTTCCATGTCCACCATTCTTCTTGATAAAGTTAACAAGAATCTCATCCTCTTCAGCTGTCCACGGTCCTTTCTTCAAACCCCTCTTGTCACAACAGGGAGTCCTTCCCATTCCTACTTTACTCCCAAAACTAACACATCAACAAAGAAAAGACCACAAAAATGGCAAAGGGCCCTATTAAAGTTTACACCTTTAAATCAAAATTTCCCACCTCACACCCTTAAAAGCCTCAATCTTTCAAGAGAGTATGAACAGGCAGAGTAGCAGAGACAAGGAGAAGTAAACAGGAAAGATGGGAGGGATATATTGGAAGAGTGCCTAAAGAATTCGAGGGAGATGTTAATTTATCAATGAAGTGGGTTTGAAAGGATGGTCAGCGTGCTTCAAGCTGGATTTTGCAATAAATGTCGGTACAGGAGTATTAAGACGTTGAATCATCATTGAGAAAAAAAAAAAAAAATTGCACAGACAATGAAATGGAGTTAATGGGTGTGCGTCCTATTTTGAGGTTTTGAATTCACAGAAGTAGGATGAGAGAGAAAGCAAATGCAGTGAAGACGATAGTGAAAGCCTTAATGGCAGAGGACATAATACAAAAGAAATAGGAAAGCATTAATGGCGGATTCTCTCAGAGAAGTCAGTGTAGGATTAAACGTCAACACAAACAGTGACATGCACAGAATACGGACACACCATGCAGAAATCACTATTTTTACTACAGCCACTGAATCAATCTCTTTCTTCTTTATTACGGCCCCAAATAAATGAAAAGGCAAAAAGTCGAAGTCCTCCTTCTTAAGAAATTTCATTATTGCCTGTTGATTGGATGGGTGACGATTTTTTTTTTTTTCTACGGAAAAATTTAAATAAGTTGGTTTTGAAGGCTTACTGAGTAGGCTTTTTCGTGAAAGTATTCACTCTAACAAAATTTGTGAGTAAGTTCTAATTTATATTCATTTTTAACATAAGACCCGTAGAGACATGAAATATGTCAAAAAGAATTAAGACTTTAAGTTTTTACGGTCGATTGTAAATTATTCGTACGATTTATTTAGTATTATATAATTAATAATTAATTATATAATAATAAATATACCGAACGATTTGTAATCCATTGCAAAAATTAATCGTATTCATTTCCTATTAAGACATAAATAGCATTGTTTGGCCTTCCAATTTTTTTTTTTTTTTTAACCCACGACCATCTCACTATTATAAAGAGAAAGTTCTCCCATACAAGTTGAAAACTCTTTCATACAAAATTAAATCATAATATTTTAAAAGCCCCTTTAATTAATACTCATGGAATATGGACCAACCCAAATATGAAAATTGAGACTAGTGCAGGGCACTGCAACTGGATTTTAACCAAAGCCACTTTCGTGTTAATGAATATATCCACGAGCTCCAGAACCACTAGAAGGATAATGTTTCTGAAACACTTATCTGCAATTAACATTTGGAGTAGAATCCAAATAAGACTCTTGAGGAACCTTCAACTGCCACAAGTTCGCATTAAATATATTGCAGAAAGCAATTGCATTGATGGTCGAGGAACACTGTGAACAGGGTACCATAGCAGCAGTGGAGATATAGAAACTTAAAAACTTTTAATACTATATGTACATTTCTTTCTCTGTTTATTGTATTTTAAACTCCACTTCCTTTTCTATTTATAGTTTTATCTCTAGATATAACTAATACACACCATGTGTATACCTAAAAATTTACGAGGGAAACCACAATGACAGACTAAATAGCTAGCATAGTAAAAGGAGGATATATTCTTCATCAAGTACATTCCTAAACAGTGCAACAATGGAAAAGAAAAACACTAGGGATAATAGTTAGTAACAAAACACATCTGAAAATGTATAAGTCAAAGAAATCCCAAACTGGACCCACCATGTACCAGGCAGTTATAAGCCAGTTCTCAAGGTATACTCATGTTTAAGGGCTCTCAACCAGAAATTAATGAAAAAGCATTCAACAAGGGTCCTACAACAACCAACCCAATTTTCCAAGTGCATCCTCATGCAGATCTACATACACACCTGCTAGTATGGACAATCGGAATAACCTGAAAGACAGGAAAAACATACAGATCACCACCTGTAACTACATAATCATTAGGCATAAACATACTCATGGGTTCTTTTTTCTTTTTTCATAAAAATAAAAAGCAGTGTGATAATGTCAATAGAAGTACACATTTGTTCCTTTCCTAAAGAGGATTTAATCACAAGAGGAAAATCTTATCATGAGAATATTTTATTTGTTTTCTACCAAACTGCCTTGATGAAACTTTTAAAAGAAAAACCTGTACCTTCATTAGCACTTTCAGACCAAGGACCACAATGCAAATTAGAAATATGAAAGGGAATGTTTTCCTTCACTCACCATTGCCGGTCAGTCACTGTCGTGAACACAACCCTGATTATTTACCACTGATCACCGGCAATAAATCCCCTGATCAATGTGTGGTGGAATTTGCTTTATCTCAGTGCCAAGTTCTTGTTCAATCCTATATCTGAGTAAGATAGATGGAAAAACATATTAGAGCAGAATCCTACATCAGGTGTCATGGAACTCATTTGAGCTGTGAATTACATACAAGTTAAAGCGGTCCTCATAAGTGATCAAGTTCACTGCTAAACCAAGGTGCCCAAACCTCCCTGACCGACCAACCTACACATGGATAAAATATCCATTAGAACTTGCACGGAGAAACCCAGCCTCAACAATGCAATAAAATCTGGCAGGAGAAAAAGCAGAAATATCAAACATACCCTGTGCAGATAAGTTTCCGAGTTCTTGGGAAAATCAAAATTAATAACCACATTGACCGCCTGAATGTCTATTCCCCTAGTGAAAAGATCTGAGATTGATTTCCAATAGAGAAAAAAGAGAGATATTAGGATGATTTTATATAACATAAATTACAGTCATTAAAAAAAATAATTAAATACAGCTCTTACAAGGCAATTGCAGGCATAAATCATCACTTGATATATAATCATAACATAATCAATTTTTTACAGTAAAACAAATTCAATTATTCACCATGGAACCAAAATTATGAAATCGATAGAATGAAGATGACATCAGAATGAAAACAAGCACCAGAAACCATTACTTACATGGAAGTCATATAAGTACCGCAACATTATTGAGCAGGCATCACAATCAAATTAAACAAATATTCATATTGCTTATTTATCAGAAACAAGGATAAGGATAAAGTTCAAAAGCACCAATAACATACCAGTACAAACAAGATTTCTACATGCACCATTACGGAAGTCATGAAATACTCTGTTACGATGATCTTGCAACATCTTTGCATGAATATAGAAACATGAATACCCAAGTTCTGTTATTTTTTTGGCAAGGAGCTCAACTCGATTCACTGAATTGCAGAAGATAATTGACTGGTTTATTTGTAGCTGCAATAAAAGCCATCATTCATTATCATATTCATCAATGCCAAAGAAATCAATCCAATATCATTCTGATAAAAATCAATCGTACCTTAGAGAAAAGGGTATTCAAGCAGTGCACTTTCTGTCTCTCTTCCACAAATGCATAAAATTGTGTAATACCTTTCAGAGTTAGCTCATCCATAAGGTTAATTATATATGGTTTTTGAAGATATCTATCTTTGAAGTCCTTAACAGTAACAGGAAATGTAGCAGAAAACATGAGGATTTGGCGAGTTGGAGGCAGAAATTGAATCAGCTGCTCTATTGAAGGTTGGAACTCAGGGGATAGAAGCTTATCAGCCTGAGAGACAGACAACATATGAAAAGCTTCAGACAGATAGGTAACTATTACTGCTAGAGATATTAATGTCAACAGTACATGAATGAACATGTACGAACAACAGAATGGGAAAAGAACTAGAAGGTGTAAAATACAAAGTCCATATTGCTACAAATCAGTGAAACACCAAAGAAACTTATCTGTACATCACACCATATTTTTCTAATAATATAATATCACAGTTCCTATTGCTCTCATCAAATTAAATTTCTTCAAATATCTGTGACTTTTGAGATCAGCCAGGTTCTACAAAATTTATTTCTAAATTTCAGGTGAAAAATACTTACCTCATCCATAATAAGCATGTTGCAATATTTCAAAATGCAAACACCCTTTTTTGCAAGATCTAAAATTCTTCCTGGGGTTCCCACAAGTAAATGAACTGGTTGATATAGACGCATGATATCATCCTTCAGGCTGGTTCCTCCTGTTGTAGCCATAACTTGAATATTCAAATGCTTCCCCAGTTCCTTACACACTTGAGATGTTTGCAGAGCCAACTCTCTTGTTGGTACTAGTATAACAACTGCATGATACAAAACAAAAGAAGCAAAAAATGAAAATTCTCCATCGGCAAAGTGAGTAATGATTATTTATGAAGAGTTTAATCATGCATCTACTGTGTACAGCCGTCTGCCATGAAAGTTTTGAATCAACTCGGTAAATCTAACTCATTCACTGAAAATTATTCCCAATATTCCTATGGGCCTTTATTACTGAATCCCCTTTACCTTCACATTGCAGGACATTTTTTTCCAACACAAAAAAGTGGCAAAAGAGCTCCTTTGAGAAAACAATATAAATTGAGCAGTGGGTAATCAGAAACAGGTATAAAAATGACTTATCAAATGTATGTATGCATGCACGTATATACACACTTTTCCAATGACATCAATATATATATACACACACAAACTAATCTCCTGACCATTTTCTAAAATGTTGAAGTTATATGGAAGAGATCAAACCTTGAATAACATTGTTGTCCTGATCAATTTTTTCCAATGCAGGAACGCAAAAGGCAGCGGTTTTGCCAGTTCCATTTTTAGCCCTAGCAAGAATGTCACTACCAGTAAGAGCTATTGGAATACTTTCTTCCTGGATAGGAGAAGGCCTTTCAAATCCCTTCTCATAAATTCCCATAAGCAGCTCACGTTTCAAAAAGTAATCCTCAAATTCATTTCCTTTAGTTGCTGTCACATCCTGTTAAAAAATGATGAACAATCCAAGACAGATAAATGTTACAATTAGAAAATTACAACTCCAAGCACCACAAACATAAAATTCAAATGCCAATCCACAGATGTTGTCAATGTTAGGTCACTGAATTTGGAATTGAAAATATCACGGGGATATGCAAAACCTTAATTATACTTAAAGATCCATTTATTTAGAGGATGATTTCCCTCTTATCAGGAAGAAAAAGTCCCAAATTTCATGAAACAAAATCCCACTGCATGGTAAGGAGATGTAGAACCCCAGCACATTTCCCGCTATTTAGACTAGGAAAAAAATTCTAAGTGAAGCAGTCCGGGAGTTCTACAAGTTACAACTATGATTATACTCTACATGACTGACTAATACGATAACAGTATACCAAAGAGGACATTTATCCAAATAATGTTAACAGTTTCAACCCATGTAAGAGACCAGCTTCCAGAAGCATTTGTAATATATTAATGAATGAAATGAGGACTCTATACCACATGTGCATATAATCAATCAATTATTCAAAGCACAAAATTACAGAATCAATAGGCATACCTCTGTCCTGTAGCGTGTATCAGGTGGTGGTATCTTTAGTCTTGCCTTCCAATCTTGTGAACTAACAAGGGAAAATAAATATGGATAATATTAAACCAACTTATTCCATTTGGTCTTTATATAAATTAAGATACAGGCGAAGTTCGACAAAGCGCAGTTCTAAAAGCGTTTTGGCAAAATGCAAATAACTGAATTTATATGGTGTTACACCATCCAACATAAACAAACCTTCCAGAATATCTTCTAACCCCGAACTAAAATGATAGGAGATCTAATCTTCAGCATATTGTACAGAGCAAAAATCCCTGGAGTTTCTACACTTTGTTTAGGACTACCACAGAAGTTGAAGGCATTGGGCAAATTCTTTTCACCATTTCAAAAGAAGAACTCAAGCCAAAATTTCCTAACCTATGAAGTTACAAAGAAACCCGATCAACCAAACTTAAGTATACAAAGATATGGTTCATCCTATTGTTCATTTAATTTTGCTGCTTTCTCATCCTCTTAAGACAGTCAACTACACCATCCATCCATTCATAAAAAAGAAAAGAAAAGAAATGCTAACTAAGTTCAGCAAGTCATGCACTTCAAACAAAACCAAACACGAGAAAGCAAGCACCTTGCTCTTAATAAACCCAAATGCACGTGAGAAAAAAAGAATATAAAGAAAGTTACCTGGGGTCAACGGCTTCAGACTGCACAGTCTTCTCCACCTCATCAACCACGGAGGCCTCGTTACCACCCAATTGCGTTCTTCTTAGCCACTGTTGTTGCTGCTGGTGCTGGTGTTGCTGTTGTTGTTGTTGGTGTTGATGGTGTTGTTGGTTTTGGTACTGATGTTGATTTTGCACGAAATGCCTTTGCACATACTGCTGCTGAGGGGGTCTCGGCTGAAAAGCAGGGTTCGTGTTCATCCCTCCCCCACGACCCATACCGATCCCAGGTGGGTATCTTGCTCTGTTGTTCATTCCAACGATTCCAAATTAAAGCCTTAAATTGGTGAGAGTACAAATATCAAAAAGGCTACGAAACTAGGGATTCTGGGTTGCGGCAGAATTGCAAATTAGAGCCAAACCCGCGAATGCTTCCGGAAATAGCTTGTGGTTGAACCAAAACCTACCAAAATCTACGAAGAAAAACCTGAAATTCTGGGTATTATACAGAGCTATAGGGACAAAAATGGCTAAGGTTTTCTAGGAACCGTAAATTGGAGTCAAAAATCGCTAGGGATTTTGTACAGATCTACAGCATAAAAAGTACGAGATAACAGAGCATAGAGTCTTTGTTTGAGTGAGGGAGATTTTGAAGAAGCAAAGTCGGCAGGGGGAAAGTGATTGGCTGATTGCTTCAATTTCTTGGCGTTTGTTTTGATGAGCAAGTTGAAGAAAAGGAACAGAAAATGGCGAAACCACCTTCCTAGGGTGCCACAAGGATTTTCTTATAATTGCTTATTAGCCCCGTCTCTTACTCGTATTCTGTAAAGTTGCCGACTTTACTTCTTTCAAGTCATCTCATAATATCTTGCACTATTCTTTCTCTTTCTTTCTTCCTTTGACAAAAATTTATTACCAAAATTAATTTTTCAAATGATGTTCTAGCTTTAACTTAGAAAATAATGTTAAATATTCGATCAAAAAAATTAAAATTAATTTAAGTGATAAAAATCAAAATAACATCTCACCAATTTCTCTAAACATTAAAATTTACATTAATTTTGACGAACCCTATGCAATTTCTTAGACAAAAAAAGAAAAAAAATGTTCAATTTTTTGCTTTATTTCCTCTAAATGTTTGAGATGTTTAAATTAAATTATATTACACTACCAAGATTCAAACTCAAGAAAAATGATCAAATAATAAATAAAAGTTTCTTTAGGTTATACGAGAAAACCAAGCGCCAAACTTATTATATAGAGTATTAAACCACACTCAATGACGAAGTTAAGAGAGAAATGGGCTGCAGATGAGGGAAAAAGTATAATTGTCCATCTAGTTCTTAAAACAAGAAAGGTTACATCTGATGTTTCAACTTTCGACACTTGAATATCTGTCGGTTTATTGGCCCCAATCTCATGGCTGGCAAAGCAAGATTAAGGAAAACAGACAACATTAGAAACTAAATCTCTTCATGATATTTGAGAAGGGAGGGAAACAAGGCAACTCGAGAAGTAGTGATTATGAACCATTAGACAAGTTTAGCAGACGGCTATTTATGCCAAATTGTCAAGACAATTTTCAATTCTTCTCTCTAGTTTCTTCTATCTCCATTTTTCTTTTGCTTCTGTGTTCCTTGTGTTGAATATCACTTGAAGGGAAATGAAAGATAAAATTGACCATTTCAAACCTTGTGATTGCACTCCGAGGTCTTTGGAAAGATAAACTCAATCAATTTCTCAAGAGTTAGTCCCCTCAAAAAGGGCTAAAACCTCAAGGTAACATTAAACCAGTCAGGCAAGTGGTTTACAGTTTACTAAATGTATTGAGGGCAGAAAGGAAGACAGATCCTAATTACATACATCAAATTCAAAACGTTGTTATCAGAACAATTACTGGTCTTTTGAAGCAAAACAGCACCCACAATTTGATCCCAGCAACTCTTAGAGAAGCAGTTCTATTTATTGCGTTTGGCAGCACGCCTTCCTTGGCCTTTCTTGGGTGGTCCTTTTCCCCGACGCTTCAACATTTCAAGCTTTGATAAGCGTCTATTAAAAAAAAAGACAATAAATACATGTTAGGGGAAAAGATAATACATAAAATCTAACATAAATAGTTATAAGCTACCAATGTTCGTGAAGACAACCTTCAGAAAATTGGACTGTTTAATTTATACATATGCACAAAGTAGATTACTAGAATCCACTTGTCTCGAAAAAAACGTAACCAAATTCACAGGGAAATCAGACGCAAATATCATCTGATAATACAAATGACATGAAATTGAAGATGTATTCAAATGTAGGAATCTTCTAAATTAACAACAGAAATACTCGCTACTTTATTATTTTCCTTTCAGAAAAGAGATAATCACCAACTTCAATTAGAAGAATCCATTGTAATTCGTACAGGTTTATTAAACTGAAGATTAAATGCATCAATATACTTTTCTTAAAAGGAAAATCTCATTAAGGAAACACTACAAAGAAACTAAATTAAAAGGCATAAATTTGAGATGGATAGTGAACCCAGATCTTCCTGAGAAGTGGGACATTAACCCACAAGATAACAGTTTCAACACAGATCAGAACAGCACCATCAAGATAGATAAATACCTACGTATAGATGCTATTAGTTTCTAACTTTATTTACTGTCAAAGGTGACATATTGCATATAAGACTAACCCATTTTTATGTTCACACAACTTCAGCCAACTTGAAAGACGAAGATCATTTACGATTGAGTAGGCATCTTGCTAAGAAGATTTACTTCAATCTAGAGTTGTGTTCCATCTTATACCCTTTATACTCAGTAATGTCACACCTATAATCATATTTGACACAATGTGGGTCATAGTAGTAACTTTTAAGGTACTTACCCCATGATACTATTTCTGTAGGAGTATGTAACAATTTAACAAATTAGAATGCAGAAAGCAAATACATTAAGGATCTGATGACCAAGTTAGCCAGCAATACAGAGTGACATCTAGGAGTTTATTTTATTTTGTGTTGAAATGCTGTCGAAGATTACATGTCGCAGAGAAACTTCGTTATCCTGTACTGTGAGCATTGACATGACATCAGCTAACTAGGAAAATGATGAAGCTCATAATTACCAGTACTAAGTACTACTACCCAGCATAGACAAGACCAGTGGTCGAAGAAGACCCTGGCTTTACCAAACGTGACAGGATTACACATAGAGAGCTAATCCTCTCCCAGGTAAAGACGGATTTGGGCCAGGATACCACCCAAAATATCTGAAACGTTCAGAGCAATAACTTATATGGTACTCACGATAAGATTGACTCCATGGCTTGAGCAGCAATGCAGAGCGCAGTGCATGTGTATGTTTGTATTAAACTGAAACGCTAAATCATCAATCCCAATCTAGAAACACAGACATTGTACACACTCATAATTGGCATCCTACTCATAAAATTAAGCAAAACGACAACCTCGCAGCATTAGCAACCGCAACAATATTCCACAACGAATAATAATACCACAGAGGAATAAAAACAAACACGTAATGGGCATTCCATCGAGTAGGGAGGGTAAGAGACGAATTACAGATTTTCTTCTTCGGCCATGACAAGAGGATCATCTTTCTTGATGTCATAAGGGTACCATGCAGCAACTTTCTCGCCGATGAGCTTTTTCCGCAAAATCTTATGGGCTGATCTTTGTCCAGTGGGATTGAGTACGTGCCCGAATATTCTCGCCCGTGCCTCTGCCACTCCTTGAGTGATTGCTGAGGCCAAAATGTTCTTCAGACCACCACTCGCCATCTCCACTGAGAAAGGAAGATGGTCATGGTTTGTTGTGGCGGCAACGAGAGAAGAAGACCTATGGTTTCAGAAGCCCAGTCCTGGCCCATCCAAACAACTCACCCGACCCGTTTCCATGGGACAAATACCATGTTGCGTGTGTAGTTAGAAAATATAGGGTGTGCTAAAAGAATTCATATTCGGATTTATGTTGGCAGGTCTTCCGATCGGGTTAGCCCAATCGGCGGGCAACCTCTTTTCTTTTTTTGAAAATTCATATTCATTTACAAATCGGCAAACCCGTAAACCCTGTTCCTCCGGCCATACCCAGACGCCAGATACAGCGCCGGAGCTGCCACCAGCAGTCGCCCCAGTCCGTCCCACCGCCACCCTAGCTCCTCCTCGGTAACAGGCGTTGGTTCTCTTCTCTTCCAGCACAGCTTCACTACAGCCCGCGAATCCCTCAAGTGTTTAGACTAGAGGAAGGTAAATTACTTAGCCTACTTCTATGAGGATCCTTTGGTGTAAAATTTTTTCTATATGAAATAAAGAGCTACTCAAATTGCAAGAATTCGAGAAAGAGAAAGTAGTTTCTGGTTTGAATGGTGATTTATGAGTGCTTAGACACCTCTTCTCTTTTCTTCGCTTATTCACTGGTTCTTCTTCTACCTATTTTTCTAGTTCTAGTGAATTTTTCTACTCTTGCTTTGATGGAAATCGACAGAACTGATGGCCGTACGCCCAATCAGTTGAGGCCTCTCGCGTGCTCGAGAATCATCCTTAATCGTGCACATGGCTCTGCAAGCTGGTCTCAAGGTTCTTCATGAGCTTCAGCTTCTGTGATTTCTCTTTCTTCTTTTCTTTTGTATTGTTAATGCACCATGTAATTGTTGTATTTCATTCGACAATCTGTTAGCTATGACTAAATTTAGTTTGCAAAAGTTGCTTGTGTTCTAAGTTTTCATTCTCTTTCTTTCATTGAATTTCTTGTTGGAAATTATGTCATATAATGTGGCTAGAATGGTTTTTCTATTTATCTTAGGCTTTGTCTTATTTGTTATGTAGGAGAAACAAAGGTTCTTGCTGCAGTTTATGGGCCCAAAGCAGGAACTAAGAAGAATGAGAATCCTGAAAAAGCTTCCATTGAAGTGATATGGAAGCCTGAGACGGGACAAATTGGTGTGAATTGCTATCATTTTCTTCTTTTAATTTTTCTTCAGAAATTTGTTTTAAGTTGGTAAAGAAAGCCAAGTGCAGCTTATCTCCTGCAGCTTGAATTTATAATTCGATTTTTGTCTCCTAAGACAACAGTTTGACATGTTCATTTATGGTTTATGAGGGGAAACTTGTTCAAGATCGGATTGTTTTGACTTATTTTCCTAAAATTTGGTTGAACTTTTTCAGGATCAGGAAAACTGGAAAGGGAGTATGAGATAATACTAAAAAGAACCCTGGAAAGCATTTGCATTCGTTCAATATATCCAAATACTACCACTTCGATAATAATCCAGGTGAGTTTGTCATAAACCTTCCTATTTTATCTGGATATCAAACACTCTGAGCTTTCGGCTTCCTTTCATACTTCAGATAAATGAAAACTGAAACAGTGTGTTTCGGAAAGCTGCAGGCATCTTCTGGTTTTCTAAAACTTTGCTTGCAAATAGCTATGGAAAGTCCCAATACTTTGTTTGTCTTGATTTATTTTTCTCATGAACATATATTTTGTAGCTTTCGAACACTTGCATTTCATCTTAATAGAAGTTAGAAATAAAATTTTGCTCTTTGTGGACAGTAGGAAAAGGAGGAGGCATTGATGTACAAGATGATTTGTTACAATGTGTGTTCATTATAGTTATGAAACAAGGATGGTCCTATTGACTTTTCTTCCTGTGCATCCGCATTAGACTGATATTCATTTATGGCTATGTGACATCCTTGTCTTCACAGATCTCTGTTAGAATTAGTTTTGTTTCCCCTTTTAGTTTCTTTCACATACATGTTCATTGTCATTAATTCGTTGTTATTCATTTTTTACTCTTTATATATGCTACTTAGTATAATGACGTTTAATCCAATGATGCTTAATCCAATTGTTTTCTTATGTTTTGACAAATGTATAATGCAAAGTAATCTACAAAATATTTGATGTACTGTTAAATTGCTGGATTGAATCCTCTATGTTTCTACTGCTGGTTGTCCATGATGATGGTGCTGTATCCTGTGTGCGATTTGATCTTTTTTTTATTTGTACTGTTCTATGTCACATTCACGACATATGAGATCATTTACCCATTCCCTCTCACTTTCACCCTAAACCATGGGTATGTGCAGGAATATATATATATGGATCTAAATGGAACGAATTCATCTTTGCTTTCCCCTTGCCCTGTTTCTGATATGTTCCCAGAATTCCTATGTTCTATTCTGCTTCTGAATCTTTTTACTGTGTTTGCTTGACTTAGTGTATAGCTTCTTCCATGTGCCATCAATGCAGCATGTGCTGCCCTTGTGGATGCTGGAATCCCACTAAAGCATCTTGCTGGTGACTGAGATTTACTGGTTTATTTTCTGTATTTCAGTTTATTAATAAATACTGACGTACTCTTGTTTATTTGTACAGTTGCAACATGTTCTGTGGCAGAAAGTGGTTATGTTATACTGGACCCCACTAAACTTGAAGAGCAGGTTAGTAGCTTTTCTTTTTTGTCCTCTAAAAATTGTTCATTTCGTCGCACACAGTGTGTGATATTTTGTAGGCATATATAATACATGAATTAAGTCAACTGAATTTGGTCTACACTTAAATCATGTTTATATCAGTTCACCTGTCAAGACGAAACTCACAAAGTATGCTGTATATGGCTGAAAATTTTGAAAAATGGAGTCCTAGGGCTCACTCTTCTTGTGCATAGTTCTGATTCAATGTTTTTCTTGATGGCAGAAAATGAAAGCATTTGCATATTTAGTGTTTCCGAATGCAATTGTTTCTGTACTACCAGAAGGATCATCACAGGTGAGTGGTGAACCTATGGAACATGGACTCGTTACATCAGTTACCCAGGGTGCAATGTCAGGTATGTGTCACTTTCTTTCTCTTTCTTGTCCTCAAGTTACAGAAAACTTAGGCACTACTATTTTGAAAACTTCCTCAAGTGGAGAGCACCTCTGGGAGATATAAAGGAATGTGTTTGCATGGTTTAGTTTTCTAATGTTCGATCTAATTGGTTCTCTGATTAAATTTGTTGAAGTGGATGATTATCTTCAATGCCTAGAACGAGGGCGTGCTGCTACTACTAGATTGTCTGAATTTCTGAGGAGGAGCTTACCACGACAACTAGCAAGTGAATCATCAAAAGCTGCGTGATTTTTCATGTCTTTGATTGTAATTTTCTTCATTGAGGTAGTGTAATATATGTGACACATGGTTGCTATCCATGTGCAAATTGTACTTGATAGTTGTTATGAGGCTGGATCTATTTGTAATCTCAGTACAATCTTCTATGAAGGTGCTAAAGTAATGATAAAAATCTGAATTGTGTCAATTGAGAAAGTGATAGCTTCCCCCTTTTCCCTAGTACATTTATTGTAAGTTAAAATAATAATAAAATTTCTCAAATAATAATGTAGAGCATGAGAGGTGCCAAAATATTAAGTTAAAATTTCTCAAATTGGAAATAAAGAGCATCACTACCAATCAGGTACACAAGATCCTCAAATTAAAATTCCTCCAAGCTACAAAAGTAAAGAGTACAACCCCAAGGTCAATGGTGGGTATATCAAACCCAACAAGTCAGCTAGTTTCTACTCTCTTGTTGGTACTACAAGAAAATTAGATGAGTGGCCATTCCATGAATCTGAAGAAATATATACACAAACACTGGTGTCTGTCACCCGCGCATTAAATCAATGTCAACATGGGAAGAAGAGTTGCGCATATCCAAAGGACGCGACGCAGGCCAAGCGCCTAAAGAAGATGAGGTTGGAGTAAGATTTTGATTTTGATTTAGATTTTGAGAAATGCTATTCAATGCCATTGGAGTATTATGAACTGCCTGATGATCTGAGTCCGTAGAAGCTTCTGCACCTTCACCACCACCTTCCCCTTTCTTGTTCTTTGCCTTTGATCCTCCTCCCCACACAAAGCTCCCAACAATAACCTGTTGTCATGATTGCTTCAAAATAGTAAGTCTTCAGCTTAAATAGAGAAAAGGGAATCAAAAACTTGAGTAAACATGGAGTCACCTGAACAGGACTTGCTGCAATGAGCATTCCGCCAACTCCTCCGCCGATGACGCGGCCGTCAGGGCTGGCAAGGGAGACACTGAGTCCGCCACTTCGGTTGTGGGAGCCACCACTATCAGTAAGCAAGTAAGAGCCTGAAAGGCACAATATCTCGAAACGCCCCTGTTGAAATCAAAGAACCGTCATCATGATCAAGAAAATCATAGTAATCACAAGACAGTTTGGATTTGGATCACAAGTCTTGATTCCAACTTGTACCATTTATAGCATTCTCCTTATATATATGCATGAGACAAACCTCATATGTGACGGTGCCCCCAGAAGTTGACGGCTGGTGAAGCGTCACAGTGGAGACAGCACCAGTGGCTGACAAAATGCATACAGCTCTCGGCCCCTGTTGTGAAAATGCCATTATTTTTGTAGCAATGTCCTACAGAGCAGGCGAAGCAAATTTCAAAAGGAATAATTCTCAAATATATGACACAAACTCATAAGATAATCTCCTTGTATTGTAACTTAACTGAGAGAAAAGAAATGTTAGTGCAAAGTTACATGGAAAAGTAACATACTTCTCCAACTGCAATGGCAATGACATGAGGAGTAAAACCCATCCCAACTGAACCAGACGTTAATACTCCTGGCAAAAACAAGAATCTAAGTTTAAAACCAAATTAAAGATGCCATTACAGGTAAAATTAAGCTGGCCATTGCAGGCATTCAACTAGCTTAGTGAATATACATTGTGGCCATTGCTAATTTAAGTGCCACGCCACTTTTATTTTGTTAAATAAGATGTGGTCCAAAGAAATACAGTTGCAATAAAAAACATTTGAACATACACACAGAGGGTAGTATTGATAAATCAAACAGTTCAAACCATAGAATAGTGCTCTTTTCCTAGTAACTGAAAGTTTCATCCACCTTGTCTTAGTCAAATCCTTAAGAAGTTTTCAAGTCACAAAATTAGTTCTCTCTAGTTTATTCTACTGAAGGTTTTAGTTGTCTTTTCTTGGTACTTACTGATACAACTTACAGGAAGGAATTACAACTCCAAAAATTTCAAGAGTCATGCCAAGAAATTCATTACTTCTCATTTTGGTTTGGTGGAAGTGAAACTACAGTGAAGCTTTTGTTTTACATACAAATTTGTGGCCTTTTGTTTTGCATAACGTTCTACCAGTATCCGCATGCATCTCCCATGCAACCTGATAAGCACTAAAGACTGCAACTTGATATTGATGATAAAACAAAAAGCACAAGATCGGATCCATCTTCTTATTATTTTTCTACAGTATTCATTAAATATGCTTAGTTAGAAACTATATTTATAGAATCCTCAAAATTGGCATAACAATAAAGTACAGTAATCAATAAAAGCAGGTAAATAGTTGGTCCCTCTAGGGTAATAAAATATTCAAGATTTGTGAAAGGTACAATGATATATTTATTTAAACCTAATCAATAGAAACCCAGTTGAATTCTAAGCAGATTACCGTTCATTTAGATAAACAAAAATCCATCTCCATTTTAGTGAATAGCAAAACTTTGAACTTCAGGAAATCACTAACACAAAGCAAATTATGTTGAAATGTAATAGACATTGATTAATTCTGTTCATTTTTTACATAAGCAAATCAATATTAAAATAAACAAATAAATAAATAAATGCAACACAAGGGAACTAGAATATGTGAGTTAACAACAATTGGACAAGCATGTCCAACTTGTCCAAAAGCCAAGGAACCATTTCAGCCTCAAATTAAAATCAATCTACAAAAAAAAAGAAAAAACAAAAGTAAAGAGTTGCAATAGTTACCAAGAGAACCCAACAGCTGTTTCTTCCCTGACCCTGGTGGGCGACCTCTACCGCGTTTCTGGCTTTGTGACATGGTTCCAGGATGACTAGACAGTGATGGAGTCAATGCCAATGATACACTCCCCTCAGGCCCATATTTCCTAGGCCTTCCTCTCTTCCTTTTGGCAGGTTCCCCAGGTGGCGCCCCAGCAGGACCACCCACATTGACACCATGCGGTGAAACTGATGAAGATTCTAATGGTAGGGAGGATCGCATGGTACCAACTCCAATGCCAGGTTGAAATGGTACATTTGGATTAGACAAGGGACGAATACCTGGTAGCTCAGGCTGTGCTCCAGAACCAGCTATTCCTCTCTGTATATAGTAAGATGCAGACCCAGGCAAGTCGATTTGATCCCCCCGATCCATGCATTTACTTTAAATTCCTTTAAGAAACTTTTACAGGCACTTTGACCCCGATATTCAGTATGCCAAATATATCAGCAAGGTCTGTGCTCATGTACAGTACCATAAGAAAATTGGAAAAAAAAAAAAATGCCAAATTCAGAATACCAGAATATCTATGCAATCCAATGAGTAAATAACTAATAGAAGTGTCAAATAGTAGTTTAAATACATCATTGCTTTTCAAGCAAAACAATTAGAAGTACTTTAAATGAAAATGCAGAAGCCTCCGTCACAAGAAGTTTCTCAAGAGTGGCATCATTCAAACATGCAAAGTAAGGTCTGTAAATCACTACATCTAGATGAGAAAAATAGAAAGGAAAAAGAACATGGACGCAAAGGTAGCGAAACATATAGAAGACAACCATAAAGTAGAAGACAGAGTGACGAAAAGGATGGAAAGCCAATAACGCATCCACATCCACACAAGCAAAGAAACCAAAGCACCAGTCCCAGAGACTAAGTTAAACAGAAAACAAAAAGAGAAGCTACTCTACATCTTACCAAACTATAAAAATGCAACAAAAAGGCTTCATGTAGAAGATAAAGACCAGGAGGACGGGAAAAGACCCCCCTCTCACCAACCCATCATAAAGCTTAAAAATAAAGGCAAAGCATTTGCTGAGGCAACCCCATAACCATACAGATAAAGCTCAACCTCTGATGCCAACACCCAGAAAAATAAATTTTAAGAAAATAATGTAATTACTTTAAGTCAATGCCATTAAATATTCAAAACCCACTTTCCAATAAACATAAAAAACCGCGATGGCATAACAAAACAACTCAAAGGGACACCATAACTCAACGTACAATCAAAATGATTCAATCTTTTACAGATGGGGTAACTTTGATCTATAATAGCTTTTACCTTCTTCCAAAAAAAAAAAAACTTGAGAAAAACTTAGAAAGTTACAAAGAATGCCATTCATAGAAAGTCACCACTTTTAGTCGATTGGGTTAAAAATTAAACAGGTTTCAAGCTCAAACCCAGCTAGAAGATAATGCATCATGAATCTGTCAGTGAAAAATCAAAACTGACATTTCTGGACAGGCTTTGAAGGTCGTACAGCTTTGAACAAATCCGCTCCTCCCTTGAAGAACTAGAAGCTACTTAGAAAACACGGAAAGCCAAATTGTGATGTCTGGAGAGAGTTCAAAACGTCGAACAGTTTCTAGCTAATTGAAGACTGGTTGCAGGCTGCACAGAGGTGAACACTGCGTGTGGTGCAAACAGTAATTACTGTACACAATGAGAAGAGGGGAAAAGGAAACAATTTTTTTTAATTATTGTTGCTTTTGCTCTATCAGCACAAGTCTTTATCGGATTGCATTTTATTTTTCTAGGGCTGAGCTCTCTCGCACTCTCACTCTAAAAAGCCGCTTATCTTTCTCGCTCTAATGGGCTGTTTGGGATTTGGGTGATGATGATGCTATGCCGTACTGGGATTTCTGATTTCAGAAAGAAGCTGAGAAGCAAACAAACCTGAACAGAAAAGCGCTTTTGTTTGGATAATACTGAATTTTTTATAAAAAAAATAAAAAGTAGGAATAATAAATTGAGTTGAACAGGTGGGAGTTTGGGTCCATGGGGATTTTCAAATGTCAAGCGAGTCTACCCACGCGCGGAGTGTGGCGAATATTCCAATGAAAATCTCTGGCTGCGAAAACTTTTTGGTGTTCTGACTTGACTTAATGAAGTACACGCGCTGTGTGAGTCGCGTGACGCAAGGTGGTGACAAGTTGTCAACAGATGTATGACCTGACTGAAAACGGGTTTGGGCCCTGCCCGTGCCCGAAAGATGGCTGACTTTGTTTGCATGTGACTCATCTGTGTTCACTGTCTTTCCCGATTATGGCAATGGCCCATCCTCCTCAAAATATCTATCAAAAAGTAGCCATATCTTCAACTCTGTTTTTCTCCCACTTAACCTCCACCACACGATCTGAAACCAAGAATCTATGTAAACCACTCATCGAAATTAAAGTAAGAAAAAAAAAAAAAAAAATATATATATATATATATATATATATATATATATATATATATATATATATATATATCTCCAAGCAAACTAATCAACAACCAAAATTGTATATGAATATATCTATTTTTGTGCTGACACTAACTACAAATAACATTAAGTTTGTTTTATCGTTCGTACAGATATTACAAAATGTCGATTAAAAATTAAATATTTAAAATTTTTATTTGTGGTGAGAATTTTTTGTTGTATAATTTCTCATAATATATTTTTATTTTATTTTTTATATCTGTTTATAAAATTAAAGATAATTTGATTCATTCTCTTCGTTAATACTTTTAATAGTTGTATTTACACGTTTTTAAATTATATTAACTGATTTTCTATCACTTTTATATGTGTCACGCAAATTTATTATCTATATACTATTTAAACATTTTATAACTTGATCACAATAACTTAATAAATCTTTTACCTTTAAGTTCAAAACTGGTTGTTATGCATTCTTATGCTAATTTACTAAGAAAGTTTTATTATTTTTTATCTTTATTCCAAGTAACACCTATTAAGACTAAGTAGAAGTGCTAGCTTTTCTAAACACTCATTTGTATTAAAAAAAAAAAAAGAAGAAGAAGAAATAATCAAATAAAATAATTGGATGAATAAAAATAAAGAACTAAAGTTTAGATATCAGAACAATGCATAATTTCCATATTAAAAAAAAAAAATGATAATGTTCTTGATTTGGACCACATGGGATCCTGTATCGGATTCCAAATATGGTAGTGCCCGAACTCTAAGATTATTATGATATAATATCGAAACCTTAAAGACATCTTAATGTTTTTTATACAACATCTCATTTGATGACTTCATTTGTCCACAATCCACCCACAAGAATTTTGTCAAATTACAACGGCACAATGCAAAGTCATTGTCCATATTTTTATTTTAATAATGCATATATATAGTTTAAGATTTTGATATATTATAATTTCATATGTCCACTTTGACAAAGAGACAACATTTTTTAATGGGTCCAGTGTTACTGGATGTCTCCAACGACTTTAATGCATAACTTATACCTAACATAGACCTAATATCAAAAGCAATGAGCAAAATAAGGACTATATATCACCAAAAAGCAAAGAGTGTTAGCTATATAATTATTGCTATTATTATTATAGTTATAGTGTATATATATATATATAAAGTATTAAATCAAATAGGGCTAACAAGATTTAGTGCCAAAAAAGGATAAAAAAGAATTATTACTTATTATAGCCCTAGCTATAATTAACTCTTGTCCCTTTAACATCCATTATCTAAAGTATGAGTCAAAAGGTTTTTTGATTTAGGTGTTGATTGAATACATCAAGATCCTTCAAGTTTGAAAGTAACAAATTTTTTTTTTTTTGAGTTACCACTTTTGAAATTAGAGAAATATTTTTTAATAAATTAAGTTTTAAGGTATTTTAAATTAAAATTTTTGTCTCTTGGGTTATACTTGTTAACAAGAAATTGTTGTTATTGTTATTGTTCTAAATGACTGATGAAGTAACCTTAACGGTCTATTGTTAGAGGGGAATAAGTGTTGGCTTTTGGTATAGAAAAAGATTCATTACAAATGAGTATTGGTTGACAAAGAGTACCTACTCTACTTGCAATTTGTTAATGGAATTCCCTTTTTTCTTCACTAGTAATAATGAATCAATAATCTTTAAAAGAACTAATGGGCGTAACTCAAACCTTAAAACTTTAAATCTTAAACATTTTCAACTCAACTCAATCAATTTACCCAACGCGTGCTTATCACAATGAAGTTCATATATTCTGTCTCAAATATCTCATTCCTTTTAATGGATAAAAACACATTAGATATGACTTTATAATTTTTAATCAACTTAAAAAAGAGTGAAACACACAATGTAAATCTATCAAAATGAGCCTGAATTTCGACTCTTCTACAATTAAAACTGAAACACACAATGTGGAAATAATTAAATTTGCAGTGATAATCATTTTAAAATTTTATTTTTTAGATGGAATTTAAAAACTTGTTGATAAGTTCACTCATTTCATAGCTCAGGTCTAACGAATCAATATGTAATTGAAAAACTTTCAAACGAAACTGTAATCCAAGTATATTAATGTTATCATGAGCATAATCCAAGTATGAGTTGAAAACTTAAAGCAATAATTTTAGTTCAAAACTTTAAACTCAAATTATAGTCCAAGTGGAAGAAAGCACAAAACCAAGCCCAAAATACAAGAAGACATGCAGCATTGTTGATATGGGTTTTCATAGAACACACATTGTTAGCCCTACAAGCAGAAATAAGTACGTTTGGAAGCTGGATTATGGATTAACTTAAATAATTTTCAAGTGTAAAAACAAGTATTGAGCAACTTCATAAGCGATTTGCAGACTTCACTGTACATGCAGAAGAGTCCTTTTCTGTCTCTATCTCAAGCACTTAACAGTAGACAGTTCAAAGAAGAATAGAATGTAAGAAGAAAGAGGCAGGCATTCTTGGCTTCTCAAGGCCCATATTCAGACATTGATAGCAGTAACACAAGAATGGCCTCAATTACAGTATACTATTTTCTCTGACATTAGATAAGCAAAAATGGCCTCATAGAATCCAACCATCCTCACTTCACAACCACAAAACATGAATTATGAAGTACACAGTGTAGAATAGACAAGCAAAGCACAACAGGATGAAAATCAAGAGGCAACCATACTAAGGTTTGAAATGCTTGCATTCAAAATTACATAACAGTATTTCCACATTTTATGTCATATCCTGTCCCAAAGCTTCTCATTGTTCAAGAAAATAAACTTTAAAATTCTGATTGGTTACTTGATGTTATATTTAAATAAACTGACCAATCAAAAACTTCTGGAACAAGAGTGCGGGACATAAAATGTAAGTGAAAAGTAAACATATTAGGCTGGCAAGCATTCTCTGCTCCTAGAAAGCGTGGACCAGACATTATGAGAATAGTTTGGGATGGATAGCAATAAGCACAACATGAGGAAGACAAACGATGAAACTTTTCCAACAACAATATGTAAACGTTCATAATTGATCAGAGAAAAGAATGTGAAAGAGAGTCAACAACTAGAACAAGTAATCGAAAATTGTCTATTATACAGTTAACAGCTTTGAATCCATGTACATAATAAAGATATCCAACCTCAAAACAACTGTCATTTGCTATTTTCTGCGTATCACTTAACATTACTCATAACCAAACCTCACTTGTCAAGTTCCATTGCCTGGGCAGCCTTAGCTTTAGCCACCGCAGTCAGTTTGATCTTTACTTTTCTCTTTCCAACCTGAAATCCACTTCCACCCTTTTTCTTGTCACCATCAACCCATATACATTTAAATAGACAAAATTTAACTAAATAAAAACACAATTCAAGCACATTTAGTTAAAGGTTTATCTTTCTAGGGAATATATTGTATTCAGCAGGGTGGCTCCATCTTTTCCTCTTTCTTAAAGCAAAGCTTTCAACTAATTGAAGATTTCTTTTAGGAAACAAACATGTGAGATTCAAACTCGAACATCCATCATTTCCTCTATTTTCCCAGCAAACAAGCGGTATGAATGTTAATTCAAGTATGTAACAAAAAAAAAAAAATTAAATGAAAATGAACCCGAAAGAACTTGACTTACTTTCATCTTATTTTTCTTTGCCTGAAGCTTCTTTTCTTTCTTCTCCTTCTCTTTTTCTCCTAAATAACCACAAAATCAGAACATCAAGCATAAAGTCCATGAAAAAGAAAACGAGCAAAGTAATTTGTAGCTCGACTAAACGAAGGATTCAGATATGCAAACGCAAATAAATATCAGAAAAAGGACCATGCTTCGGATATCGAATGCATGCTGATTCTTTCTCTTAGTAAGGTTGTTCTTCTTCGACATTTCTTCTGCTGTATCGAAGAGAGATCCTCTGGTCGAGTACTGCGCTTCTGTGAATTTGCTTAAACTGACCTTCAGAATTTTTCAAGCGCGAAAAGTTTGTTATTTCAAATCTAGTCCCTCAAGTTCTCAGGTTTTATGACTTCACCCGGGAACTTCTCCTTATTGTCGGTAGTGGAGGTTCTTTTTAGTCTTTTTTAAAAAAAAATTAAAAAAATTAAGTCAAACATCTAAGTTTAAAATCATGGAATTGTTCTTCTTAAAAAAATTATCAATTATTACTTATGTTTTTGAATAAAACATAGTATCATATCCTAGGTATAAAAAAAATTATTCGAACCATTTTATTAAAATACTAAATAATGAGCCATTATTTTTTTTATTAATGATAGAAATTGACCCATTAATCATTAAGATGCAACCCCTTGAGCTTAGATGACCCTAAAAGTATATTGGAGAGTGTTTGACCAATTAGAAAACTCAGCAGCCCATAAAGAAAAGCAAGACAGCTATAAGAGCATAGTTAGAATGGTTAAGAACACAATCATCAACCCACAAAATTATTATAGAAAGAGCAAAACACTGTTGGAATTGAATTGTTAAGAGCACAATCATGTCTGTTTATCCAGAAAAGGAAGACAGCTATAAACAGAAATTCTGCATTTTAAGACATCATTATGTGAAAGGGATGTCTTATAATGTAATAATTAATAATTATTAATATGGAAAAAGGAAAGTATTGATATTTTTCACTAAGACTAGATTCAGTTCACTTCAATGCTTAATTCAAATGCTCTGTCTCAATTTTTTATTGGATAATGTACACGTGGAGACAAATGATTTGTTGAATGTACCATGCGAATATCCAACGTTACAAGCCTTGCATGCCAAATACTTTCTCTTTGATCCCTCCAAAATAATTAGTGGTGGAATTCTGAAAAAAGAGAAAACCCAAAAAAGAAAAAGCAAAGTTGACAATAAAAAACTGAAACTGAAATATTGAATGTGAAAACAAGAAAATCCCACAAGCAATTATGCCAACAAATTAGTGATAAAAAATTGTTTAAATAATGTTCAGATTCCAGATCTTTGAATATATACTCATGACATGTCGGTAATAATTGATTTATTTATATTTATTAAAAACTAAGGCTGAAAAATTAATGTGAAAAATTTCAAAAGCTTAGCTCCATCATCGTCACCATCTTATTCTTCGGCCTCTCAGAGATCTTCAGCATTGAGTTTCTCAACCAACACGTTTCTTTTTTTATTTTTTTTTCTTCTTAACTGGTTTTTATTTGTACAAAGATATACTTATTAAAAAATTTTGGTTTTAATATTTTACTTGATCTGTTGGAATCGAGGGGGTGAAGAACTGTTGGGTTTTGGAAATCTTGATTTTTTGAGCTGAAAAAACTTCTGGGGCTTGATTGGATCGAGAAAAAAGACTTCAACTTACAGATTGGTAAGGACTGTCAGAGCGAAAATGTGGATCTTGTAAAGCTATTGACTTTCTCGAGAAAAAAAGAGAAGAGATACATTTTATTAGCTCAAGGTCGATCAACTTTTTCCTTTGCCACTGGAGAAGAAGCTTAAAGGTGAAGTAGCTTTTTGGGTTGGTTGAAAAAGTGGTTCTTTACTGAGTATTTAGTTTGAAATTTGAGCAGCATTATAGTGGTAGTTGCAGACTTGCAGTGACTGAGTTGAGTAGAGAGATTAATGCGCTTTTGGGCGTGTTTTTAACTTCCCCATTTATGTAAAATGCTATTAAATCTTCATATCTGGTAGTTTTTAGCTTTAAATGTTAAGATTTCAGTTGTTGGGCTATCAGATTTCACAGCATTTGGATTTGGATTTTAGCTCTGTTACTAGTTGTGGTTGTAATATATAAGATCACAGCCAAAAGTTTCTCATTCTCCCTTTGAAATGAAATATTTTGACATTTGTTGTGTTTTGATTTACTATTGGTCCTTGTCTTGTATTCGAGTTGACAAAGTTTCATGATAATGCCACCGGAAAATTAGATGCAGCTTTGCATATTGTTCGGTTTTTGTTGATTAGGTGGAGCCAAAGGCAATTTGCCAATTCCTATGATGTATAATATTGAGATCAACTTTTGGTTTGATGGTTTACGCTTTTACCTTCACTTATACTGAGCTTTAAAAGTGATTTGCAGGAATTTCTGGCTCTGACATATTGTGTCGGGTACTATAGCAGTTGGATGACCTTTGATTACCAATTGGAGCCATCTTTTATGCCATCATTTCTGGCTCTAACATATGTTTGCATGAGGGCATAACCCTGACATGGTTTAATTGGAGCTGGCTAGACTGGATATGCCACTTTTGGATTTTTTCAGAAGGGTGCACAACTAAAAGTGGCAAAGAGTTTTCTTTTATAATTTATTTTGGTGTATCAAAATGGGGATTCAGTGCTCCAGACTCGTGCCATGTTGCTGGAATTCACAAGTTAAGGCATCAGTTCTTGAAGTTCCAGATGTTGGTGGGTATTAGTGATCATACTGTGTTTTCTGCTGTTTTGGAATCATGAATAGAAGTTATAGTTGATAGTCGATGGAGATTTATGTTGATTTTTGTTCCAGAAAATGAAGATACAAATGAAGCCAGTGACTGGCCTGCATTTCGTGAATTTACGTTCGAGCAACTGAAGAATGCAACATCTGGTTTTGCTGTCGAGAATATTGTATCTGAACATGGAGAAAAGGCTCCAAATGTTGTTTATAAAGGGAAGATGGAGAATCAAACAAGGATTGCTGTCAAGCGCTTTAATAGAAATGCCTGGCCTGATGCTCGGCAATTTTTGGTAAATGTTCTATTTTCTAAATATAATATTTAACCTCACTCCTAACTTTCAATAATACCGTTCTTGAGCTTACCCTGCATTAACACATGGCATTGGTCGGCCATCAGTGAATAAATCATCCCAGTTTCTTTCTGATTTCTTCTCTCTCTCAAACACACACACATGCATATGGGCAATTATTCCCAGTCTACCTTTTCCTTTTATTGTGAAAATTTGGCTTTCAATGTTTTCTGAAGCTAATGGTGCACACAGGTATGCTGGCATGCCTACTTTCACTTTTTCATTTCCACTTACAGTTAGTCATATTATATTTTTCTTTCATGACTGTAGGAGGAAGCAAAATCAGTAGGTCAGCTCCGTAACCATAGATTGGCAAATTTGCTTGGTTGTTGTTGTGAAGGTGATGAAAGGTTGCTCGTTGCAGAGTATATGCCAAATGAAACACTTGCAAAACACCTTTTCCATTGTAAGGGCTCCATTAATGCAAATGTTATGCTTTCAGATAAAGCATCTATTCTTTTGATCCATTCTTCTTCATTCTTTTATAATTGGACACCTGATACCTCTAAGCATTTTGCTTTGCCATGTGTAGATACCATCCATGGCCTAGTTGTTGCCGGATATATGATTAGTACCTGACCACTTAAAAAGTTTCAACTTTCTCCTTTTGGAAGCATTGAAACATATCCATTTTTCAACTGATTGTTTGAGTTATTATCTGGACCTGAATGAATTGAAATTGTTTTAAAAAACTCCTAGTGTGCTATATAATGACTACCATCACGTGCCAATATTTTTTCTTAGCATTACAATATAGACATTTTTCTCTATAACGACTTTCATAGATCAAATCTGTACTCTCGCTTAGTGGGCAAGAAGTAGGACTGAGAATAGAAAAAAATGCTTCAATTGCCATCAAAGTTTATCCCTAGTATAGTGGTATTATGAGATAAACCTGTTAAAAGATATTTGTTAGATGATTTCAGATTCCATGAGTCTGTTGTGTGGAATAATATAGTCATGTTTCTAAATCAGGGGAAACACAACCTATGAAATGGGCAATGCGACTGAGAGTTGTTCTACATCTTGCACAAGCTCTAGAATACTGCACAGGCAAAGGGCGCGCCCTCTATCATGACCTTAATGCATATAGAGTCTTATTTGATGAGGTGAGTCTTTTGTCGCTCCCTTTACTTTTACATATTTAACATCATTAGATTAATATAAATTATGGGCTAGAATTTTGCAGGACGGTAATCCAAGGCTTTCAAGTTTTGGCCTTATGAAGAATAGTAGGGATGGCAAAAGTTACAGCACAAATTTGGCATTTACACCTCCAGAGTATCTAAGAACTGGTGCGCCACATTTCCGTGCTTATGGCTTTACTTGAATTTGAATCAGAATGTTATGATTCCCTCACAATCACTTTACAAATTCAATACATTAGGATCCATTTCATCTGCCACAAAACAGTTCGGAAAAATTGCAACTTTATTCCCTTCACCTCTGGCCCTTTGTAAATTACTGTCCCAAATTCTAATTTTGCAATTAATTGTCTGGTTTTTAAGAATTCTGGTTGACACTTCTGTCCAACTTCCTTTGAGTGGATAGATTTTAATAGGGGTTGGGTGGAAAATAGATGGTAGTGTCTATTGACTGATTTCTCAAAGGTTAACTGCTGTGTGAAAGTGAACAACAATCTCTCAATTTTATGCTACTTATTAGGCCTTAAAGTTCTTGTAGCTTGATGGATCTTTCATTTCTTTCCCTCTTTGTGTATAATATACTCTAAGCGTCAGCTCATTTTCATGCTTGAAAATATCAGTTTATCGTTTATTTTTTGAAACTATGTAATGGCTAACTGGCTATGGACACTAGTTTAGGTTTTCTTGCTTGTATTGTCATAAAAAATATTCATTGCATTGAAAATTTTACAATCATTAGTGTTTTGAAGAATTGGGTGATCCTAAATTTCTTATGGCTCTTCTTTCTTCTGCAGGGAGAGTAACGCCAGAAAGTGTAATATACAGCTTTGGTACTCTTTTGCTTGATCTTCTCAGTGGGAAGCATATTCCCCCCAGCCACGTAAGTCATTCTTATCAAAGGGAAAACTTCATTGAAGATATGTTAACAAATGAAAGATTGTGTATTTTATGCTTTGCACTTCCTAATGACCTTGTCTGTATTGTGCATATTATATGTAAACTTGGATAGGATATCTATTTACTAGGAAATTTGGTGCAGGCCCTTGATTTGATTCGGGACAGAAATCTTCAGATGCTGACAGATTCCTGTTTGGAAGGACAATTTTCTGATGATGATGGAACTGAGTTGGTACGCCTTGCGTCTCGATGTTTACAGTATGAACCTAGAGAACGGCCAAATCCCAAGTCACTGGTTGCTGCTTTGGCTCCTCTTCAGAAAGAAACAGAGGTTGGTTTATTATTCTCAAGTAACAGTAAGACATCACTTCCAGTTATTTAAACACACATCTTACATGCCTGCAAATGGGGCAATTCCAGTTTGTCAGTGGTTTTCTTTCTTTCTTAAACAGACATATGTGGTTGTCTTACTAAAATTCATTTCATATTCGTCACTTCTTAGGTTCCCTCGCATGTCTTGATGGGTATTCAACATAGTGCTACTTTTACTTCATTGTCCCCACTTGGTGAAGCATGCTTAAGAAAGGACTTGACTGCCATACATGAAGTTCTTGAAAGTATTGGCTATAAAGACGATGAAGGAGTGACAAACGAGGTTCTCTATCTAAATTATGTCTTAATGTCTTTATAAATAATCTTATTCCTTTCTGGGTTTTCTCCTATATTTAAGATTATCATGTAATTTTTAACTGAGATACTGACATGTATAATCTGTTCTTATATTTCAGTTGTCATTCCAAATGTGGACGGATCAAATGCAGGATACATTAAATTGTAAGAAAAAGGGTGATGTTGCTTTTCGGCAGAAGGACTTCAAACTTGCAATTGACTGCTATTCACAGGTAAGTTTCTTCTGTTAATATGTTGAACTTTTCTGAACTTGGCATTGCATTTTTCATATTCACGATGTAGAAAGCATTTTACTCTCTGGTTTGAATTCTGGGTTTTATTGTTTGTTCATTTAATGGCAGTTCATCAATGCTGGAACGATGGTTTCTCCAACAGTTTTCGCACGGCGTAGTTTGTGTTATCTAATCAGCGACATGGCTCGGGAAGCCATGGACGATGCCATGCAAGCTCAAGTCATTTCCCCTGTATGGCACATTGCATCCTATCTTCAATCTGTTGCACTTGCTGGACTTGGGATGGAGAATGAAGCACAAGTAGCACTTAAAGAAGGCACAACACTGGAAGCCAAGCGAAATGCAACTGCTGGAAAAAAGTGAAGAGCTTGTATAGATGCTCAAACTTCTCGTAACATCGATTACAAGTTTCCTCTTTGATACACAAAATCAAGATCAATCCGTTCCCCCGTAAAAGTTCACATTGTGATTGGAGAGTTCTTCCATGAAAAAGTGATTGGATGAGTTCTAGCAACCCATTAGGATATTTATTTAGTTCTTACAGGGATTTGATTGATTGAGCATGGATTCAAGCTTTGCATTTTTAATGTCATGTAAGGGCAAAACTATGTGAAAACCAGAAACCTCTATGATTTTACAACCTTGTAATTTGTGTTGGAATGCCAAGAACACTATTTTACTTCATACATTGACTGCCGCAGCAACAAGCTATCTAGCCATCGAACCATTAGATAACAACCATTCAGAAGTTTAACAGCTGAAAGAAAAACCTTGACTCAAGGCATGTTCTTATACAAGATCACAGTTAAGTTAACCTATGGATGTTCCTTCTTGTTGTCCAATTTACCCACCTGACTTTCTTGAGATTCTTTCTTTGATCCAAATATATACTCTTTCACAGCACTCTCTGCTGAAAGTATTCCATCCTTTACCTGCCATGAAAACATTGTATAATCAAATCTCTAATTTTCCCAGCATTCAATTTAATCATCTGTACCAAATTAGCTGATGTAACAGCAAAGAAAAAGCTGAGGAACAAATTCATTCGGAGTAGTTACAATGTGTCTCAACTCTTGCATCCTTATTGTCAAGATCAGAAGTCAACACATTCCCTTCTAACTTTCGTTGAATAAAATTTTTTGAAATGACAACAAAAAACTTTAACATAACAACCATGAAAGTTAATGTATTGTTGATGCAACCGGCAGCATCTCAGTAGACTAGTGAACAATAGAGGCATTAAAAGGAAAACATAGAAAACTCTAGGGGAATGGACATCATCATAGTGACTGTTCGCTGACAAGTCTCATCTCCCTCCTTGTCTACTTGCTCTAGCACATAACGAAGGATTGCAGTTGAGACCTTATACTGCTACTCATCAATCAAACAAAATTTCTTCAGATCCGATAGCATCCATCAGCTTTCATAGAGCATTTGATTTTATCTTTTTGAGCTATTGAATTGAAACCTCTTATGCAAGTGGATTAGAACTCTGTGCAATGCACTTATTGCCCGATGAAACTTCTGGAAAACAACACTAATGCCTCTCTATAGTGGATAGATCTATACTAATCTGGATAGTTGTTATTTGTGACGCCAAGGCTCAGTGATTGCTCTCATTTCTTCTAGAGTTTTGACCATTTACCTAAACTCTAATTATTAATGCACTGTTTTACATTTTTTTTACCCAATTATCTCACATTTTCACCCACAAACAGAAAACATTAAACAACAGAAGCACTCACATCAGAGAATTCATAATTCATGTTACACTTTTAGAACTTTAGATGGTACCCTTTTTGTTGATAACTTCTTCAGTAATATAGGATTTCAATATATAGCACACAAACACACACTTCTAGAGTATCACGAATCAAATGTCCACTAAGGTGACATCTTGCTAACAGAATATCCATGCTCATAGTTTTGAAGAGGGAACATTCCTCAGCCAAAGCATATCCCATAGGGCAAGAAACCAAGATGGTACATTGCGATAGGCATATCAATCTGAAGATAGGCATATGGATGATAACCTGAATCTGAACTGATAACAATAAAATCACTTAAAAAACCCATAAATTTGTTCAAGACCTATAATTCTTGATGGCAGCCAGAAATTTTACAACTAATAAGAGCCGTGGACAACCAAAAATCATAAAACTCACACGACACAACAAGAAAAGGGAAAACCGCCCAGAAAAATCAGACTACTCATAACCTTAACTCTATTTGACTACCATTTGGCAATAAAGAATAGTATATGGGAAATCAATCCCAAAACTGAAAATTTTCAAAATTTTTCTCAAATTCAGGAATTTATAAATATTGATAAATGAAAAGATAAGATTCGCTTACAGGGTTGAGAATATTAGGTTCAGGGCCATAGTCAGCGGTTAAGAGAAAATATGAAGCAGTCACGGTTGCTACCATGGTAATCCTTTTAACCAACCTATCTGTCTTCGGGTTCATCGTACGTTTCTAAGTCACTGCTCATCCAAAACTTCACTCTCTGCAATTGAGAGCTGACGGCTTTGAAACTGAGGAAATATATGGAAGGCTGTGGAAGCAGTGCGTCTTCGGGCTCTTTCCGGGGTATTTCCTCATCCAGCCTCTCTTTTATCTTCCGCCACCTTCTTTTTAATTATTTTTTTTTAATTTTAATAATATCCTTAATGACCCCACTCCCTTCTATATACTTTATTCCTGCAATCGCTTTTGCAAAGGCGTTGAAGATAATAACCGAGTAGTGCTTGAGTTAGAAATACTTGTTCACAAGTGATTTGTAGGATACAAACGCTTATGTAGAGGCGTTGTAAGTCAACGCTTGTACACAAGCATTTAGAGAGATTTAATGCCTATGGAGGGGCGCTGGATGTGGGGGTGGGGAAGGACGCAAGAGGAATTGTTTTTGCTTGCAAGGGCATTATGGTCATTTCACGTGTTAGGAGTGGTGGATGGTAAAGTGGGGGATGTAGAAAGTAATACCCCTCTTTCCGTAATTTTGTTTTTGGGAATTATGATATAACAAATATATGGACAAAAAATATCTTTTTAGTGGGAATGAAATATTTTATTGTAAAATGATAAAATACCCATTCATTCTCAGTAGTAGTACACTAGAGTGTTCTCTACTAAGCACTGCCTTTTCGGGAAGTGATTAAGGCCCCTCCATTACCATTCTCCCTCAATTTTTTTTTTTTTTTAAAATATTCATTTTGCCCTTATTTGTTTAACCCCCACCCTCTCATTTTCTCTTTTGAAACCCTAGCCCTCGGCCACACATCATTCTCTTTTTTTCTCTTCTATTTTCATCCATAGTTGCCGCAAATCTTAAAGTATGGATGTTTATCTAAATTTATTTGTTCATGCTGTATTTAAATATTTTAAGTTTGTTTATCCTTAAAGAAAAAATAACTTAGGTTGCAGTAGAGAGTAATAACTCTCTACAGCTATTTGGGATCAAAAATGGTTTTTTACAACTATTTGGGAAGCAAAACGACTTTAAAAAGTCATTTAGAGTAAAAAAATACTCTTTACAGTCGTTTGGACCTTTCTGTAACCGTTTGAAAAGAAAAATGATTCTAAATACCCATATGGATAGGTAAACAACTCTCCAAGATCATTTTTCTCTTTAAGGATAAATAAACTTATAATTTTTAAATACAACATCAACAAATAAATTTAAATAAATACTTATATCGTAAACTTTACCTTTGGCTTGCAGCGACTATAGATGAAAATGAGAAAGAGGGGGGGGGGGGGTGTTCAACAAATAAAGATAAAATAAGTATTTTTTTTAAAAGAGGGGGGAATGGTAAAAGAGGGTAGCTTAATCACTTCCCTTGCGTTTCAGATCGTTGCCTGTGTTCTCTAACTCTAACCCATCACCTCCAAGCACGGCTCAAACTCTCCCTCCACAACATCCTCCTCCTCTTTCTACAGCTCTCCTCAGTCAACCTCTTCCAACTCCTACTACTACTGATATTTCTACTCTCCCTGGTAACAAGAGACCTCGTGAATATGGCGTTCTCAGAAAAAAAAAAAGGTGAAATCTTCATTTTTTTTTTTTATTTTTTTCTGCTTGTTCAGGTGAAGTTATGCATTTTTTGCATTTGGGTGTCTTGATTTCGTTCTTTTCGAATGTATGATAAGCTTATTTCGAAGCCAGCTCATTTGATGGAATGGTTGTCCCTGAATGTCAGTGAGCATATGCAATGTTCGGAAATTCATGGCTAAATTAGCTTGACCATACTATTTTGCTTTGTTTTGTTGCTTGGTAGACTTGCGCAGGTGACAATATAATATGATAACGGCTAAAAATTTTTCAAAAACAAAAACATTTTTTGATTCAAGTAATTCATAGAAGCGGATATAACATGGAAAATTCTGAGGTAGAATTAATGATTATCTACTTTGACGACTTCTCATCCTACTAAATTTTGTGTTCTTACTGAATCATGTCTCTGATATAGCTGGAATGAGTTATTTTAGTCCAATCCTGTACTATTTTAGTGCTAGAAATGGCTTCATTTGCTTGAAATTCTATATGAAGAGTCTGATTTCTGTCATGTTTGATCTTGAAGGTTCTCAAGACTCCTGACTTTCGAAAATGCAAGGCATCTGATGAAATTCAAGAACGTAAGCTCATCGAGTATTGTTAAACTAGCCTAGTGCGTATGGAGTTCTTAGACTATAAGAGGTGTCTTGCACTTCAAGCATATCAGCCCGAGCTTTTAATATTCACTGAGGTTAATGCTTATCTCCAATTTGCATGGGACTCAGAACAAGCCTCCACCTTGACACTTGCCTTCACCACAACGCACCATTGAATTTGTCTTTCCTTGTATTTGATGTTGGTCCATGTTATATTGGCGATGTGTGAATCCATTGCTTTTGAAACTGTTGGCTTATAGCTAGGATCTAATAATGATGGCAACAGGTTTATGTAGCTTGCTTTGTTAGTTAGGGAGTCCAAAAGATTATAGTTTGTGGTTGCTTAAAATACTACTTTTTAACTTTTGACTTTATTATTATTGTAGAGCTGAATGAAGATTCTGATGGAAGCATACAGTACAAACATATGAAAGCAGATCAGATTGCTGCAAAATGAAAGAGCCACTCTATGAAGCATTCACCAAATGGCTGTCCTCAGTCCTAGATGAAAGGATGGCCTAGAAACACAAAACCACTCCAGATGAATGGGAAAGTTGCATACGGATGTATTCCACAAGCATGAACTATTATGTGTCTTATTGTTTCTCATTAGTCAAGAAATTGGGTAATTAATAAATTTAACTAATAAAAAGTAGTAACACACATAGTAGTTCGTGCTTGTAGAACAGATATGTTATATATAGTACTTGCTAACCAACCTAATTGTCAAAAATAGCTAGTTTGAATTAATTCCATGAATACATACATGCATGTGCAAATGGGGAAATTTTCCTCAAAAAAATCTAATAAAGACAAATGTCTGAGCCCGGGTTCGAACCGGGGACCTCTAGTGTGTGAGACTAGCGTGATAACCAACTACACCACCCAGACAACTTTGATTTACGGCGATCATAAAAACTATATTAAAAGATTTAAAACTTGTAGATTACTCATGAAACCTTTCACTGCCTCAGCTACTCACGGTCCAGCCAGTGTTCACAATCGTGTAGTCTTTGGCTGCTAAATGTTTATGTTATCCAAGGTCATGCGATATCTTTCTCCATGATCATTTTGGCTTTGCTCCCTGCAAGGGTTCTTTCATATGAGGACTGCTATGTTTCCTTAATAGAATAAGTGGAACTCCGTTGTTATTCGGTATTTGCAGCCCACAAGTTGGATCCCAACCGCTATAGTTTTTTGGGGCTCCAATTCTATACCCGAAAACTGTGAATTAATCTTTTCTTTTAATCAATCTAGAAGTCTTATCTCATATTAAAAATATAATTAATCTTATTTGGAAAATAAGTAAATCAATCAAAGTTACCTTTTCTTTAAAACACCTAGCTTCCTACAAGCTCAAACATTAGATAATTTATCTAAAATCAGCCGCAGATGCAACGGACGTAAACAAGAAAATGAAAGCTAAATCCATGGACGGAAAGGATGATAAGATAAACAGGGCAGAAATAAAAACAAGATTTTGCTTCACTTGAATTCTGATTTGCTACAGAGATTCAACACTCAAGTCCAATAATCAATTAACTGCAAACATACAAATAATAATCAGTTTTATAAAGAGATCACTTACAAATAATGTCCAAACAAAAGCAATAAAGGGAAGCCAAGTAGAAGGGAACAACAATGACAATTGAGGGGCAGGGAAGAAGGGAAGGATTATATAACATGATAACATCCAATCTATCTATTCACCACATCACACTTTCCTCGTCGTACATGGAGGAGATGCTTTCTAGAAAATTAACACAAATGACTGCTGCACATCTAGAAGAAACCTTTCTCAGTATTTACGGAACAAGGGAACCCTCCAAATCCAGTAGCAGAGGCAAATCTGTGCCAATCCCTTCTCCTTCAAAATTTTCACACAGAATAAATACAGGTTGGTCAATGTTAAAACATCTATCTTCTTTCTTCTTGTTAACATCAGATACTCAGTTATGTTTATCTAGTCTTTTTCCTTTTAAATGCCGGATGTATGATTACATTGTATGAATCTACCTTCTCTATTCTTGCAATGCAGTCTTTCATCCTCTTCAAAATAACTGGCATAGTCGTGGCGTTGCTTGAGATCTTTTCTTTGAGCAGTTGTACTTTCCTGGCAGTCACAGGATCCTCTGGTTCAGATAATTTTGCCTCACTTGAAGTATCTCGTTCTGCCACATCTGTACAGCGAAAACTTGTTAAACACGAAGTTATCAAGCAAAAATTCAAAGAAATATCTATGGTATGTCTTGTCATCCATAAACTAAAAAGACTACATCGATAAAATGCATACACCTGAATGTGTATATTTGTATTCAATTTACACAAGATTGACGTCAAGAGTACTCCAGATTGTAGTTTGAAAAGAGTTGCTTTGTTACAGTAATAGTTACTGTTCTAGTCTTATATAATACAGAACAAGTACTAAATACCAAATGGCACAAGGTACACTCTAAATAATGACAGTGCTATGGCTACCTTGACACTAACAAACGAGTATTTTCTCCACCTGATCTCCCATAACTTAACACTAAAATTGTCATTGTAGAAACCACCACCTCTCCAATACCGTTATGTAAACCTCTTCTTTGGTATCTACCTAGACATTGCAAATTAATTGTGTTGACGATATCAATTACATTAGTCAAAGGGCCAGACTCCTCTCAGAACCCAGCCTTGAATGTAGCAAATTAGACACAGAAAGTAATTACAAATCATTGAAAGTGGAAACTTTTTCCTTTAATTGCCACCATTAAAATCAGTGATTCGAGCACCATACAAGTGCACTAGGCAATTTCTAGAAAGGTTCCTTATTTCTCATTATTTCTGTTCCCTGAGCAAAAAAGGATTCAAAATTTGCTGCTAAGTGTGAGCTGATTTTTCACTATTGTGCATTGATCTCAAATCTCGATATATGACATAGCATGTGCCAAAAGTAAAGCCTAAATTTACAAAACTAAACTGTAGAATCATAAACTGCTTTGTTACAGTTTCCTAATGCCAGTTTTTCCTACTAAAGCTAAATTTACACTTTCAATTGCACAATCGCCTCCCACATGTCATAAATTTAGCACCGCATTCCATCAACAAATGCTGCATACTCTCTTAATCATGCTCATTTTATCCCTGAAATAAATTCTAAAGACAACAATCGGCAGTGGTTGGTTTGAGGGATTTGGAGGGGAGGGGAGGGAAAATTAGCGGTAAAATTATCATATTTTTCTCTCACTTCTTCCCCTGCAAAAATGAAGGGATTTGGAGGAATTATGTGCAATTACTGTACTATCCTTTATATTATATCTCTCTTTTACATTTTTTTCTACTTATAAGGTTATAATAGTAAAGTTACCTTTATTTTCTCCTTCCCTCCCCTCCTCTCCTTTTACAAACTAAACAAGAGAAGACCCTCCCCTTCATTAAAATCCCTCCCCTCCCTCCCTTGAACCAAACACTCAAATGAAAGGACCAAAAGTATCTATTTCCTTCTGGAAACCCCAAAGCATGAACCATTTTACTCAATTTATAGTGAGATAAACATATCATACTATTACCCGATTGTGTCAGATTTTCCCCACATTAAAAAGACCAAGACACGATCAAATAAACCACTTAAATCAGCATATCAAAGCCTTCTCTCCCACATTAGAAAGGCAGGAAAAAGAAGATCTTCCTTCGTCTTCTTACTCCTCAGCCAATTAACTAGTGACCAGAAATTTTCGCAGAGAAATATGAAAAAACACAACTAAATTAAAAAAAGTAACCCAAAGCCCTAAACCAAGGAAACAAACATAAACCATAGAAATGCACCTGGGGATGGACATGCATCTGGCACCTCTGAAACAAGGGGTCTCTGAGCAGCGAGAACTGAGGCAAGTATGGCTTTGATCTGGTCCGGAAGAGTTTCTCTGTAATTTAGAATCTTCTGCGCCATTTGCTTCAAATCAGACTCCAATATCTCCAACTCTTCGGGGCATGGATCCCCTCCGGGTACACATTCGGAGCTCCGAGTCGCTTCATGGGTTCCCAACTCTTCTCCAAGCTTGTCCAGAGCCATGTTGGAATTTTATGCGGTGAGGCAGCGCCAGAGAGTTTGTTGGAGTTGCAGATGGAAATGGTGCAAATTTTTGTGTTCAATTTCTGGAGGGAATAGGTCGGGCGGGTTTTGTTGGGTGATTATGATTTTGATTTTAGGGATTTTAAATTTTGAAATTTCAATCTATTTTGCAAGACCATGACGACGACGTTCTTTGATGCCAAAGCATGAAGTGTCCGCCTGTCCGGTTTTATGTGTAAACTTTTTGCAAAAGGCCCTTTATTGGGCCTACATTGGATTAGCCACAGAGATTTCTTCTCACACCCTCGTTTTTCTATTCACACACATCTCTTGCCTATTGACAAACATTTTCCTCACACCCTTCAGACACATAATTTTTTTATTAAATCAGAGAAGATCGATATTCTTCATCAAGAATACTCAAGGGAATGCCATACAAGATGCTACTCATGACATCAGCAAATGAGGCTACCAAGGACACGTGGCAGCAAAGTTATCGTCTAATCGCATGCAAACTCGAGTGAAGAAACAGAGTTCACTCAGTAACACAAAGAAAGAACCCGAGTGCACTCAGTAAATCTAAGGCCACGAGTTCACTCGGTAGGGGCTCTTCAAAATTTAACATATTATACAATTATGAATTAATAAAAATTTATATTTATAACTATTTTTTTTCATATATATAAAATTACACATAACTACATTCCAAAATATTTTTTCAGGTAGCAAATTAGAGTAAATAGTAGATCTAAAAGAACAGAAATAATTGTTATTATTACTTTGTATTATATTAAATGCAATTTTCTTTTTTCAAATTTGCAGGGGCACCCCCACATGAAATTTATTTTTGCAAGAATATTACAGAGGCAGCGGCCAATAACAAATTTTTAAAAAAATGAAGGCCGTAGCAGCTAAATGGTGTCAAATGGGGCAAAGCAAAACATTAATAGGCCAGAACGGCCACAAGGTAAAAATGAAAAAAGAAGAAATAAACTAATAGCGGTTCCAGTAGGTTCTACGTCTGAACCAGTTGTAGTCAGGCAAACCCTGAATAGGTCCCATGGCAGCAATTGCAATATCCTGCAAGAAAATGGCCACAACAATAAATATTGACGACAATAGAGGAATTCCCATTGGATAAAATGGTTGAACCCAATCTGTGAGTGACTGCTACCAAATTACCTTGTCATAAATAAACCGATTTGCTACTCTTTTAATTGTGCTTGCATCAACAGCATCAATTCTAGCAAATAATTCAGCAAATGGTATTCTTCGGCCATACGTGAGTAACTGAAAAGGATTAAAATGAATCAGAGTCAGATTAGGACATATCAAGTAGTAACCCCATGACTCTTAGTACTCTACTTGCCTTCGTCCATGTAATGTTTAAAGATTGATCATACCTGACGTCCAATATCTTCAGCTACTGGACTTGTTCCATCTATGTGAAGCAGGAGTGAAGATTTCAACTGTCAAAAACAAATAGTAAGCGACCATGGCACTAAGAACAGGAAATTTTCACGATTGAAACAATGCTGAAAAAGGTTTTGACAAACAACTGCGTCTAGAATAAAGACCACACATCTAATATATAAGAGAAAAGCAAATGGGAAATAAGCAAAGATTTAATGGGCATATATGTGTAAACAGATGAATCTGCATATCAAAAGATCCTCTTTGCATTAAAACAATCTTAATGGACCTAGCAAAGCAAGAAAATATGTTGAGTGGTTAATGTACCAATTAATAGTCATACAAATGTAAACTGTAAAACATACTATTAGACCTTAAGCACGCCCAAAAACAAGCAAAGACACTGAAGGCATAACATTTTCCATGATTATCAGTCTATCAGTATACACAGAAAGAAGCCTAGAAGCTATACACTCAAGAACAAGTCAAGTGCCACAATTACATATCTGATTTTCATGTAGAATGGGAAGGAAAGGGAATATTAACCTGATTACGAGCACGTGTAACATCATCATCTGAAACCCGATAAACCAACTTGGTTGTCTCATACATTATTGCATAGGCCAAATCATCCAAACAATCAGGCTGAAAGAATACAAAATCAAAGATATGAGAGAACAATACAAAGCAAGAAAATAAATCAGATATAGTACCTTACATATAAATTGATATGTCATTCTTATAAAGATTTGTGATATTAATATTATATAAAATTAGATTTATGCATTGACAGCATTCTCTTAATGAATACATACAAAATTTGTCCAAAGGAGGAAATTAATTATACAGTAGCTTCACATACTGATAAAAGAGAAGTAATCTCTCCAGCATGTTTTTAACACACCAAATATATTGATATAAATATCATAGATTTACAACACTGACTCATTGTGAAACTAAACGCCACAGTAAGAGAGATGCAAGGTAAAAGAAACACAATAAATCTGCAAGGTATATTGAAAAGCTTTCTAATTGGTCACACCTGTTTCCATGGGAATCATGAAAGAACAATGTTTTGTTTTAGTTAATAAGGATATGGTGGCCATACCTTTGCAACAGCATAAACACCAAAAAGACCAGTGTCCTTATAATTGGTATTGAAAGCCATCATGCTTTCTGCAATTTCGTTAACGCCAACCCGCTGTGCTAACTCAGAACTGTTTACACGGTTAAAATAGATTCAATTACAAGATTCTGAGGTAAAGGAGGAAAATTAGAAGAGATAAAACAAGATAGTTCAAGAGGAATACCCCATGTGTTTTCCACCTCCTGCTGTTTTGTTCCAAGCGCCCAACATAGCTTGCATGACCATAAGGGGAATAGAGTCTGGATCTGTCCAGGCTGCCCCTTCAAAAGCTACCGCAAATTGTGCAAGGGGAATATCATCATCAATCATCCTTACCTGTTTTTCAGAAGTAACAAACGGACAAATTAACAAATATCACTATTAAGATGGGTTAGAAAGTGCCCAATAAATATCTTCTTACCTCAGAACCAGTAAAAATAGCTGGTTCTTTTACTGCTAATTGAGATGTTGTAGTTGGATCTGCTGATAACTTTGTAAACAACTTTTTAACTTGCTCAACAATATCTTCATGCTTGACAGCTCCAGATGCTGCAATGACCTGATAGGGCAGACCCAAGTAAAAATTACGCCAATTGCTATATGCAAGGTGTATTTGGATAACCATGTCTTAAGAATATTATGCATCCACCACAAATGAAAAGATATGAAGAAACAGGGACTCAAATAATTTTCTACATACCATCCTAGGAGCCGTGTAGTGTGTCCGAATGTAGCTCTGTAGATGATCTTTGGTGATTGTCTTTATATTTTGAGCAGGCCCAAGAATGGTTCTACCCAAAGGAGTGTACTGGAAGGCAGTTGCATGCAAATGGTCAAAAATAACTTCCTCAGTTTGCCCCTCAACCTACAAGCAGTTACATAGGATACACCTTTCAGCATAAGAAGAAAGATATAATGATATGAAAAGAACGTTAACATAAAAGTATAAAGAAATGAACACAAACAAATAATTGATCTTCCTTCATACCATACAAAGTGGGATTACTTAGTTAAGGACAATATACCGAAAGCACAACAGTCAAAACCTTATCTTTTATCTTCCAACAAGAAGTTAAACAAACAGAAAAAACACAACTAAACACCAATCTAGTACCTGCCGTCAGACAACTTCTAATTCCACAGAATCAGATTACACCTTTACCTACCTACGTGACTGAGCAACCATACAATACAAGCTAAAGACCCATTATCCATTAGTACATTAAAAGAGAGAACTTTAGAAAACGACCAACTAGAAATTGAATAACATTTCTTCAATTAATAATTCTATTTGAAGTAAGAACATTCTCAGACACGCATTCGGACAAGAGTAGCACCTTTTTTTAAGATCCTACCACATCCAGACAACATGAAAAACAAAGATAACTTCGAATTTAATTTCTTTTTACCTCTTCCATTTCCCTCAAAATCACATCGCGCTCCCGGCTAATCCTGTTCTCATCAAACTTTGAATTCTGCAATATATCCGACAAAATATCAAGTGCCTTGGGGACATCCTTGTCCAGAACCTTAGCATAGTAAGTAGTTTGTTCCCTCGATGTGTAAGCATTCAAATGCCCACCCATGTTCTCAATCTCCTCCTCCAGCTCACGCGCTGTCCTCTTCTCAGTGCCCTTGAAGATCATGTGTTCGAGGAAATGCGCGGTTCCATTGGTCTCATCAGTCTCGAACCGCGATCCAGCGTCAATCCAAACTCCAACAGTGGCAGTTTTAGCGGCAAGGTTGGACTCGGTAGCTACACGAAGGCCATTGGGGAGGGTAGTGACGCGGGTTTCAGGGGCGGAGAGGATCGGGGTATGGTCCGAAAGAGTTGGGCGGGAAGAGCCGTATTTGAGGAAACGTGGGTCGGGTTCTTCAAGCCTTTTGAGCTTCGCTTTCACTGCCTCTGCGAGGCGATCGTAGATCATAACATTTGGCGGAGGAGGGGAAGGAGGGGAAGATTGCGTGGCGACAGAAGGTGCGTTTGATGTGGACCGAAAGGTCTGGGAGACGGGTGATAGAGAAGAGGTCCGTCTATTGCAGCGCCGAGCCACCGTTAGAAGGTGTTTGAACGCCATGGCTGCTCGCCCTGGTCTAGGGTTTCAGTTCGGAGAAGATATGGATGGAACTTGGAAGGAAAAGAAGCAGTCCTCTCCAGTTTTTCTAGACAAGCAATGGGATTCGCTTTCACCCGCGAAGTTGGGAGTTGCTTAAGGCACTCCCCTCTTTACCTTAAGGCCCCCCCCCACACAACACCAAAATTTTGGGTATTAAATTATACAGCCCCCAACTTTTACATATGCCACCCCCTAGGTGAGAAATGATGGAATTGCCCTTGCGGGCTTAAAAAATACCAACTTCTCCTCCCCTCTTCCACCCCCATTCACGCGACAGCCATTCTGAATTTCCTTGGTGAACTCATCTCGTTGTTGGTGTTGTTTTTGCAATTTGAAAGAGTAAAAAACGTGATTTTTGGGTCTGCATTGTTTGTGTGAAGTTGAATCACACAAAAAAACCAGGTTTGCATCTTGTATTTTGTCCGAAATGAGGGGTGGTTGCTGGTGCGGGAAATGGATGTGTAGATCTTTTTGAGATTTTAAAACAGCATTTCTTAGCCGTTTTTAAAAATGCATAGCCATTTTATGCAACGAAGCCTAATTTATTGGAACGGATGTGAACATATATTTTATTTACGTATTTCAAATGTTCATGGCCGTTTGATTATTATAAACGGATATGCATAGTCGTTTTTATGTGAAGTTCCCTAATATTTCAATTTTGTAAATGTAGGAAAAGAAAAGTTGATTATACTTCCAACATGCACAAGGATCCATACTTCAATTGTGAATGCATTCCAGACGAAGAAGTTGATTTAATAAGTAACAAAAATTTAGCTGAGAGGGTATGTTAAAACTTTGTTGTTAGATTAGGAATGAAATTTTTAGACGTTTTTAATGCTTGTTATGAAATTTGATGGTAGCAGGTTAATGAAGATGAGATATGTGATGGTAATGGCTCTTTTATAAGAGAAGACTTGAGTTATATTTTTAACACTAATCAAGTATGTATTTTTTGTTGAATGAGGCATACACAGTACATACGATCAATGATTGTTAACTTTGAATGATTTTCTTCGTGTACAGACATTTACCACAAGGGATGAGCTTTTGAAATGGGTGAGAGTAGGGGTGAGCATCGGTCGGTTACGGTCGGTTTTGACTATATTTTTAACCGACCAACACTAACCGATTGTATAATTTTATCAAACCGATAACCGACAGACTATTCTTTAAAACCGACGGTTCGGTTTTAGTCGGTTAAGCAATCGGTTTCGGTCGGTTAATGGTTAACCGACAGTAACAATCTTTTTCTTTTAAAAAAAAAAATCTTGGCCAAGAGACGGTGAATGCTTAGGATTGGGGCTCTAGGATTGGTGGGGACTCTGTCGCTGGAGCTTGAATGTTTTCCTTCTTCTTGCACTTGACATGCACTCACAGGTTTCCGAATAGAAAACTTAATAGTTCTAAAGTTGATGGATTGCTATTTTTTTATAATTTATTTTGGTAAATGTCTTAAAATTTATGGTGTGTAAAGAATAAAGTGTACTCTATTAATAAAACTAAAATGTTTATTTTTTATTAAGTAAAATAAAACATTTCTTTTATTGTTCTTAATAAAATAAAATTTCTTTGAATTGTTATTTATTTTTATTTTGCTATGAATTGTTTATTTAATTTTTTATATGATTAATATCTTGAATTTATGTCTTTTAAATTATAAAAAATTACGTCTTTTAATATCTTTAAAGTATTTCAATTTTATTTTAAAATATAAATAATGGTAAAAAGACACATGACATTGGCATTATAAGGATAGTCCAGATGGTTTCTTTTACCTTATACTATGGCAACATGCATTGGGCCAGAATGAAAGACATGTAGTAGAAAGAACCCATATAATATTCAGTTAAGTGCCAAAATATAGGAGTTTATTCACGGCTTTGCTCATCTATAGCAGCTATGCATGGAAGACAATGCATCCAGGGTATGAAAGAAATACAAATGCTTGTTTTCGGTAGGTTTCAGTTCCATTCGGTTGAAAGAAATTGAAACCGATTCCTATCGAAAAAATTGCCTCTTGCCAAAATTTAAAACCGCAACTGACTGTATGAACCGTGTTTAACCGACTGAAACTTCTAAATTGTGTTCGGTTCAGTCGATTTTTGGCGGTTTTTCAATTTTTGCTCACCCCTAGGTGAGAGATATTGGAAGGACAGCTGGCTGTTCTTGTAATAAGTAAATCGAAGATAGGAGGTGAGGAAAAGCGTACACAAGTGGAATTGTCATGCGAACGTGGCGGTAAATATAGGCGCAGTTGTAAAAGAAGGCATCTGGTGCCCGAGACGACGACAAAAAAATCTGGATGTCCATTTAGAGTGAAGGGAAGACAATGGGTAAATGGTTTATGGAAGATGCGGGTGGAATGTAGATATCATAACCATCCCTTGGCTGAGTCGTTGATTGGGCATCCATATGCTGGACCGTTGAGTGAGGAAAAGTTAACCATGGTGGAAGAGATGACCAAAAAAAGGGTTTCTCCTCGGGATATATTGCTATCTCTAAAGGAAAAAAACACAGAGAATGTGACAACTATAACATAGATATATCATATCAGACAACAATTTAAGTTGAAGATTAGGGGTCCACGAACTCCAATATAACATTTGATGAAATGTCTTGATGAATCCAAATATTTGTATTGGTTTAGGAGTGATGAGGGGTCAGATGTCGTTAAGGATATATTTTGGACACACCTTGACTCAGTGAAGCTGTTGAATGTCTTTCTTATTGTTTTGTTAATGGATAGCACATACAAGACTAATAGATATCGTCTCCCTCTACTTGAGATTGTTGGAGTGACATCGATAGATTTGACATTTTCGGTTGGGTTTTCATACATGGAGTCTGAACATACCGACAACTTTGAATGGGCACTTAGGAGGTTGAGAGGTTTAATCTAGCAGAAAAACTGGTGTCCACACGTCATTGTCACTGATTGGGACCATGCATTGATGAAAGCTATGGGAATTGTATTTCCTACTTCTATTAATCTATTGTGTCGGTATCACATTAATAAAAATGTTGAATCAAAATACAAACAGTCGGTTCGCAATTATGACAATTACGAAAGGGTAATGGATGAGTGGAAGATGGTTGTTAATGCTTTTGATGATGAAGAGTATCATTCTATTTATGAGGCGTTCCGAATCACATACGCTGCACTAGATAGCTTTGTTGCATACGTTAACGATACTTGGTTGAAGCCATACAAGGAGAAATTTATTTCAGCTTGGATAGACAAGTTTGTGCATCTAGGCAACACAACAACAAATAGGTACGATGATAGCTTGTTGTCTTTAAAATTTCCTTGCATGTGTGTATTACATGTATGATATTGTTATTGGTCTCCTGATATTAGGGTGGAGGGTGCACATGTTAACCTGAAACGAATTTTGCATTCATCTACCGGGAATCTTCATAGTTGCTAGGAAGGAATTGATGCTTTACTAATATTACAGCACAATGAGATAAAAAAAAATCCTTTCAACATAGTCTTATGAAAGTGGAGCACAAGATGAATCATTTGTTATTCAGAGGCTTGCATCATTGTGTTTCACTAGCTGAACTTAGACATTTGTGGAAAGAGCTTGGCAGGGCGCAGTCGCATGTTGGTATAGACATGGTAACATGTGGTTACCGCATTAAAACTACCCATGGATTACCTTGCTCACACGAGCTTGGACAATGGAATCTTTTGAACTTGTCAGTTCGGTTGAGCTCAATTCATCCCCATTAGAAAACTCTAACATGTGATGTTGAGCGTAAAGGTCAAGGAACGGTGCCTTTTCAGGATGCTATGGATATGTTATGGGGTAGGTTTAGCAAATTGACTATAGAGGAAGAGCAGTGGTCTTTGTATCACAAGACTGTTGAGCTAGCATGTTCAGAAGTCACTTCATTGAAGCCACCACCTGATAAAGTCAAAACCAAAGGCGGGAAAAAGAAGACTATGAAGAGAGCAAAATCATCGACGAAGCGTGATCCTTCATATTTTGAATATGTGGATGCACAATGGGTTTCTATGCACAATAGCCTATCATCCGGATCAGGACCATCGACGAGAAACTCACTGACACCTGTTAAACCCCTTTGTGGATGCAGTAGATCATCAGTTGGTAGAGGTTCAACTGACCTAGTTAGCAAAGACCAATCCAGTTGTGAACAGGATGCAGGTGTAGGTACATTTGAACCATTGCAAGTCCTCATGCCATCTCAGGTGTGTGGCGCAGTTGGCACCATTTGAAATATTCCTCTGTTACACCAATTACCCACATGTATCCACTCTTTTGTGGATGATGTAATTGATGTTCTACTGGATGAAAATTGTGGCTTGTCAGAAGATGAGTGGTTCCGAATACGCCAAGAATGTATTGCAGAGATGACAACGTGGCAAACACTATACACTACAATGTTTCTGCCACGTGGATACAGCCATCTTCTATCACCACTTGTTGTTGATTCTACCGTGTCAGGTGTGTTACCCGACAAATGGATGTCTATACCAAATATGCCATATGTTGTTGCATCTCGGTTTAATGCGATGGTTGTTGTCTTGCACCCACAATTGTCGCAAACATGTTTCCCGCTTCACTCTCAACCCCCATTTAGTCTATCCAACCCAGATGAAGTCGTCATAGCATATGTTGATGGAAATCCTTTTGTTCAGGTAATATATTGTTGTTTAAGTAAGACATTTTTTTTTTCTGTCTTAACTTACGCAGTTTATTTCTTTTGTCGTGTTACAGGTCAAGCTCAGGGACAACTCTCCCCTTCCACCAGTTGCACCCCAGTGGTTGTACTCAGCATCAGCTGAATCACGTGATTGGATAACACCGTACTTGGGACGCATTAGACATTTTGAGATGTTGGCACGAGCAACTTGTCCTTAGAGTAAATCCTTTCATTTGTGTAATGTGACTATTTAAAAACTGTATTTTCATTGTATATTAATTCTAACACTTTGTAGATCATTTTCATTTTCATTGTATATCAGTCCGCAGTTGTAGTAAATTAATGGAAACACTTTTAATTGATTAATAATAGTTTGGGAGTTTGAAAAATGATGTGTAAATATGAAATGTCTTGATATAACGGCTCAACATAGCCGTTCATTGTCAAAATGTGGCTATAGAATGCCGTTTTTTTTTTTTTTAGTATAACATCTTTGTGTGGCCGTTTATTGATAAATAATGGTTATACATACCTGTAGTTTTGTATCACACGGTTATGAATGGCCGTTTATTTCCCACATACGGCTATGTATATCCATTGAATTGGTTACCGCAATTGTTCATGGCCGTTTATTGGCCACATGCAGCTATAACATTTATGAAGCCGTTTTATTATTTGGCACATATTGTAAGTGGTCATTTCTCAAATATTAACACAACCGAAAAACCCTTTTCGTCACTTATTCTTTCATGATTGACAATAACATGTTAGTCGCTCCATCACTTAGTGGCATCAACACATAAAATTTGCAAACATACAGAAAGTTAATTTCTAACATTATAAAATTGTTTTACAATTAAAAGGCAATTCACTAAAATCAGTTAGAATCACTACAAAAAGTACAAAGTCATCCACAATTACAAGTCATATCACTACTGATGCCGACCCCTAGATGGGCCAGCACCATGACCACTACAACTCCGCTCTGCATTGCTAGACCCCTGACGGACTTCATTGTGAAAAACATTTAACAATCGGCCTAGCTCCGAATGCTCGAACGCTAATCGCTTATCGAAGATACTCTGCACAACTCCATCAATTGTCTGTAATCGCTCTTACATAATCCATGCAAAAATGTCATTACATACATGATAAGCAATGCTGAATTATTGTAATAAATAAATAAAGACATAATATTCTTAAAGCTAGTGCGTACCAGGAAAGCATCTTCTATAGTCGTCCTGTCTGTCTGCGCTTGACTGATTTGAGGATTAGACCATGTGGGAGGGTTGATAACACGAACTGACGTTGGTAGCAAGTACGAATGTGATATCATGTGATACCACTCCATATAACCAGGCATGACTTGTCCAGCCAACGTCACAAGTGGCCCACACTCCTTTGCACTCAGCACGTGTTCGTCGAAATTATCCCACATGGCATCAACCTCTGTCAAGTAAATCGGGCCATCAAATGCACGAATGGGAGGCCGAGGGATAGATTGGGTATAGGAGAACTATCAAAGGATCCGCTCTGGCTAGTATGGCTCCACTCATAGCCAAAATTGCATCCTACCAGAGAAGAAAGACACTAGTAACAATAGATGGTAGGATCGGGCATCTTCGTATGGGGTCCACTCGACGTCCAAGTGCCGAAGACAGTCCAGCTGATGTCTGATCGGTGGAAGCTGGCCACTGCCTCTGCAAGATAACCATCACGCAGCTCGTGGGAGGTCCTCCCTATACGACCCGTTCAACCGGCATGATTGACACATACCAGGGAAATGCTTGTAGATCCATGCCTGAAAATAATTAGGTAGAAAATAATTAAGTTCGTTATACAATAAATACTAAAGCTTAACAAGATCTAATAATTCACCTACCAGAAGAAGGGGTAGACAACCAGCGATCTGCCTCGCCTTATGCTAAGCGGTATAACCCAGCTGCCTGTACAGGTAGGTTAGACAGATAGCTCCCCACGATAGATCGTGAATGGCATTGATGTCGCGGAGGAGCCTCAAATAGTCTGTGCAGACGGCTGTGGATGATTTGTCTGCAAATATCGTATAGCCAAGGACAAACAGCAAGACAGCCCTGGCTGTATGGAGCCACCATCCAAAGCTCAGTTGAGCGGCAATGATCGTTATCAACGCTCAAATCTCATTATTAGCTTCCTACAGACCTCAAATTCTTCAATAACAATTGAAGGTGGGACTCCCAGCACATCCACGACCAGTCCGATAGCCTGCTCCATGGTTAAACTGGGGACAGATACAAAATTACCCCCCATTGGGAGGTGCAGCAGTGATGACACATCATCTAGTGTGATGGTCATCTCCCCAATGGGTAGGTGGAACGTGTTCGTATCTGCGTGCCACCTCTCGATGAATGCAGCTACAAGTGCTTTGTCCACCATGGAGTAGTCCAAAAGCAGCAGTGGCTCCAGACTAGAATGCCTAACTATGTTATGCACCTGCTCAGGCATTAATTCATATTTTAATGCTTTTATCTTATTGCCGTGAATCATAGTCTTGATGGGCCGTTCCTGTTTTTTATACAATTGATAGTTAGTTTTGTATTATACCAAAAGAAATTAAACATTAATGTAAACATATATTATGTAAGTATCCTAACTTACCCGTTCACCTGCCCATACATGTGGTGCAGTATGCCCTCCATATCTTCGAAGTGTCGACAGCTCATGTGAGCCACCAGGTGTAGCAGTAGTCAATAGGTCCTGCCTGTGTATCACCTCTATCACGGTTTCACATTCTGCTCCGCTAGCATCGTCAGCAGAATCAGAGTCATCAGACGAGGCTTTGAATATCTTTAATTGGCTGGGGTTCAGGTTCAAGTTCAAGATCAGCTTGTCCCCACCTACGGTAGACCCGTTCTCTACACTTTAAAGCCGTCGGTTGTCTACGATTAAAAAAATAATAACTCCAATGCATGAAAAAACATCAATCAACCATAACCCATGCCTTAACTGTGCTGAATCTGTCCTACAAGTGCAATGCCTTTAAGAAAAACCAAGAGAGGAATGAAGAGGTGTGGCGGGAAGAAGAGGGAAGCTAGGGTTCGTGACTGAGGGAAGAAGGGAAAGGGGTGGCAGCCAAAAGCTGTAGGGAGGACAATTTTGGAATTTTGGAAATTTTTTTAAAGTGGGGGGCGGTATTTGTAAAAGGTGGGGGCTGTATAATTTAACATCCTAAAATTTTTTGTCATTTTCTTCTCAAAATGCCTCTGAGCGTTATTCCATTTCTCCTGCCTTCACCCGTCCTCTTGTTTGATTCTGAATATCATTGTCCTTTGTAGAATTTTATTGTCTGAAGCAATAATAAAGTGTTTGATTTTGGTGTTCAATCTTTGTTTGAAGTTAATACACAACAATAATAAGGTATAGGACTTTTTTTAAAAATTTCGACTGCATTTTTGGGAAATGGACGGAATTGCAATGATGATTCAAACGGCTCTGTAGGGCTGTTGATGATAAGAAACGGCTCTGTAGGGCTGTTGATGATAAGAAACGGCTATGTAGAGTCGTTTCACGTTGTAATCATCCTTGTAAGGCCATTAGGGCAAAAACAATTTGAAAATGTTCGTGTTATTTACAACAGCTCTAAAAAGCCGTTTAGTTAGACCAACGGCTGTGAATAGCCGTTTAGTGCATGAAACATCCCTAAACAGTCGTTTGGAATGGGGAGATTTGTTGAAATGCAAATGGCCATGAGTAGCTATTTATGGACAGAAACGGCTATGAAGTGCCGTTTTTAGTAGTAAACGGCTGTGTATAGCCGTTTTACTGTGGCAACATTCCTGCATAGCCGTTGAGTGAATAAAAAGTGTGCATAAAGTTCTGTTGCTATATTGGTTGATTTTGGTGTTGTAGTTATCACAAATAATATTACAAAATGCATAGATATTACTTATTTTGATGTTTTATTTCTTGCAGATAACCTTACAAAATGCATAGAGATTCATATTTTAATTGTGACTAATCCCATATGAGGATGTAAATGTTACGAGAGATGAAAATTTAGTAGATCAGAAGGTATGTTAAAAAATATGTTCTTAGGTTGTCAATTGAATATTTGTGCGTATTGATTGATTGATTGGTATGAAAATTTCTATTGACAGGTGAATGAACATGAAATATGCGATGGTGGACATTCTTATGTTGGAGATGACTTGAGTCTTCTATTCAGCACCAATGAAGTATGTTTTTTTATTTTTAAATGACAAAAAAAAATACATAATTTGATGAATGAAAATTAAGTGATGATGTTATTTTTGCTGACAGACATTTGCCACAAGAGATGATCTTCTGAAATAGGTGAGAGAAATTGCAAAGTTGCTGGGATTTGTTGTGGTTATTGCTAAATCTGAGTCAGGAGGTGAAGGGAAGATGACACAAGTGAAATTAGGGTCCGAATGTGGGGGGAAGTATAGGCCCCAAAATGCTCGTAAACCAGTGGCTGAGACTGCAACAAGAAAGTGTGGGTGTCCATTTAAAGTGAAGGGAAGACAATGGGCTGATGGTCTGTGGAAGGTGCAAGTGCAATGCAGATACCATAACCATCCTCTAGCAGAGTTATCGGTTGGGCATCCATATGCGGGACGATTGAATATGGAAGAGTTAACCATGGTGGAGGACATGACAATGAGCAGAGTGGCTTCTAGAGATATCTTGTTGTCCTTGAAGAAAAAAAATATTGAAAATGTAACTACAATCAAACAGATATATAATGTTAGACAGCAATTAAGGTTGAAGATTAAGGAACCAACAACGCCGATGCAACATTTAATGGAATCTTTGGATGAATTAAAATATCTATATTCGTATAGGAGTGATGAGGGTTCAAATATTGTGAAAGACATATTTTGGACGCACCCAGACTGTGTGAAGTTGTTGAATGTCTTTCCTATTGTTCTGCTGATGGATAGTACATACAAGACGAACAGGTATCGTCTTCCACTGCTTAAGATTGTTGGTATGACATCGACAGAGCTGATCTTTTCAATGGAATTTTCATACATGGAGTCTGAGCGTACCGAAAACTTTGAATAGGCGCTTCAGAGGTTGAGAGATTTATTTTGGTGGAATGACGTATGTACGCAAGTTATTGTGACTGATAGGGATTTTGCATTGATGAGCACTGTGGAGATTGTATTTCCCACTTCAGTGAATATGTTATGTCGTTATCACATAAAGAAGAACGTTGATGCAAAATGCAAGCAATCGGTTCGAGATGTTACAGAGTATAAAAGGGTGATAGATGCCTGGGAAGCAGTTGCTGATGCATCTGCTGAGGAAGAATACCTACATGCTTTGACAACATTTCGTAACACATGTGGAAGGCTGGATGCTTTTGTTGCATACATTGAGGATACGTGGTTGAAGCCACACAAAGAGAGATTTATTCTTGCTTGGACTGATAAGTTGATGCATTTAGGCAATACCACGACAAATAGGTAACATTGTATTTTTATTCCACAACATAAATCATCACATTTGCCTATTGGGTGATATGTGTGTTACACTCTGACGATGTCATTGTTTTTGTGTACACAGAGTGGAGGGTTCACATGCAAGCTTGAAAACAATATTGTAGATATCAACTGGGGATCTACACAAATGTTGGGAGGCAATAATGTCGTAATCATGCTGCAACACACTGAGATAAATAATTCATTTCAACACAGCCTTGTAAAAGTGGAACACAGGATGAAGGGTCATTTATTTAGTGCTTTGCATTATTGCATTTCCCATGCAGCAATGAGGCATATGTCAAAAGAGCTAAAGCAGGCTCAGTTGTTTGCCAATATTGACAAGGCAACTTGTGATTGTCGCATGAAGAGGACACACGGATTACCTTGTGCGCATGAGCTTGGGCAGTGGAACGTGCTCAACATCGTTGTTCGGTTGAGTGCAGTTCACCCTTATTGGAAGACTTTATCATGGGAGGTTTAAAAGGAAGCCAAAGGGTCAGTGCCAATCAGGGAGGCCATGGACATGTTATGTGGCCGATACAATAGTTTTACTGTCGAGGATGACCAATGGGTTATGTACCACAAGATAGTTGAACTAGCATGTCCATCTAACAGTTTATTGCAGCCACCACCTAAAATAATAAGGACGAATGGCGCAAAAAAGAAGAGTGTTAAGAGATCAGATTCTTCAACAAAATGTGAGCCCTTATATTTTGAGCATGTTGATGCGATGTGTGGTTATATGTATAACATGTCATCAGGATCTGGAGCATCCACAAGAAACTCCATGACACCCGAAAAGCTGCCACATCCACCGAGTTCACATATTAGATCATCCATCGGAAGATGTTCCTCGGACACACTAAGCATGGAGCCGTCTAGTAAAGACTCTGATGCATGTGCAAAAACGTTTGATGAATCACCATGTTTCATGTAATCTCAAGTACTTAGGTTGCATGGTAGTGCTAGGAATATTCCTATCCTAGACCAATTACCACTATGCATACATAGATTCGTGGAAAGGGTGATGGACGTGCGACCGGATGGTAACTGTGGTTATTGGGCAATTGCTTTAGGGCTTGGTCTGCTAAAGAATGAGTGGTTCAAGATACGCCAAAAATGCATTGCAGAGATGACAACATGGTAATTATTGTACACTGAAATGTTTCTCCCTAGATGGTACACACAACTACTGTCATCACTTGCAGTTGATCTTACATTGTCGGGTGTTTCACCTGATAAGTGGATGTCCATTTTCGATATGCATTATGTGGTTGCTTTCCGGTTTAATGTTGTGCTAGTTGTCCTACACTCACAAATGTCGCATACATATCCTCCGCTTCACTCTCAGCCCCCATTTAGTCAATCAAGTCTAGACGAAGTCGTCATAGCCTATGTGCATGGAACCATTTCGTGCAGATACTTAGTTTTTGTTACAGTTTTATTGTCATTACTTTTAATCTAATTCCTTACAAATGTCGTGTTAAGTTATATTTGGTTTTTAATCCACGCAGGTGAAGCTTAAGGACAATTCCCCATTGCATCTAGTGGCACCACAATGGATGTATGCAACATCAACGGAATCACGGAGCTTGATCACACCTCTTATGCCACGAATTAAACAATTTGAGATGTTAGCACAACAATTTCGTGTTTAGCTGTAAATATGACATAGAAATTTGTTATTTGTGCAATCGACAAATTGATACTGCATTTCCATGCATTCTTGTATGTACCAAATTCAATCATATAAATACAAATGACAACTTTTCAACACCACTTATAGAATGAGCATTTTAGTTTGTTAGACATCATTTCATTCAAAACGGCTGTGGAAAGCCGTCTGGGAAGAAAAATGGCTCTGTCTTCTTCCCAGACGGCTTTCCACAGCCGTTTTGTTTTACACTGCCTAGTTAATGCATATCATCTATCCAAACGGCCATACACATCCATTTGCTTAACCAAACGGTTGTACATAGCTGTCTAGGAATGAAAACGCCCATACAGAGCCGTTTTCCATCCCAGACGGCTGTGTAGAACCGTTTAGTCAAGGAAATTGATCTATATGGTTGTTTTCATTGTTGCATGTGTGGTAACATCCAAAGTACACTAATTGCAAAACAAAATCAAGTATTGTAATTAATTTATACTGAGCTAACAATCTTGTTCTTGTGCATGAATCGATTGGACATGTGGTTGCTTTTATCTAAGATTGATAGAATTATTTAGTTTGAACGTAAAATTACAGCAACATAAATTTAAACCCAATAAAAAATAAAGCAACATAGCAAGTCAATTTATATAAACAAAGAGAACATAACTTCTATGATCTAAAATGTCATTAAATCAAAATATTACATCAAAGTGTCATTACATCAGTGTCAATACATCAAAGTGTCAATGTATCAATGTGTCAATCAGCTAGTTATGTCGACTCCTTGATGACCCCGCACCCGAACTGCTATGATAGCCCATGCGATAGTAGATTGGATCATCCCACGCAGGACCGGTCTGAGCGTGGATCAGACGTAATATATGTGCAGCCTCAGAATGCTCATTGACCAACCTCCGGTCAAAAATCGTGCGAACATATCCAGCAATACTTTCAAAACGTGCCTACAATAACAATCAATAAGTATTTGTAATGCAATCAATATTTTTACAAACACTTTCCGCAAAATCACAAAAAAAAAAAACATTACAAGTCAAGTAGGACATAACATACATACCTCAAAGTCATAATATGTTGTAGGCCTGTATGTCCGTTCTCCCCTTCACTGAGGGTCCGATCATGTGGGAGGGTCAACAACACGTGTGGAGGCTAGCAGCATGTATGGGTGTGATATGCGATGATACCATTCCATGTACTCGGGCATAACTTGTCCAATTTCACTCACAAAAGGTCCATGCTCCTCGCGACTCAACATGTGATCGTCAAAGTGCTCCCGCGATGCGTCCACCTTTTTCAAGTAGATTGGACCATCAATTGAATGGAATGGAGGCTTGGGGATCGATTGGACATATGAGAACTGTCTGAGAACTCATTCTGGCTGATGAGGTTCAAGCCAGCACCCAAACCGCAACCTCCCCGAGAAGAATGCTACTGGGTGGAGTGGATGATGAGAGCAAGCGTCCTCGTACAGTGTACACTCAACATCTAAGTGTCTCAAACAGTCAAGCTGGTGTCGTATCGGGCCTAACTGACTACTCTCTCGACGAGATGACTAGCGAGCTGCTCATGGGAGGTCTTCCTGATACAAGACATTTAGCCGACATGATTCGCGCATGCTAGGGAAATGTTCGTAAAGCCACGCCTGCAAACAAGCAAAAATCTAAGTAAGTCAATACCACAAAAACAAAAAAACACATCACATAAGCTTACACGGTAGATGTCATACCAATACAAGGGGCAAACACCCTGCCACTTGCCTCGCTTGATGCCTCGAGGCAAATCCGAGTTGCCGATACATGTGGGTCAAACAAATTGGCCCCCACGGAATGTCATGAATGACATCTACGTACCTCAGCAACTCTAAATAGTTCGTTCGGACAACAGTTGATGACTTGTTCCCAAATACTGTGCATCCCAGCATAAACAGCATTATCGACCTTGCTGCATGCACCCACCTTCTAGCATTCAGCTGGGTTATGATAATAGACAGCAAGGAGTCAAATCTAAATGTGGGCTTCCTGCACGCTTCAAACTCTTCCACCACCACTGTAGGTGGGAGCCCCAACACATCAATAACTAGCCCCATGGAATTCTCCATCGTCATGGTCGGCACAGAAACAAAGTTACCTCCCATTGGAAGGTGTAGCAAATATGACACATCATCCAAAGTGATAGTCATCTCACCTATCGGTAGGTAGAAGGTGTTCGTGTATGCATGCCACCTCTTAATAAAGGTAGCCAAGAGTGCCTTGTCGACCATTGAGTACTCCAATAAGATGAGTAGCTCCAACCTCGATTGCCGAACTATATGCCGGACCTCCTTAGGTATTGCCTAGTACTAGAGGGTCTCAGTTTGTTCCCGTGGATCATCAGTTTCAACAAAGGACGGTCCTGCGTTGTCAACATAGCTTGTTAGTTACATATTACTACGAGATAAAATAGAATGAATATCCACATAAATTTTCTAATTGTGTTTATTTACCAGCTCACCCGCCCATACATGATGTGCAGTGTGCCCGTCGTATCTCTTAAGCACTGAGATATGATGCGGACCACCGGGAGACGAAGACCTCAGAAGGTACGCTCTCTGAATAACCTCCACCACTTCATTTTTAGATTCAGATTGCTCAAAGGGAGCTGCCCGTCTTACATTTTCTACCGGAGGCTCTGGTTCGCACGTTCTGCTTGCCGACGGTTCACCCTCTGTTTCTGCTCGGACGCCGTAGGTCGACGCTGTACAACCTCCTCTTGGGGTTCTTCTGGTTCATCATTCCTGTATGCAGGATTCTTTGTTCTAGCCATGTTTTCATGCAACAAATTCAAGCAAGTTTTTGAAATCATATGAAAACAAATCATGACAAGTTCAATGCAACCAATTTAACCAAAATATTACTCAAAGCTTTGTACTTATCTACTCAATCCTACAAAAATTTTGTATCATTAAATATAGCTAACAAAAATTCTGCAATTCCAATCTACAAAAACACATATAGGATAATTACATAATACACTAATAATGAGCCGTTGGGTTGACCAAACAGCTCTATATATCTGTTTGGCCTTCCAAACATCTCTTCACAGCCGTTTGTTCGTGCAACGTTACAAAAAAAGTGGCAAACGGCTCTGTGTAGCCGTTGGGTCTATCAAACTGGACACCCAAACGGCCTTAGAGAGTTGTTGAATGGGTCAAACGGCAACAACTCTCTAAGGCCGTTTGGTTCTTCGTTTATCACCTTTTAAACCAAAATCGGTTGCCCAAGGCCAAATCTCATTTTGGCTATACAAAATCGTTCTCATCCCACGCATAAACAAATTGACCAAAACGACTGTCTATAGCCGTTTCAAGAAGCAAACGGCTCTCCATGGCTGTTTTCTTCTTGGAACGGCTATGGACAGCCGTTTTGGTCTTCTCATGGCTGTACATCATCGAATTTTTACCATTTCTCTTCCATTTTTCTATCAACAAACAACAAATTTATAAAGTAAAACATGAATGGAAGATAATGCATACCTTAAATTTGTGAAAAAAGCTCCAAGAAAGTCTAAATCTAGCAAACGGCGATAAAGAAATGAGAAGGTAGAAAGTTGGCGTGGGGGGAAGTAAAAGGGCTGGGGGCATTATGAAAAATTTTCAAAAAAAAAAAAAATGAGAGAGTGGTGAATGTTAAAGATGGGGGAGAAAAGGTCAGACCCGTTGAAGTTTATTTACATAGAAATATATATATATATATATATATATATATATATATATATATATATATATATATATTACTGCTATTAACCCATTGACTAAATTTTGTTAAACTTTATACATGAATTGAAATTTAAGTATGTTAAAGGAAATTTTTTTAGAAAAACTTATATATAGAGTCAATTATTATTTTGTACCAACGTGCTATTTACCCAATTCAAGACATTCAAGTCTATATATAAGTTGTCTATAACAAATGATTTTTTATTTTTAAAACCTTAATTAATATTTTAAAATTTATATTAATTTTGTTTCAGTATTACTTAGACCATTGTTATATTTAAATTGAACAAAAACTACATAGAGATGAAAAAATCACATTTAACGAAATAACTACTTAATACCAAAATATTATTTTAGCTATTTTACAAATTATGGGATGCACTTTCTTGAAAAAATAATGTACTTTGGCAATTTTGTTTTATTTTATTTTTTTCCAATGTTATGGAACTCCATGGAAAAGAAAAACAATTATTTTTTAACAAGATTTTGATTTATTTAATTGATTAGAAGTCTGAAGAAGATCTAACGTTCATCAAGATTTTTCTAATATTTCCTAAGACAATTTTTTAGCCAGATATAGGCGTAAACCATCCACTTCTGGGGAAAAATAAAAGGTAAAACAAAATGAAAATATAAATAAGAAACAAAATCACATAGCTCCTCTGTGTATGTTTTCAGCAGTTCATAACTTGGATTTGGGGGGTGAATTTTCTGTTTTCGCCTTCCTTACTAGACCTTCTTGAACAACTGATGCAAGAAGCTGCAAGAGCATGAAAGGGAACACTGTAAAAGAACTTAGACAAGAGGATCTTTGAGTGATAAACAAAATATAATCATACAAACAAGCAAATAAATAAAAGAAAAAAACTTCTTTTTGCCCTCTAATATTATCACTAATTTTAAAAATAACTCTTATGTTTTAAATTAGATAAAATAAACCTTCATATTTCAAGCCAAAAACAAAAATGGACTTTCTTAAAAATATTTTTTGTCTGTAAGAAAGGTCTAGTTTTATTTTTGACTTAAAATGTAAAGGTTTAATTTGTCTAATTTAAAAAGTAAAAGTATTTTTTGAAATTATCAATAGTGTAAAGGGCAAAAATGAATTTTTTTCTAAATAAAATGCAGAAGAAGAGAATAAGAAAAGAAAGTCCATTTTAGAACTGCATTATACCAGAGACTGGTGAGGTAAAGGGGTAAAGATAATGGCATGGAAGTTTAAACCTTTAACCTTTCGCAAACTAGCCTAACTTGGATCAGTGGCTGGGCTCGAAGAGATATGATTTAGTAACCCTTACCTCTCCTTTCTGATTGAACATATGGCCCATGACAGAGCCACGTGCATTATAGGCAGAAGGGCTGTGGATCTGTCGTATAAACTGGATCCATTAGCATAGCAACAAAAAGAGATTAACATGAGAAATGAGAATGAATCAGTTTCTGAAACCTACCACAAATAGCACCCATTCATCAGCTCTTAAAGGCCGGTGGAACCACATGCTGCAAAGGGAAATTGAATTAGGACTTCACATAAAGCAAGGAAGCACATTAAATTGCTTGAGAACTTGTGCCTTTTTATGTAAATGATCAAATTAATCATCATGCAAACTGATAGGACTCAGATACTTACGCATGGTCCAGACTCACAGAGCGTGTCTTCAAGCCCTTCCCACGATGGGGATTCAAGCTTACTTGAAGAAATATTAGATCTGAAGTATATGCCACCACGCACCTGCAATAAATCATGCCAACAACTTATCAAAGGCCAGAAATCATTAGTCTTTCCTGGAACCTCTGGAAAAGCTTTCAACTAAATCCTTCCGGGAGGAGAGTTTTGCAGAGAAAAGAAAAATGTTAAATATCAAAGCACAATCCTATTTGAGTCGCTGCAGAAAAAGACATTGAACTACAGGGCAGAAAAGCCTTTTCTTTTCTCTCTCCCAAATGCAAAACAAAGCTATAAGTTCATGCGTTAATAAATTACTGGCTCTGCTCAAACACTTCAAGAGCAAGGTATGTCTAGTAGATTAATACCTATGCAGGGCCTGATCTTCAGAGAGTTTTCCTTTTGCTCTAAACCAGTATCTCAAACTGCAAAAAAGTTACAAGGTTCAGGTGGCACAGAAAGAAATATAAAATCTGTCTTTTGCATAAAAAGACAAACATAAATCTAGGCAAACAATGGCTGAGAAAGAATCAAGCTAACCTAGGAGGAGATTTGGTCTGATTCGTTGAAGTCTTAGGCTCACAGAACCGTATCTCTATAGGCCATGGGATGAATTCCTTTGCTGCCACCTTGTTTCGGTAAGTTCTGAATCAAAAAATTTACCGTTAAGGGCAAATCTCATGCAAATTAAGACAAAACCCTCATTTTATACATCTACAAAAAGCTGAAAGAGCCTCAAATTATATTAGTGGATCATTGCTTATGTAATCTTGATTTCTGCAATACATAATCAGACATCAATATACAAGAAAAGCTAAATAAAACAAACATATGAATACCTAATTTAATGGCAAAAAGGCATCTAGCATATGTGTAAAATAATAATATAACAACTTCCTAGCCTAAAGCAAAACATACTTGATTCACCATGAATCTCACCTAGGAAGACGAGGATCTGTAAGGCGTGTTTCCCGTAATTCTTCCATTGACAGAAGCTATAACAGATAATACACTTAATAGTTCAAAATCCACAAGAGCAAGTTGGAAAATCTTAGCGAATATAAACTTGTTGTTACTTGCCGTATCTGGAGCAGGGGCAGATGGCATGGCCACTTCCTGGTGGACAAATCCTAATTCTTCTTTCTGTAAGATTAAGGTATTAACAATGTTAATTATGCTCTGGAGATTATAGCAGATTACCGGAAATAGAATAAGAGCATACACGTAAAAGGAAGAGAGATCAGTGACAGTGACAATAGCCTAAATTTAAAGTTGCATGAGTCATATGATATCATGCAGTCGCAAGAAAACTGATATATCCCCAAAGGGATATGTCTATAAAGTTCCATCTATTCAAACTTGCGTGAGGTCATGAGCTGCTCAACAACCATTTCATCTCTTATGTCTAGAGTTTTGTTCTCAAAACAGATATTAAAAAACACCAGATAGGTAAATGATAAAGGGAAGTAAACATGGTTAGTATACCACTAATATTTTATCTTTGTTGTCTTTGAAACCCTGGTAAAAAACTCAAACTAAGTTAAGAAGAAAATATATTACTTGGAAGGAAGCCAGCAAAGTGAATATGACATTTCCCTTTTGAATTGCATCCACTCTCCTTGTGGCAAAGCTCTTTCCGTCACGGAGACGGAAAACTCGATATATAATTGGCACTGCAAAAGAAATATTTAAATGAGTAACAATTTTAATTTTATCAGCTTTATGTATGATGATAATGAAATGTACACGTAGCTTTTGGCACAAAATACAATGCATACATTGTATACTTTACTCAAAAATGGGCTCTTACCATAAATCACTGAAACTACAGGATTCAATTCTCTAGAAGAATCAATAGAAAGTCAACATGAAAAGGTAACTTAAATGTATTCTTCAGAAAAGATAAAAGCCAGCCAAGGTCCTAGTGTCCTTAATGACCTTAATAGTTGTACACGCACACGCACACGCACAGCAGCATCAACTTTGGCTGATGACCTGTAGAGTTCTTGAAACTACTAGCTGCTTGAGATGTAGAGATGGGCATCGATCATTATCTCAAGTACCTGTTCTACACATAGTTTTATACAAAATTTGGTTCTTGTGGATAATCTACATACTTGTCTTGTGCAGCCTATACACAGTACAACATGTTTTAATAAAAGCAAAGCAGTTCAAAATTTCCCACCAAATTAGATATGTTGACTGGCACAGTTCAAAACAACTTAATGGATGGATGGTGAAAAGAAAAGGGAAGATTAAAGTTTCCAGCTTATGCAGACAAAATGGAGTACATACATCATGTTGAGAAACGAAGAAGAAAGAACAAGAAACGGGAATTACATCAGAGATTTTTGATCAAATGATAGCAATTCAAAGTATACTTACTGTTAAAATCCCCCACAAGAAGAAAATAAGCATGCAAACTATGAACCACCTTGAGACAATCAACAGATTTTGATGCTGCAGCCAGTGCCTGCATGGTACCTATTTTATTATAATATTCTATGCCTGGAAGCTGCAGCTGACATGATCAGCATGATGTAATATGAAGAATAAAATAAAGTAGTTTTATCCTACCTGTCCGACAAACTGTCCCCCAAACACCTTCCCAAATTTTGGAGCATCTGCTGGGGTGATTCCTCGGAAAAGATCTACCTACAGAAGAGAAACAACAGAAAGACGTTAGGCTGAATTTTAGGATTTAAAGCATGTTATTATCAAAGAAACATCACTTAATTATGTTAATATCCATACAGATAAAGAAAGAAAGACATCAACTTCATGGTTAGTTCTTTAAGAAACCTAAGAGAGGAGGAATTTTCTTTGACCCAATGCATATTGAGTTCTTAAGCCTTGTACCACATCATCTCTCCCCCCCCCCCCCCCCCTCCTTTTCTTCCTTAGTAGCATATATTTATTCATAATATCAGAAAATATTTACTCAAGAAGAATTATCACATTTTTATTCTTTGCCTTTCTTTCCTCCTTTTATTTCAGGTAAAAACTGCTATCTATATATAATTTTTCATCTTGCATCATTTGCATCTGTTTTCTGCATGTCATTTGTGGAAGATGCATCAGGACCTACGAAGATTACTAAAAGTATGATAACATAAGTACAGTTACTGACATATAAAGTTATGGTTAGCATGGAGAATCTGTCTGTAAAATGCTTTGTTATGTAAACATTTGAACAAAAAATCAAGAATCCACGATAACATAAAAAAGAAAAGAATGGAAAGAAGTAACCTCTATGGGCTCCAAATGCAATATTTGCTCAATGGATGAGCATGTCTCAGGATTCTTTTCTGCACTCCATATAGACTTTGGATGCAGTAGAGTAGAGTGCTCATGAGGCAACACTAAGCATGTCAGCTGCCATAGCAAACAACAGAAAAGATGCCTCTCAGATGCTTGCACATTCAGTCAAATTCGTTGACATTTGAAAGCAGTAGGACAAGAAACTATTTAAGGCACCTTAGATAAAGCAACAACATCTGCATGGTGAACTGCATTTGATAAACCTGCAAGTTGAAAGTTCACATTACGATTATGGTTAAAAAGCTGTTCAAGACCAACCAGAAGTTATACACTATAGTTAAACAAGATCATATCCCATCAAAAATGTGAGGAAGAAAGAAAGAAGAAAGAAAACATGACAAGTGGGGGGCCAACACTGATAGGATCATGGGTTAAAATAGTCCAATTATCAAGAATGTGGTAACTGTGATGTTGGCAGAACTAGGTAGATGTTAGGAGCAGTTATGTATGATGTGTATGTGTGTGTGTGCAGTAGGTGAGCAGGAAATTAAGTGTGTGATACTTTGAGTGTTTGAGGACAGAGAACTTTCTCCGTAGAAGTCATAAGACTCTGGGACAGCATTCTTTTGCTATATTATGTATAATTCAGTGTGTTTTTATTCACCAATTGCAGTCAGTATTCTATCAAACACTCATTGATTTGTGACACCAAGTAAAAGAATGATGAATACACCAAACATCAAAGAAAGCATGCAACCAAAAACTTCACAAGCCTTTCTAGGTTACTTTTGAGCAACCATATCAAAGAAAGATCGAAGCTTTCTAGAGGACGATAGCTTCAATTGCATGATCAGAATAGCAAATTTGAACTAAACGGAATATTTGGAGTACAAACAGAAGAGGTGCATAATAATCTCAACAATTAAATCATGACGAGAGAAAACAGCCTTAACAAGTAGTCCAAACAGTAACGTGCAATTTTGAATCATAAGAACGAAGATTACTACTACCATAACCAAAATAGTCATATCTTTTCAATTGGAATTCTGGACGGTTTTCATCATTGACATCAACAGATCCAACAACCTCAGCCTGTAAGCCAGGAAACAGGACGTTAGAGCACAAAACTTTCAAATTATGAATGTTGACATTAAAAAGAAAAGCATACCTCTCCTTCCCATATGAAGTAAATTCCATCCGTGGGATCATCCTCATGAACAATATAATCTCCTCGCTCTATACAAAAATCCATTAATCATGAATTAAAAACATTGATATATTTCTTTTATTCATTTGAACTTCATTTTTCTCTAAATGGAAGGCGGAGCTGTAAAATGCAGTAAAAAGCAGAAAATAGGGATGCTAGACAAAGCTACTGTCTTGCATGAAATCTAATTCAACAGAAATGACACCAAATTTTCAAATTTGAGATTTACCGTAGCGTTTGACAAACACAAGTTCAGCAATTTTTCTTAAAGACGAGCTGGGAAGCTTCTGCAGTAGAGGAACGCAACCCAGAAACTCAATTACTGCAAAATCAAGAACACTCGGAGATCAGTGCAGCAATTCAAACACATCAAATTGAAAACTAACAATAATAACAAATACAAAAAGTCTAGGCTCATAGCCAAAGCAATCATTATCCTTTTGGTTGCTTGGAGCTGGTCAAAACAGACAAAAAAATTCGAAGTAGGGGTAATGATGTTAGGCATTTATGCATATTTTCCCGCGGATTCCCAGCTACCAAACCGATTAGTGGTAATGATATTAGGCTTTCTCTCTGGCTCACCTTCGTCCTTGTCCATCACAGAGCAAGAATCCAATTTCCCAGTGTACGGAAGAAAGTAGCTCGTGATCAGCGAACGTAATCTCTGTCAACATTATTATTACATTATGGGAGGGACCAGTTTAGATCCTGTACGTAGAGGTGTATAGTAAAAGCGTGGATCAAATTGGATTTATATCAAAAAAATAAACGAACGGAATCTCCGTTAAATTTACTACATTATTGGAAGGAGCAGCTCAGATCCTGTACGCAGTGGTGTATCGTGGTTCGTAAAAGCGTGGATCCAACCGGATTTGGCTTGTAGTGGAAAATATCAAATTAGTGTGAGATTATTATAAGAAGTGGCAATTAATGGCCGTGGAAACTTAAAAAGAAAGAAAGAAAAAGCCAAACAGCTTAAAAAAAAAGCTATGCGCATACTGCATATGTCCACTTTTTTTTTTTTTTTTTTTTAAAAAAAAAACTTTGAAGGTACTGCAATACTATATTTTCTTTTACCAACCAAAGTTGGTAAGACAAATATCATACAACAATATTCTATCTTTTAACAATTCATGAAATTTCGATAAAATATTATATTTATGATAAATGATCTTGTTCATGGTAAAACAAGATCATATTTCACAAAAATAATCTTTGTAATATATATATATATATATATATATATATATATATATAATTAAGAGATCTTCTAGCTAAATTCCTTCAGATAGTGAAGAGGAGAAAGTAGTTAATAGGATGGAAGAAAATTTAGGAACCCTGACCTTAGAGTGACAATTACTATTCTTCCTCCAATACTAATTAAGAAAATGATAAAGGGAAGCAAGTAAATACGTTGATTAACAAAAGATAAAAATGAGAAAATACATATTGAATCATTAATATAATTTTATGGGGTTTTGACATTATAAACGAGAAAATAGTGTTTTTTAAAGAGATTATTTTTTAATTTTTCTTGGTAATTCTTTCAACTATATTTTGGTCAAGATGGTGGCTCGCCGGGACATTAGAAACCATGCAAAGCACATGGACCCAAGCTGAGGGAAGGATTCCAGACATCAACAGAATCTTATTATAGATCAGATCATCATAGCTGACAGGAATACACTAATCTGTCACAATGTTCCTATCAACACCAGTGACGTCAGAAGATGGCTGAGAGAAACTAAAATAGAACACCAGGAATGTAAAGCTGGTCCCAAGAACAGAACATATTCTCTGATGATACGGCAACCTAGTATGCTTATCATGCAAACCAATGTATTAGTGGCTAGTACTCACATGGTAAATTGTTTAGTGATCTACATAGATGCTAATGAGTTCATTCAATATGTTAATTCGTTTTATGGATAACTTTACATTCTGATGATACGGTAAGTTGTTTGGTACAAAGAATAGCTTATCCTAACTATGCCGAGCCTACTGTTTTTTTGGGGTAGAGCAATAAATAGTGCAAATAATAACAGATTCTCTTTACAAGCCCACTATACGTGAAGATCAAGAACAGCTTCCCCTGCAGTATAATAAAATAATTCTAATAAGACAAAGGGGTTCATGCTAATGAAAGGGTTAGACTGGTTTATCACTTCCAATCGCAAAGAACAAATAAAAATTGGGTTTTGTCTTGAGTGCCTTACCATGCATTCTCTTCACAAATCGTTCAAACTCTATGAAGTTGTGTCTTTCCATGAGAAGTGGACTCAACCTCAGGTAAGTAAAAGATGAAAAATGCCTTCCATCTGGATCATTCATGGGCTTGGCATTGTCCAAAATCTTGTTATAACTACTTCTATTTAAGCAAGCATGTGCATTCTCACTGGCAACTGGTAAGCAAACATCCCATGCAGCATTCAACACCTGCAACACACAATTATAATATCAAGTGCAGAGCATATACACCTTTAATTATAGGGATATTTTAAACATATCAAACATAATTAAAGAGTAACATTTACACACATGGTTACTACTTAAAAAAAAAAAAAAAAAAAGAGTAAATGATATTTCCTTGATGTTCACTGCTTTACCTGCTACCAAATATAACCTAAAACAGTATTTTATTATAAGCTAAAAAGTTAAACAAAAATAGAATAAGTGTTATTACGAGTTCTTCCCAATGAAATTGCTTATATGGGAAACAAGAAGATATCAAAGCTCACACTAGGATTAGACACCTACTTGCCAGACTAAACTGTCAAGATCTGCAAATGCCTCTGGAAAGTCCTCATGCTGGTTTAACGTGTGCAAGTCAGCACAAGCAAAGTTTAAGCTAGCTCCATTCTTCTTCAACATTGCCATAATTGCAGCATAACCATCACGATTGCATGAATTATAGAACCCGGAAGTTAATTCAGCAGCATGACTGGCTGTCTTGTACCACCAGTGAACACCTGATAGCTGTTCAGAAACAAGTAAAATACCTTCTATGGTTCTTATAACTGAATCTAGTAAATAAAAAAATGGGAGAAATTATCCCTGCCTTTTCTACAATTATGTTGTTTTCTGTCAAACAAAACAAATGAAGCATGAAGCATAATGAATGTAATTATTAGATTTAAAATTAGGATAACTAGACTCTTACCTCACATGAGACAAAGAATCAACAACAATGCAATTTTCCATGTAGTATGACACAATTATTCAGGTTGTAATGTAGAAAATAAAGAAGTTTTATTAGAAACTTAAATTACGAAATTCTCTTCAAAGTTCAAATCATGATTTTCTAGATTTATAACTCACCTTAGCAGCAATGCATGTGCCCTCAAAAGCTAATTTTGCCAGAGAAAGAACCCAATTTCCATGATCGATTAAAACCTGAGAGTACCAGCTAAGAAAGAACCTGCCATAGTAGCTGTCATAATCACCTCCATCACAAAAGAAACCTGTTTCGTGAGGCTGAGAATTGTAGGTACCAGCATTATCTGGTACTCTAGCCCAAATAGAGTGCCCCCTTGCTTCTGCGACCTTCTTAAGACTTTTCAATAAATACTGATCATAGCACTGCTTAGAAAGAAAAAAAAAAAAAATAATGATGAGCAAAGTGGTGAAAAAGGGAGGATAAAGCATCCAACTTCTCTAACTAGTTTTCAACTTCTTTATAAAGCTAAAAGCAATTGATTTCCTTCCCCAAGGTGAGCAAAAGTAATTTAGACAAAACAAAATGTTATCATAGTGCAGTATCTATGACTTGAAAGTTCAGGAATATGCTCAACGATCCCTTATATTTTTTTCAGTTCTAGTGATTGCTTCTTGACCCACTGTGGAGGCACAAAAACTTTCCTCTTCTCATTTTTTGAAAAGCAATCTGGACAAAAAAAAATGTTCTCTTTCCAATTCAATCAAAATCTTCTAAATACCAGTGTGGCAAAACTCACAATTAAAATCCTCTTTATAGAATATAGAAGATGCCAAAATTCATTCTAAGAATATCTTGATATCGTATTATCATTTGCCTGAACCTAAAGAGCAAAGAAAGCGTTGCTTAAGATGAACAAATAAAATCTGAGTCCTCAGATAATTGGCAGGCAAAATAACTAAAACCATGATAATTAAGGAAAATCGTTACCTGGAATTCACCAATGCCAGGATATCTCCAGCCATGCTTTACAGGACAAGATGGGTATCTCAGCTCACCGCATGGACCTAATCCAACTTCAATAATGGAGATGAAACCATCTTCGAAATACTCATCAAACTCTACCCTAAAGCTTCTCATGAAGTCAAAATAAACCTACAACAAGTAAACATGCAAAAAATGTATGCTTTAAATTATTATCAGAATTGCATAAAATGGAAAATCCACCTCCCTCCCCCCCCCCCCCCCCCAGGGGGGGAACAGACGAAGGTATTAAATTAATTAAAAAGAAAAAGACAAGTAATTTTGTTCTTTCCATTGTTCCTTGGAGCAACTTTTGAGGGCAGAAAAAAGAGTTGCTGAATTATATGATTCAAATTACACATTCATTTGAGAGAATGATAAATCAGAACAGATATGTAGAAAGGATGAATAAAAAACATTTCTCACTAATTTATGCAATGAAAATAACAATTAATACTTGAGCAATATTATCATGTAACTATTACCTCAATAGCAGTCCGACCCCTTAAAACCCTCTCCCTATCGATTCCCCAAGAAAGACATTCAGGGTTGCGCCTTCCCTCTCTATCAGTGAAAAATATATCAGGATGGTTCCTACCAATTTCAGCAACCCAATGTGGCAAAGGAATACAGACGTCATTGCCAAAATTGCCTCCACATTGATGAAAAGACATCACAACCTGGAAAAGGGCCAACAGGACGTGTCAGTAACCGAACCAGGTTAAATTAGCAAAAGAATAAAATGGTAATAATAAGTATCTTACAAAGCTCACCTGCAACTTAAGTTTGAGTTCACGCGCCATCTGAAAGAGCCTCTTGTAACCATTCCAATTATACTCTTGTGGAGCATGTGCCTCCACGATCCCCCACCAGCAGTCTACCATAACACCATCAACATTTATTGATCTCAAAACCCTTAGCTGCTTTAGTAGACTATCTGGATCAGTAAGCTCACACTTCATATTAATAACACCTAACTGCTACCAACAGTGAATGAACATCACTATGTATTTATTACCATCATCATTTAGCAGCTATGTTATACTAGGAATTAAACATCAATTTTCTCCATCTTTTTAAAATTTTTTATAGGTATAAATCAAAGTTTTCCATAGCACTAAGAATAACAATATGTAGAATTACTCATTAAAAAGCTTATTTAACTAGACAACAATGGAGTTTCAGAAACCAATAAAGGGAGTTTCAATAACCTATTATGCTGCTAGAAACGTTATATTAGTAATCTTAAGGTAAGCCTCGACAGTCATACAAAGCTGGGTAAAATAATAGCTCACCGGTAGCATCACATAAACAGGAATATATGGGGTACCAGCAAAATCACGCTCTGGTAATCGGTGGTGCATGTCAACCATCTACAAAGGAGAATAATGTATTGAAACTGGTCAACTACACCAAGACAATATTGGAATAATAAGCTAAATGAATATGTATTGGAGGATATTAATAAAAATGTCCAACAGAAAGTGAAAGAAACTTCGAAAGACTGACACAACGGAGACGGGGAGAAAAATTGGCAAGCAATTACAGTAAGTTTTCCGAATATCTTCATCAAAACTTTTTCTTGTTTGACTACGTTGTAATATACATACATGCTGAATTGTGGATCTAATATAATTATGACTATGACCAATCACATATCACTAAATCATCCTGTTGACAAATCAGCCACTGAAAGAATCTTCTAAAAGAGAAAAAAAAAAAAAAAAAAAAACCATTGGTCACATAATTACCATAAGAATTTAGCACTATACCTGCTTCTCATCACTATCCATTGAACCAATGATCAAAGGATGATCTTCTCTTTGTTCTTCTCCATCCCGCATCATGGATGAAGTTTGAGACCTGGAACCTGAGGATAGATCATAAGGTGGTGAACCAGGTACGAAAACACCTTTCATTCGACATGCATTATATTCTGACGAACTCCTATTGCCAGAACCGACTCCCCTCAAAGCAGGTGGATTCTGTTGCGAAGCCATGTGGGAAGATGAAGAATTGTTTACTGCAGAAGTACCACCGCCAGCAGGCCTCTGACCCTGGAGGATTGATAAAAAAGGAATGCCATTGGGGCATTTTTCTGAGATCTGTCAGAACTGAGATTTACAGATACAGAGACAAAGGAAAGTTAAGAGAATTTGATATAACAAATAGTTTCTTAGTGAACTGCTACCATGCACGGATAATCTAAGATCAGCCAGTACAAGACCAATGTTAAGCACCATTTCATTTTAAACGTTTGCCCAAAACTAAAGCAGTTACTAATATTTACTACAAAACAAGAAAGGAATTAAATTATCTATGGCCAAAAATAAATACTCTATTACTAACAGTTGAACCAGAAGAAAAACAAAAAATAGAAGCAAAATGATTTGGCCCAAGTCTGACTATCTCTGCCTCCCTTTCTGTCTCTCATGACACACGCATTCAGATGCCCACAAAAATAAACCGACCCCAAATTCAACTTAGAACTATCTTCAAAATCAGGAAAAAAAAAAAAATTCAGTCTTGACAGGTAAGTACCTGAGATCCTGAAGGAAAAGTGGTGCCATCTGGAAGAACCACCCATCCAGCTTCTCTTGCTAGAGCAGCAATGACATCATTTATGTCTGCTCTAACTCTAAGATTGTAGTTTCCATGCCTCCTTAAACCCGCCAAGATTTTTGCAGTGATAGCCCTTCGATGCCGCTCCCTTAGCTTTGTTCTCTCTTTCTCTTCCACAGGTCTACATCTTCGTGTACCCCCACCTGGGGTGCCTACTTGTTCTTGAAATTGCTGGTGATGTTGAAATCTGTTGTTACCACTTGTAGTTACCATCCCACCATCAATCTCTGCCATCACTGAGCCAGCAACATGCTTACCTCCATTTTCTTCATCATCATCGCCTTCTTCTTTCACATCCATTTCCGTTTCTTCTCCATCTTCTTCACTTGTTCCAATCAGCTTCGGCATATCAGTTGCCATAATTCTAACTTATGAACCTTTAATTTAATCAAAAACTAATCTAGTGATTCATCAATTGCCAATGCCATCAAATGGCTTCCAATTTCTAACATGGAGGCCATGTGAGTTGGAATTTCAAAGGCTGCACCCTACCAAAAGCAGCAATTAGTACTTCATGCAAATTGTGTGATAAAAATAAGTAACCTCAAGCGACAATTTCTATTTCCGGCAGTCGACACGGTGGTCCGGAGAGGAAACACGGTGGAGCTCCGGAAATCGAAGAGCGAAATCGTAAGAGAACACGGTGGCGTCGGCGAAACTCCGGTGAGTAGTCCGGCCGGCGAGAGTAAAGCGTACGAGCGAAGCATGCGAGGGCCTCTCGCTCGTGTGTGCAGACACAAGCGTGTTTGTCTTGGCACGAACGGGGCGTGCGTGCTTTAAGCGAGAATAAACAAAGCTGGGATCGTGTGGGTAACACGTGCGACGCATGTGAAGTGCGTATGTATGTTGACGGAAATCGGGCCCGGGACCTCAGTGTCGTTGCCGCCAACGGGAAAAATCACGAGCAAAGAATTTTTTTTTTCATAGGCGAAATTACTATGTTAGATTTTTTTTTTTTTTACTTCGTGTAAAAAAATGTTTAAGCTGAGAAATAAGTTTGGCTTACATACATTTTAATTCATCATTTTTTTAACTAAGAAGACTGAATTAATAATATTTACGATAATTGCAATTTTTATCTGAAAATATAATTACATTAAATATTAAAATATAGTAAAAAATACTTTAATTTATTTAGTTATACCCTGTTGGAATTCAAATTAATCAAATGTGAATTGTAATGGGAGATATCATGTTCATAAAAATATTCTTGCCTTAAAGAATAGGAGTTAATATCTAGGAATCACTTGCCATACTACAATTTGGATGATTTAAACATTTTTTTATCTGAATTTAAATGATTTATTTATTATAATATTTTCAGTGGATGATTACGTACTAAACACATCACAGTTCTAATAATAGTAATTATTAGAATTAGATATGCTAGCACGTGTTTTGTCATGTTAATTATAGTGATGTGATCTAATTGGTGTTTTGGTGAAAATCATTGAATGTTGATTAAGATTCATCACGAGGAAAAAATCTAATTCGTATTTTTTATATAGTGAAATTAAGTTTTTATTATAGTTAATAACATAGTTTAGTATTGTGCAATATATATAAAAAAAAAAAAAGTTAACTTAGTTTTGTAAGATTTTGTTTATCTTAATTTATTCCAAAAATTGATAGGGACTAAATATCTAGTCCCAATTTGTTTATTATATAATTAGATTGGATGAGCTTTTTGAAGAATTAATTTAATTAGATTAGATAGCTAAATAAAAAAATCAATCTAATATAATCAGATTATACCCCTGATTAACATGCTTAAAAAATATAATTGGCTTTGTTGGTTTATTTAAAAAAAAAAAAAAAACTTTTGAAACAATAAAAGAGACAGTTTAGAAGTATGCATGGGCCTTGACCCATCCTTCAATTTATTCATTTTTTTTAAGCTTTTATCATTAAACTTTTAATTTTTACAAATATCTTTTTTTATATAATTAAACTTGAACCTCTTACTATTTTAAGTATTAACTTATAATTGAGTTTTGTGTCCTTGGATTCTTTTTTGGGTCGGAGATAAAAAAAAAATTCTAAAAATGTCATCCCCCCACACTAAAAAGTGCATAAGATCAAATTAACTCCACAGGATGTAGACAAGGGCACTGGGACAACATTCTATATTTCCTAATTGGGACTTCATCTCCCCCCCCCCCCTCTCCCCTGAATTAATTTTTTTTTCTCAAATTGCCCCTGCCTATACGGCTCCCCCCAACCTCTTCTCTTATTTCCTTCTATAAACCCTAGCCGCACTTCTCTTCTCTTCTTGTCTGTTCCAAATTTCTCCATAGCTTCTTGGAGTTTCAACACAAATTGAAGGTCTGGGTCTATTTCTTCTCTTCCATTTATGTTTTATTTGGAAAATATGAAGTTTGTTGGTTGAAAAGTGGAGGAAAAATGTTAGAAAATAGCGAAAACGGTAGAAGTGCAAATGGCCATAGAAAGCCAAAGAAAGGAAAAAACAGCTATGTATAGCTGTTTCAAGAAGAAAACAGCTCTCCACAGCCATTTTCTTCTTGGAACGGCTGTACATAGCCGTTTTTCCTTGAAAACGTAGGGGAGAGCAAAAATAGAAGAAAACGGTTGTACACAGCCGTTTGAAGAGGCAAACGGCCATGGAGAGCCGTTGTCCTCTTCAAACGGATGTGTACAGCTGTTTTCATCTTTTTTTGGCTCTCCAGAGCCGTTTTCATCTCTTTTTGGCTCTCTAGAGCCGTTTATGACACTACACGCTTGTTTTTTACTTCAAATGGCTGTGTGAAGTGATTTTTTTCTCAAGACAACTGTGCAGGACCATTTTTGCAGTTAAATATATTTTTTTAAATGGAAATTATATTCGTTGATTTTAATGTTTGATTTCTGTAATTGTAGAAGAAGACAGATTGATCATAGTTGAAAAATGCATAAGGATTCATACTTCAACTGTGAATACATCATATACGAGGAAGTGGATTTAATAGCCCATACAAATTAAGTTGAGGAGGTATGCTAAAACTTTGTCGTTAGAATAGTAGTTGAATATTTTTGCGTATTTAATGATTGGCATGGAATTTTCTGTTCACAGGTACATGAAAATGAAATATGTGTTGGTGATGACTCTTTTCTAGGAGAAGACTTGAGTCATCTTTTTAGCAATGATCAAGTATGTATTTTTTACTGAATAACGCAAACACAATACATAATTTGATTAATGATCATTAATTGAGAATGATTTTTTTGTTTACAAACATTTACCACAAGAGATGAGCTTTTGAAATGGGTAAGAGATATTGGAAAGACGACTGGATTTGTTATTGTAATTAGTAAATCTGAGATATGAGGCGAAGGAAAGCGTACACAAGTGATATTAGTGTGCGAACGTGGCGGGAAATATAAGCCTCGAAGGAAAAGCTATACATAGGCAGAGACTATAACAAGAAAATGTGGATGTCCATGTAAACTGAAGGGAAGACAATGGGCTGATGATTTATGAAAGGTGCAAGTGCAATGTGGATACCATAATCATCCTCTAGCTGAGTCATTTCTTGGGCATCCATATGCGGGAAGATTAAATCAATAAGAGTTAACCATGGTGGAAGAAAGGACAACTAATAGGGTTCTTCCTTGAGATATACTGATATCTCTGAAGAAAAAAAAATGTAGAAAACGTGACAACTATTAGACGTGGATGACAACTGTTGGTGGATGATACTCCGTTCGTACAGACGTGGATGATTTATCAACTAAGACAGTGCAACCCAACACAAAAGGCATGATAGCCCTCGTTGCTTGTAGCCACCCACAATAATTGAGCTACGCGATGATGATAGTCAACAATGACTCAAAGCGTAATGTAGGCTTCTTGCACACTTTGAACTTTTGAATAACAACAGTTGGTGGGACCCCCAACTCATCAACAACTTGACCAACCGCCTGAGCCATTGTGAAGGTTGGCACAAAAATAAAATTACCTCCCATAGGGAGGTGCAGCAATGATGACACATCATCTAGAGTGATGGTCATCTCCCCTCTGGGAAGGTGGAATGTGTTGGTGTTCGCATGCCACCGCTCAATGAACACAGCTATCAGTGCCTTGTCCACCATCGAGTAGTCTAGCGTGAGGAGTGGCTCTAGCCCTGAATGCCTAATTATATGTTGGACCTCCTCAAGCATTTCCTCGTAGTGTAAGGCTTTCAATTTGTTGTCGTGAATCAGTGTTTTTAACAAAGGATGGTCCTGTTTTGAGCACGACAGCTTGTTAGTGTTAAATTATAAGATAACCACAAAAAATTAATCTACGCATAAATTTTTTTGTCTGTGCTAACTTATCAGCTCACCTGTCCATACATGCAATGCAGTATTGTCGCCGTATCTCCTCAATACTGAGATATCGTATAGACCACCCAGGGCTGGAGACGTTAGGTAGGTCACCTCTCCGGATCACCTCCACAACCTGATCATGTCCTGCTCCCTCGTCATCATCTGTAGAATCGGAGTCATCCGAGAGAGCCGCCATTCGAACATCATGAACTAGAGGATCTTGAGCAGGACCCTGTTCTTGCCTATAGTTCGCCCGTTGTCTTCGCTCAGATACCGTGGGTTGACGGCGTTCAGCATGCTCAGGCTCTTCTGCTGGTTCGGCATCTTTGAAAACTGGGTTGTTCGTCCTAACCATTTTTTTTCAGCAACAATGTTAATACATGTAATTTAACATCAAATAAATTCAAACAATTTAAATCAGGCTTAAATAGATCATTTAACATTAAATAAAATAAAACAATTAACATCATGTGTTAAACATATCATTTACCATCAAACAAATTTAAACAAACCCTAAACCCAAACCCTAAAGTCTAAACCTTAAACACTAAACACTCAACACTAAACCGTAAACCCTAACTCCAAAACCCAAACCCTAAATCCTTATCACTAAACCTAAAACCCTAAACTCAAACCCAAACCCAAACCCGCAACCCCTTAATCCTAAAACCTAGATCCTAAATCCTAAATACTCAATTGTAAACCCCAAACCCTAAACCCCAACCCCAAAATCCAAACCCTAAATCCTTAACACTAAACCCTAAATAATAGCTTTGCAAGGCCATTCGAAGAGCAAAACGGCTCTCTATGGCCGTTTGCTCCTCCCTTGTTCATTTTGACCAAAAATGGTTGTATATAACTGAATCTACACCCAAACGGCTCTCCATGGCCGAATCAATCCCTAAATGCCTCTCCATGGCCATTTCAAGCACCAACCCCACATGTTCATCGCCATTCTAAGTTTTCCAGCATTTCTCACCATTTTTCTCAGTTTTTCCATCATCAAACTTCACAATGTTTAAGTAAAACATCAAAGCAATACAAAAGATAAATATGTATACCTTGAAATGTGAAGAAAATCCAACAAAGAGCTTGTAGGGAATGAAGAAATGGAAGAAAAGAGTGCGATGAAAGAGAAGAGGGGGGATCCCGTGTGTAAGGGCAGAGGGGCAATTTCAGAAAAAAATAAATAAATTAGGGGGGGGAGGAGAATGAACTCCCTTCCTAATTCTCTCAAATTTTGTTTGGAATTGGTGAAAATACACGTGCAAATCATGCAAGCTAACATTTTGTGTACACTCTCGTCTCCATTTCCCTGCTATGATTTTTGGATGCCTATTACGTTGAGAGCCATAGTCTTATTTTATTATTTTAAATTGAAAAAAGACAAAAAATAAATTAAAAAATCCACTGTTTTCTTGGCATAAAATGTAATAAATCCACTTTGCCACAACCCATTTCATTGAATCTGACTCCATTAATGTGTTGAGGTTGGCTTTTCAACTTCTGTTGGATCAAGAGAGAGCCCACACAGGGAATAACGGCTAACTGTAGTCAAAAGCATGAGAAGATGCGCAAGAACATCAAAACACAGCTAGCTGTTGCAGTGAGGAGTATTCAATGGAGCTATGGGATTTTCTGGTCATATTCAACCACCAAAGGGTAGAAAATTACCCATCTTTTTCTTTTTATTATTTCTCATATTCAATTTTCTTCTTCTGGATTAAGTTTACTTCTAAATTTGGGGTTGTGGTAATTTTTTTCTGGGTCTTTTTGAACCTTTGATATGTCTTAAATTAGAAGGTAAAGGGAAACTTGATAAGTTACTGCTCTTATGCAGCAAAAGCATATTGATATTTTTCAGCAGAAAAGAAAATTGATTAAATATCATCTGGGTCAAATGGAATGGGAAAGAAAGCAAACAATTGCAAAATTTCTCTTCCTCTTTTAGACAGGAAAGTAAAAATCTGCAATAACATGTAAAGCATTTTCATTGCAGAAAAGAACAAGAAGAAGGTTTATATGAGTCTCTTTTTTTGGTCACTTTTCTGCTTACCTTGTTTACTATGATGGGATCAACAGGGCACTGGAGTGGGGTGATGGCTACTACAATGGAGACATCAAGACAAGAAAGACAGTGCAATCCATGGGACTAAAGGCTGACAAAATAGTCTTACAGAGAAGTGAGCAACTGAGAGAACTCTACAAGTTTCTTCTTGAAGGTGAAACTGACCCACAAGCTAAAAGGCCTTCTGCTGCATTATCCCCAGAAGATCTCACAAATTTAGAATGGTATTACTTGGTTTGCATGTGCTATGAATCAGGACCCAATGAAAGGTACTGATTACATCCATTTACAACAAATAAATACTTTTTACCATCTCACTTTCTTGCAATTAAGTTCAAATTTTTCTTGGACCCGAATTTTCCGTCATTTTTTGTTGCAGTCAATGCAGTGACAGGCACCAAAATTAAGAAACCACCTCAGAAAATCCGGTTTCATTATTCTTCATGTTTCACTTTGTTACTCTCCTTGTCACGCAGTCTTCCAGGACGTGCGCTAGAGAGTGGTGAAACAGTGTGGTTATGTAATGTTCAGCATGCAGATAGCAGAGTTTTCTCTCGTTCTTTGCTAGCAAAGGTTGGTTTTTGAGGCCTAAAAGCTTAGTTCCTGAATCACTACAATATATAAATCAATGAGGAGAAAACTGACTTCTGCATCTTTTTTAAACTTCATCTGAAAATGGGTGTCAATGTAATCACTGAACTCACAGTGCATCAGTTCAGGTATGACAATGTCTATTTTGATCTTCAAATTCTACCATTAAGTATTAGGAAAATCCCATATCATGAAACTTTTTCTTATATGTTGTAATGTTCATATTGGCTTGTTTTTGCAGACTGTGGCATGTTTTCCCTGTCTGGGAGGCGTAATTGAGATAGGAACTACTGAGCTGGTAACCTTTTCTTATTCTAGAATCTAGTTTCTTTATGTTTAGACATTGAAACCGTTTCTGCTTCTATCTTTGTTATGTATAGGTCTCAGAGGACCTCAGTCTCGTTCAACACGTTAAGGCTTGCTTCTTGAACTTCTCAAAACCTACTTGCTATTACAAATCCTCCTCTGCTCTGAATAAATCAGATGATGATAAAGATCCTAGAAGAACCAAAGTCGAAAATGGCATTTCATGCAGAATGGCTTTGGGGAACGATGGCTGTGTGCACCCCCATTGCCAGGTTGAAGACTCCATGCTTGAGGGTATCAATGGTGCTCAAGATTCTTTGGCTTCTGGGGATTGTATATCTGATGCTTTAAAGAATCAACATGAGGAACATAAAAATGTGAGCCAAATTCTATTTAGGGAACTTCAAGACTGCAATCACTCAAAACTAAGCTCCCTGAACAGTGGACATGATGAAGATTTGAACTACACAAGAACCCTTTCTTCTCTTTTATTAGGGAATTCATCTATGTCCAAAGGATCGTACACCAGTGATTGTGGTTACAGATCCAGTTTTACAAGATGGAAGAGAGGAAGAATTTCTGAATGGCCAAGGCCAAAGATGTCTGAGAATATATTGTTTACAGTTCCTCGAATGCATAGCAGTTTCTTCTCTCCCATGTCACTAGAGGAAGATGAAAAGATAGAATTGCCTAGTAAGTTGGGAAACGATTACAATTGCATTGGAAATGTTTTGTCTGATAAAAGAAGAGAAAATAAAAACTTTCAGGTTCTCAAGTCCATGGTTTCTTCTATAAATGAGGTATTTATTCATCATCTGCTAAAATATTGTTAGCATTGGATGTGACTGGAAATTTCATGTTTTAAGGTCTGTTCTTGTGAGTGTTCAAGCATATGAAATGTTTCTAGGCAAAGAGATGAACCCATTTAAACAGTTTGTCAATTTTTTTCCAATTATATTTAATCCTTGTATATAAACTCTTGTCATGAACTAGTCAATTTAATCTAAAAATTAAAACTATTAGGTGACGGTCTAATTTTATATTACATTTAAATATTTTTATACAAAAAAATTTTAATATTATGTCAATAACTAATTTAACTTTAAAAGTTTAAATTGTTAAGTAAATAAATTAGATCACTTTTCATATTTTGAAATATCTTTTTATTTTATGAAAATGAAATTAACTAACTTTAGGTAAGTTGACAAGATTTCAGCTCAGAGTGACACAATCAAATACTTAAAAGAGCTAGAGTCTTGCATGGCGAATGCAGATTCTCAAGCATGAACTAGAAGGAAAAACCCAGACATATTGTAGCAGATATCAGATAACAGTAACAACAGAAAGAGGAAGGCTTTTGATATTGATGAGTCAGACACAGAATCAAATAGAATTGCTCCCAAGGAAGGGGCTCCATTGGATGTGAAAGTGAACATGAAGGAGGAAGAGGTTCTTATTGAGATGAAATGTCCTTATAGGGAATGCATATTGCTTGATATAATGAATGCCATAAACAATCTGCATTTAGATGCTCTCACAGTTCAATCATAAAAAATAGATGGTGTTTTCATATTGACCCTTAAGTCTAAGGTTTGTATTTCTGCAACATTAAAACTATTTTTTATTGAAAAAAATTTATCACTTATTATTCTCATCTTAAATAAAAATTAGTCTTTTAAATACTTAGAATGTCAATAAAAAAATACATTTTTTTTTTCCAAAAACCTTATTTAGTAGTCAAGTTACCTTTATGTTGATCTATTTTATTATAAATACTAAGCTTGAACTTTAATCAACTTTATTTCAGTTTCGAGGATCAGCCATTGCTCCACTGGGGATGATCAAAGAAGCACTCTGGAAATGTTCAGGCAAGACTTGACTTCTTCTTTTTTTTTTTCTTGTATTCTCTATTCAACAGTGGGAATTTCTGATTTACGTAACTTTTTTGTAAATTTCATGACATATATTCTTTATGATCTTTACTTTTATCAAACAAAAAAAATGAGGCAGATAATGAACAGTAATGTGACAAATGGGATGCACGTCTTTGAGCATGTTCTCAAGAAAATTTTCATTTCTATATATAAAAAAAAAAAAAAAGAAACCGGTTTAGCCAAAAAAAAAAAATTTTAAAATTATCGATTTTAATAGTGTACACATGCTTGGCCTTCCGAACTAACTTCCGACCAAGCTACCTAGTTTACATTAAATATCCATCAAACCAAAAATAGCGACGTCAACTTAGAATACTAAAATACCATCGTCAACTCTCAACGTCCTATCATTTTTGAGCTTGTCCTGTTTAATCTATCGTTTTATTTTAATTAAACTAATTAATATTTGTTTAAGAATCATATATAACTCTAACCACGCTGAGGGTGACGACCTAGAAATTCAGCTTCATTTCCCACTGAGACCCACCTTGCATGTGAACTTTTGGCCATTTCTGCAACTGGGTCTTTCTTCTTCAATCAAATTACAATAAAAAGCAGAACTAGAAGGCCAATAGTTCTCTTCTTCTTTGATTCTGTTAAAAAAAAAAAAGCTTTGGCTTCTAGCATCGAAAGTCTTCAAGGAAGGAGGAGATAAAGGCACCAACGCCTGGGAGGGAACTGTTTCAAATGGTGTTCAGCTAACCACACTTCAAATTCAAATCTGGGAAATAAAAGGTAGCTTAAAAAGAAAGTTAGGGGCCATTGCTTTATTTCAAGTTTCAACCGTTGCCTTTGAAGGTTTAAATTTCAGTTTTGTTCACAGTTCAACTTCAGAAAGTTCTCAAAGAATGTCTTTTTTCTTTTGTCATACACCTTTACTGCGTTCCTCAGTGAATTATTGTGATCTCAATAGCAAGAACATTCTTGGGTAGCTTTTGCTTTTTGTTTTCAGAAGACAAGAAAATTCAAGTTTCCAGCTTTTTCTTTGATCTCTCTCTTTTTATGAACCCCTTTTTCTTTTTCTGTTTCTGCAGTTTGATTTCATTGTAAATACATTTTAAACCCAATTCTGGTCCTGCTTCTGTATCATAATCCACTCCCATCAAATTAACATGTCTCAAAACGATCATGAAGTTCTGAACTTTAGAGCCCACAAACCCTATTTTGTGTCTCAAATTTTATCATTATGTGCAGGTTTGAGCGATTTGACCATAGATTCTGGGGCAAAGATGGACATCTCGTCCAGCTTTGAAGAAAGTTTGGATCAATCAGCCAATGAAACTCCTGGGTACTCCCCTTTTAGTGGTGATTCTTTTGCACACTGCAGAACTAGCTCTGTGACTTCAAATTTCTCAGAGCATGTTGATGATTATAGCTATGCTAGTGATCCTTCACCTTCTCGGTGGTCCAACGTAAGACCGGCAGCCAATCTAGCTGTTCTTTCCAGGCTAGGAATGAAACAGCGCCAGCAAAACTCAGATGATAAACTTGATGACATTGAACTCATTGCTGCAGGTTGGTTTGTGCAGTTAATTTGTGAAATTTTCCTTTTTGAATGTTTAGGACAGAACACTAATTTGATTGTTTCTTTTTTGACGTTGTCAGAACTTGAAATGATGAAGGAAAGATTTGCAAAGCTTCTGTTGGGGGAAGACATGTCTGGTGGTGGAAAAGGTGTCTGCACTGCAGTTACAATCTCAAATTCCATTACCAACCTCTATGGTAATTCTTTTATAGCATGAACAGTAGTGTGGACCAATAAAAATTTTCTTGATTGTTGTTTGAATTCTAATCATTGAACAATTTTGGGAATTCTGCAGCAACTGTATTTGGCCAAAACTTGAAGCTGGAGCCTTTGAAGCCTGAGAAGAAGGCAATGTGGAAAAGAGAAATGGCTTGTCTTCTATCAGTATGTGACTACATAGTAGAATTTGCCCCAACTAAACAATCATTACAAGATGGCACTATTGTGGAGGTGAACATTTTGCAAAACCCATAATTATAACTTGAATTTGTTTATCTTCATAATCTCTGTAAGTTCTTAATATGGTCTGATGATGTTTCTCAGATGATGGCGAGTAGACCGAGGACAGATATTTACATCAATCTCCCAGCTCTGCAGAAGCTTGACACAATGCTCTTGGTAAGAAAAATCCCAATTGCTTCTTATTCTATGCATTAACTCTTTTTCCATCCATAACACATGAAAGTTTTTGACTTTGACAGGAAATATTAGATAGTTTTGAGGATAGTGAATTTTGGTATGCCGAACAAGGGAGCATATCAGGGAATTCTGGTCGTTCGCGTGCAAGCTCGTTTCGGAGGATTTTTCAGCGGAAAGATGAGAAATGGTGGTTGCCAGTTCCTTGTGTTCTACCTGGTGGCCTCTCTGAGAAGTCAAGGAAGCACTTGAGAGAGAAACGCGACTGCGCAAATCAAATTCACAAAGCAGCCATGGCAATAAACAGCAGCATTCTTTCTGAGATGGATATCCCAGAAACATATATAGCTAGTCTTCCCAAGGTTACTCCTCAGTTCCCATTTGATTCTCAAAGCTTTAGTCCAAAATTCAAGCAGAATGCCTTTGCATATTTTGATCTACCATTAGTGTTGTGATTATTCCCTTAAGTAGTATTCACTTATTTCTTCAAAAATGACTATTTATTCAGAGTGGAAGAGCAAGTCTGGGAGATACAATTTACCGGTATATGCATACTGCTAGCAAATTCTCACCAGCCTACCTACTTGACTGCCTCAATATAAGTTCTGAACACGAAGCTCTGGAAATAGCAGACAAGGTTGAAGCTTCAATGTTCACTTGGAGGCGAAAAGCTTGTCTTAGCCATTCAAAATCTTCGTGGAACAAAGTTAAGGAACACATGTCTGAAACCGAACGAAGTGACAAAAACTACATTTTAGCTGAGAGAGCAGAGAGCATGTTGTTTAGCTTGAAGCAAAGATATCCTGAACTTTCACAAACTACCTTGGACACATGCAAGATTCAATTCAACAGGGTAAGTTTACCTATTTACACATTCATATCAAGCATTTTTGTCTGAGACATATAGCAGAAAGCCATGTAAAATGGTCATTTCCCATAAGCATGACAATTTTCCTGTGCAGGATGTTGGGAAAGCAACACTGGAAAGCTACTCAAGAGTATTAGAAGGCCTAGCATTCAACATTGTTGCTTGGATTGAAGATGTTCTTAGTACAGATAATTTAATGAAAAACCGAGAAGTATAGGAATCGCTACCGAGTTTTACATCAAGATCTTAGCGCTGCTGCTCATGCATCCAACAATTTTTCTGCTAATTATAGCCTTAGAAGAATGTAGAAAGGGAGTAGATGATTGCATGAAAAGATTTTCTACTTGCATCAGTATGGAGCTTAATGTTGTTTTGTATTATAGAAGAGAATTCCTCACATTTGCTCCGGAGTTCAAGCATGACTAACATAGGTTCTGTAAACTGATTTGAATCTGCATTATCTCAGGCCGTGCTGGGTTTGTAGCATTATTTATTCATAATGCAATATATATTAACCAGAATCATTATTTATTTTTGCAACCAGATATACCCTTTTAAATGAAATATGCCGTTGAGAAGGATAAAAACAAAAAGAGAATAAACTCAAACTGAAGGACTCCTGTGTTTTTGGAGTTGAACACCATATTTGAGAGGCAGCAATTCCAAAGTCAAATTCTTGTCAGTAGTCAATGAACAAGACAATTAGGGCTTAAAAGTGTCAATGAATCACACTGACCACTCAGACAATCGTGCTTCACTGCTTCTGGTTTGGTTTATGGTGTGCTGGGAATTTTGAAACACTCATTTGGGACCACAATAGATCAATCCGAGTAAACAAACAAAGAAACAGACAAAATACTTGCGAGTTAGGATCAATCGGCAGCTCATTCATCCAACAAGCCATAAAGAGGAGCATTCGTTCCAATAAATGAAGAACAAGTCGGAAAATTATATATAAAATAAATTTTCTAACTTGATAAAAGGGAAAATTATGATAGTTGATAGATTTAGCTGCTAATGGCCCAACAAAGAAAAATGATTGGGTCGTTGACCAAATTTGATCAGCCCACGTACCGAAATAGAGAAACGACATCGTATTAATCAGGGGAAAATGGAGACGATAGGTGGCAGCTGGTGAAAGGAATCCTCGGCTACTGCATGCCACATCAACCCCTTCAAGCCTTCAACTTTGCCATCCCACCCTCTTTCACAGATCAAACTATTTTTTTTTCTTCGTTTTGCTGGAACATTTCGTTGCGCAAAATATTCGGGTTTAAATTCCTCAAATATTTTCATCCCTTGGATATCAGGTTTGCTAATTTTCCTTTTCTGATTTCTTTTTTTCCCAGCCATGTTTGAAATTCCAAAACTTGAAAAAAAGTAAAGAAAATAAAGTTAAGGGACCCTTCCTGTATCCGTATTTATCTGCATCCAACCCGTGATTGGTTTGCTTTATAGTTTGTGATTTTGTTTGAAACCTGTTTGTTGAATGAATGGTGATGTTTTCTCGGCTAGACTTGCACATGTTAAAAGACACTGCTTTCTGCTATTCTATTCACAATGTAAGAATTAAGAGTTCTAAACCAGCATAATTGGATTGATTGTTCATACTTTGAATTTGGTTTGAGATAGCTTGCAAAATCTGATCTTTTAACTGGGTCAAGTTAGAATTTGGCCGGGTCTAGTCCAATTCACATGTTGCCATGTGGGCAGCATAATGTAAAGCAGTGTGAAAAATTAGAAATTAACAGCATTATACATTTGTTTTCCAGTTCCCCAAGATTGATTTTGTCCTGATTTTGGATTCATGTTGGGTTAATGTCTTGCAGGAATAGCCTGTAAAGCTGTATAATACTTATATTCTGAATGGCACTCGTTGTAATCTGCGGGCAGCCATGCAGTGGGAAGTCCAAAGCTGCAATGTGTCTGGCTGAAGCTCTCAAAGAATCAGATTCAAAACAGCAAGTGAGGGTCATTGATGAAGCATCCCTTCATCTTGATCGCAATGAGAGCTATGCCAATATGCCTGCGGAGAAGAACTTAAGAGGGGTGCTTAGGTCAGAAGTAGATAGATTAGTGTCAAAAGATATCATCATCATAGTAGATTCTTTGAATAACATCAAAGGTTACAGGTATGAGCTATGGTGTTTGGCTCGCGCAACTGGGATTAGATACTGTGTGGTACACTGTGATGTTGAAGAAGGCCATTGTAGAAAATGGAATGAAGAACGCAGGGAGAGAGGAGAAGCTAATTATGATGATACAATTTTTGAAGATTTGGTAAGAAGGTTTGAGAAACCAGATAGAAGAAATCGATGGGATTCTCCTTTGTTTGAGTTATGGCCACACAAGGATGGAATAGAGAAATCTTCTTCCATTGTAGATGGTTTTATGTACTTAACGAAAATGGTTGATTCCAAAACCAGAGATGTCAAGATACTGCAGCCTAGTATTGCAACTCAAAATATTCGTTATTCTGATGCAAATTCCCTGTATGAGTTGGATAAAGCAACACAGGAAGTTACAAACGCCATAGTAGAAGCACAGTCACAAGCTCTTGGTGGACCTCTTAATGGGGTTTGTGTGGGCAAGGACTTGCCTACAATCAATATGACAAGGTCAGTTGGGCTGCCGGAACTTCGCCGGATGCAGCGTACTTTCATAAAATTGACAGGGCAAACGAGTTTAAGCGGACCACCACCGCCTTCTGATGCTCATAGTGCAAAGAGAATGTTCATTGACTACCTGAACAGGGAGCGAGGGAATTAGCGTGTGTGAGCTCCAAAAGCATCTATATACATTATATTTGATGGAGAGCTGGTTAGTTATAATTATATTCATACCATAATGAACATATTACCTTCTTTTATTCGTATGATTTCATTATACTCACCTTATTTTTCTTATCCGAGTTTTAATTTTTCTATAAGCCATAAGTTGAAATATCTACATTTATCTATCTCTCTTTATATAGATAATATTATAAAATAGATATTCTTTCATTGTATTCATCATTAAAGAGTTCTCATTTTCAGTAAAATCCAGAATTAGGCAAAGTAGTGACTGAGTGACGATCTTCACAAGAAATAAGACATGAGAAGTCTTGGAAAGCAATATTGGAGAGGAATACACATTATTCACTATTTGTATTTAATCATTACTAAGCACTCAACGAAGCCTAGCTACCTCAGATTGGTGAAACCATGGTCCTTCTCTGTATTAATGAGTTCCGCAAACGTGAGATACATTGAACAGAAACATTTCTGTTAACTTTTTGGAAAATTAAGGTTTTGCAATCCCTTAAAATTCAAGAAACGCTTAAAAGAGTAGTTATATATTATCTTATCACTTTCAGGTCAGCATGATTCAATCCTATGTTCTAATATTTCAATTTTTTCAAACCTTTATTGCAATATTTATCTTGAAAGTAAATCATGTCAACTTGCCAAAAAATGAAGGAAAACTAGATTTAATTCCCCTGATCAAGCACATACAATTTTTTTATAACTTAACATGGAATGCAGAACAATGGTTATGTGGCCTAACGTGCGTTTGTGCGCCCGGACAGACATTGCGCGAGCACACAGAACAGAAGCGTTAAGTTAGACATAAATGAGGATGAAAGAGCTACAGATAACTTGAGATATATTACTCAGCTCAATCGGTCAAGTGAATCAATCATGCCTATATATACAACAAAGCCTCCGAACTGCGCCGCATGTGCGCAATCAAATCGGCGGCGATCAAGGGGTTAGTCGTCAACTTGACCAGAACTGACACGACGGGCTCTGAGGGCATCATCACCTTCACTTTTCTTCAATCCAACCCTTCACCCGTTCTCCCCTCAGTTTTTTTCCCTTCAAGACGCTGCGTGAAGGGCAAGAACAAAATGGCATCCTTTTTGCGAATCATGCATGTATCAATCATTACGGCGAATACGCCAGCTGAGGGGTTTGCTTACTCCAACCCAATCAATCAAGAATCGTGTTGAGGTCAACTGTCATCGTCCACAGCACCAACGTATGTAAGGTCTGTCCTTCTTACCCTTACAGTCCCCTTCAGCCAGCTAGCAGCTCGAAGATTAACATGGTCACCACTTCCTATGATGGCAGCATTGCTAGCAGATGGGCCCGAACCAGCCCCGTCTTCTAGAAGCGTCCAAGGGTCAACTTCCATATCATTGTCCTGTTGTTTTGACTTCCCTGATGAGTTAGCAGCAGTCCTTGATGATGGAACCAGATTCTTCTGAGGGGCATTTGCACTGCTCGACATGGGAACAAATGGCGGCTGGCAGGAGAAAGAGCACCGTACGGAGGGGAAAAGGACAGGCATAGCACCTTGGATACGCCACCGAATAGCGTCTGGTAGTTGCATACGATCTAAATCATTCTGCGTCCAACAATGAAGAGCGTTATTTTACCAAAAAAGCTTTTAAATCACCTAACTAACTTTGAATATAAATCAGAAAAATTCCCTATTGAATATGTGGAAAAAAATGGTTATTCACAGAGGATTAAGGGGGGAAAAAAGAAAAGAAAAAAACAATGAGATGCCTCATGAAGATTATCACTTCAAATCAGGCTAAAACGCCCCATGAAGATTATTATGCCATGTAACTGAAATTAAATTCAGTAAATAAGAGGCTGAGAGATCAAACCTGCAAAGTCTCCAGTAACTCTCGATCAAATCCAGAAAATTCCCTTGTAGGCTCATTGTTTGTCTTCGAAACAGGTGACCTAAGCCAACTTGGAAGGCAACTACTCAACAGTCCATGAAGAACCCACAATAAACGATCAAACAGACCAACAGAAAAATCCACAGAAGAAGCAGAAGCAGATTCGGGAGGTGACTCCACCTCCCTCTTCAAATGCATGGCATTGACCAATATGTCTGCATCCTCATGCACAACTCGGTTACCAAGGAGACGAAGAATTACAGAAGCAAGTGTGTGTCTCATATTCCGGACAGATGGCTCCCTGCAAAATTTTGATATATGGAACTCATAAACTAGATGAAGTGCCTCTATCAATCATTCTAGTATCTGATAGTTCTATAAACGATATTTGATATAGTAAATGGCGTACATAAAAATAAAGGAAATCCCACTTTAACACAAATGTTCAAGTTTGACTGTTAAAAATGTAAAAGTCAATTGATTTTGAACACCCAAAATTCAATGCTCAGAACCATTAGCATAAGTGAAAGAAATTGTCATCAGTGCTAGCAGTCAGAACCTGTGAAAAATACAACAGTATAGTAAAATCCTTCAAAGACTACAATCTAGCCTAAACTTACCCGTCTGTACAAAGAATAGGAAGAAATCTCATGAGCAACTGCAACCGCAATGACATGGATGCTCGTAAGGCTGCAGGAGAAGGTGGAGCAGAATCGGTTACAACTGTTGGCCGTCTAGCTAATCCAGGGCTGCCACCTCTTATGGTTTTCCGGCTATTTACTTTATTTGTCTGGCCTTCAATTCCAGAAGGAGTACTTCCAGCTGACTTGTTTGCCCCACGAGTAACTGTAGTTATTTGTTGCTCAATATTATTTAACTGTTTGATCAAATCACTTGCAAAGGAATTCCGAGATTCATCAGAGCTTTGATCGATGCAAGGAAGAATTAACTCAATAAGAGCCTTTTCAGTAACATGCTGCTGGTTAATGCTAAAGTCCATGCCCTCTTCAACAACTTCTCCTTCTTCAAGCGGTGTGGTATCAGTACCAGGACTACCCCATCCCCAAGGCTCCCCAAACTGGGTCTTAATTGAAAGTCCTTTTCTCTTCTCAGCAATGTTACTCAGCCGTTGTCTAATGGTCTTCCTACCAAAGAGGACATCATTGCCTCCTAGGAACCATTTGGCCTGCAACAACATTGAATCTTCCAGCGACCTCCCAAAAAGGTGAATTAACTCCGAGAAAAGGGGTGCAGCATCGGGTCTGACCAATAACCTGGTGAGGATAATTTGAATAAAATTGTTCTCGTTCTCAGAAGCAGCTGCAGCTTTTTCCGGAAGAGGAGAAGAAAACTGTATTGCATCAGCTAAGGATATATCCTGGTTCTTCAACTTCTCAATGAGGGCCTGTTCATTTAAAAGCAGCCTGAGTTCAACCCACTGCCAGTGAAATTTGGCAGGTTGCAGGGTATCTAAGACATGTACAAGCTTATCCTGAAGCTTAGACTCGGTATCTGTGTATTGAATTTTAGATTCACTGTGCCCAGAAATTCGGCCCCCATCTTCTTGTGTAAGCATAGATTGTGGCATCTTACAATCAATGATGGCATTCAGAAAAAGCCTAGCACGGAGAGGAACAAATGCCATAGATTTTAAATGCACGTCTGAGCCATTCAACTCTAGCAAGCTAGCAAATTCAGCATCACTAGCATCAGCAGCCATGAGATCATAGAGACCCTGACTGTCTCTCATACATACATCTCGAAAAGGCAAATGCACTATTGCATCATTTACGGCCATCGTAAAAGATTGATAGAGTAGATTAATGTCCTCACGAACTGCAAAATTAGCATTCAGAATGAAGGGGCGCCACAAAACAAAGCCAAAAATTGAATAGGCAGGTGGAAAGACCAGGTTTAAAGGAAGCATTTGCTGCATCCTTGAAAGAGCTATAATAGATGGTTCGCCCAAGAGTTCCACAACTAATCCTTCACAGATAGTTCGGCAGTTGCCAATAAGCAATCTAAACCAATGGACAAAAACTTCAATGGAACTATCTGCCTTAAAAGCCCCAACTGAACGTGCATTTCCATTTGAATTGGATCTTGTGCTCCTTACAAATTGTATCACATCCAGACCCTCTTTTAATCTAAGAACAGTTACCAATCTTTCAAGGCTAGTAACACCTTGTATAACTGCACCCACAACAAGTGCTGAAACAGCAGCAGCAGTCTTTGTTGCTCTCCCAACCACAACTTTATTAGAGTTGTTTACACCATCATTTGAAATACTCGTACCAATATCATGGGCTTCAGGAGACGCTTGAAATTGAGCTCGGGATGCTTTTCCAGGAGCAAAAGCTCCTGCAAAAGCATTAGAAGCTTCCGCTGCAAGAGCAATCTCAAATACACGGCTTTGACGTTCTCCAAGGGCTTCCTTAAGCAGGCATAGACAACTTATATGCATTCTCAAAATGCATCTAGCAACATTCAGAGAACTTTTAGCTGACGTTGTATTTGAATGGTTATTGCCACCAGAAAAATCAGGCATTTTTGCTAAAGTTGGCCCTACACTACCAACAATAGCAGAAACAGCAGAAGAGACCAAAGAAGGATCCCCTTCTTGAGCAGCACCACCAGTATGCCTTATGCATTCAATCAGACCCAGGACTATTTGTTGAGCAATCTGATATCCATCATCCCATTTTTCTATTACAGGGCCTTTGGGCGCACCAGCAGGAAAGAGCTTTCTCTCTTTCCCAAAGAGATAGTGAAATGCATCTTCAATGTTACGCTGCACTACTTCTCTCATGTTTAAGCCTACTCTTGATAACCGGCCACCACTTATCTTTTGACTGAGAAAATCATCAAGATCCTCAACTCCTGCAGGAACTCCAAGTGGAAACCCTAGCTCTCCATCAACTGACCTTCCAGATTCAAGTTCAGAATAAAGCCTCTTATCACAAGTAGCTTTAAAATTTCTCTCCCACTCATTGACACTAGTCACATTGCAATATTTTTTTAACAGATAACGAGCAAAGGCTAGAACTCCTGAACCTGAAACCCTTCCATTAGATGTTATGATAGCTGCAGCACGCTGCATTGCAGCTGATAATGCTTCAGGAATAAGATCTGCTGCAGCAAGAATGTTCTCATACCTGCACGAAATGCAATGTTGAATATAAGACAGACCTAACAAAAATGCTAGCACACCCCCCAAAATTACATAATTAAACAGTCCAACACATGTATAAAGATGAAAAGGCAAATAGTGCAAAAAAGGAATTTTTCAACTATTATTTTTTACACAACAATCCTTGTTTTATGGTAGTTCCCCCAATATATATACATATATATACATATAGAATAAAGTAAAGAACATGATTTAAAACCAAAAAAAAAAAAAAAATGAAGATAAAGATAGAATAAGCTATCCTCCACAGCAAAAATAAATTGAAGAAAATAGCATATCATGTTTAAGGACTGAACAAGGTAATGATCCTCCAAAATCCAGGAAACAAGGATAAGTAGAAGGGGGAAAATTTAAGTGAAAAAATAATAGGGAAAAGAAGTGGGTATACCTTCGCAGTGCTGATAGCAAAAAAGCCTCTCCCACATCACAAGCTTGGCTGTCCACATTCCTTGGCAACATTGGAATATTCCTTCCACTATGAATTGTAGTACTGGGACTATTAAGAACCTTTGGCAGCAACCAGAGGAGAAACTTTATGGCTGATACCAAATCATCAGAAACATCCATCAGATAAAGTATAGTAGAAAGTTCATCCTCACCAAGTTTCCACCGTTTTGAGCTCCTATCATCAACAATAGCATAAGGCCTACCCAACTGACCAACTTTACCAATACTTTTTTCAGTCTCTTCAACTGTCTGCCTAACTACAGTCATCAACCAAACTGTTATTGCCCTTTTCTCAACAACACGAAGTCGCTTTAGTGCTTTTCCAATGGAAACAATATCCTTGCAATGACTTGTGCGAACTCCATCCACCAACTTTGGCATATCTCCATCAATGGAAGTTCTATGGTGAGGACAACTTACCTTATTATCACATACATGACTTGTAGAGGCTCCTTGGCTACCCTCAATTCTAGCAGCTGCAAGTTGAGAAAGACTCTGGATCTTACGAACAGTCTTTTGCCGGTTCTTGGTAAACTGTTTGGCTGACTTAAGTTGTTGATCAACTTTGAGTGGCTCTGAGGATTTCAGCCCTTTCTTCACCCACCATGTATCTTCATCATCAGATAGAACCAGCGAATGACCTTGAACCAAAGAGCTTCTCTCCTCACTTAATTTTTGCCTCTTTGCCCTTCTACACTCTTCACACCCAGGTGTACCTTCTACTGGATCAATCTTGCTATAAGGAGACCCTATAAGCCTTTTAACACTGCCTTGAGATTCATCAAATCCCGAACTACTCAAATTAGAAGAACCGTTAGGTAGCTGTAGCAGTACTGAGATGGATGCTTTCAGTTCTTCAGCATCAGCATCATCCATTGAATCTTTAGAAGATAGTCTATTAGAAGCAACAGTTTTCCACTGATCAGTTGAAACAATAGAAGGTCCAACCTTGGTAGAAGCTGGATGATTTTTTTGTCTTGTAGCAGAAATATTGGCACTAGTTGCATCATTACGGTGATCATCAAGAGAACTACGAAGTATTAGGCGGCGTTCATTCAAGTAAACTTGCAAGGCTTCCATAAGCTGCAACCCTTCAATTATCCCTGATTCTTCCAAAGTATCACGCATGAAGTGACCAGGAAGTTGCTTCAAGATTCGATAGTGTCTCTTTCGTCTCTCCAGGTCAACCAAATTTCCATTCATATCCATGATCCCACTCACTATAAGTTGGCGTACATATGCCAAGGGGTAAAAGATGCCTGCACGTATTATTTCCACTATAAATAGATGTAGGCATTTGAGACCTTCCCCTTTGTGCACCATATGCTGATCTATCCAACAAACTATGATATCATGTAAAGGACCTGGGCTTTCAAATATAACTGAAGAACTAGCCCTACAGTCCACATTTTTTGAACAAAATTTTTCTTTTGATACATTATCCACTAAAGTCCAGCCACTCTGCTGACTTGAAAATTTTGCTAAATTATTCACTTGATGAACGCTTCCACTCTTGGGTCTAAGTGAAAATTTGATATCCCTCATCTTCATCTTCAATAGTCTGACGGCTATATGCACTTGAGAAAGATCTTTTCTACATGTGAATTTTATGTCACAAGGGGGAGCAGTCCGAAAATCCCTAAAATCACATGTGGCCCATTCACAGAGGAAAAACACTGAGTAAATAAGTGATGTATTCACAGCCCCAATCCACTTAAGTGATAACCTTAAGCAAGGGCTGACTTTTGCAACCCAACTTTCAGATACAGCTCGATTGCAAAGATCTTCAAAAAGAAGCTTATAAGCACCTCGCACATCACCCAACACAAGAGATTTATCCAAAGCTTGTGCAGCTTTAGCCAGACAATAACCTGGATAGCCTCGGCTTGCAGCTTTTGCAAGATCTTCTGCACGCTTCTGGATGCATAATACAACATGATTAAATGTCAATGCTTGATATTGAACATCAAGTCCTTTACTTCTAAATATACACACAACATCTTCTGAACTACTTTTTATCTTTCCTGCTACTTCAGATGCCTTCAGTACAAAATTCCCGTCATTGCCGGCATGTGAAACCACGCAGGGCGGTAAAGGAAAGCAATCCAAAGCAACGAAAGTATCTGGTGCTGCAAGTATCAAATAACGGAGCATCTCAATCAAAGCAGAAGTGGTATATGCCTTCCGGGAATTATCTACAAGATCTGATCCGCCTGGAGCAGGATCACAAATGATTCGAAGAGCTATTCCAGCAAGAGTGCGTACATATGTTTGAGATAGAACAACAGTTTCTAGAAAGCCATATATGATAGGCAATAGCAGCTGCAAAATCTCAAGCAACTCTCTTTCCTGAAAGCAGAAGAAAATTATGAAAAATCAAAGAGATGACAACACTTTCTCATTTTCCTTTTCTTGAGAATACAAGGTTTGTTATATGGAAAAGACGAAGTCTAGAGTGACTGATAAATCAAAATTAATACCTGAAGTTGATTCAAAACCCAATCAATAATAAGAGAAGGAAGAAGTAGCCCCTCCGCATGATGCCATTGTAGAAGACGCACAATATACCACCATTTGAAATGGAGGGATGGCTCCTCACCATCAGATACAGATGATACTGGATCAGTTCTGTGCTGCAGTGATCCAGCATAAGGCATTTGCGGTGATCGATCTCGACTATGAGGAGTAGGATGAGAAGTATTTTTTGAGAAGAATTCATCCAGAAGAGTTTGCAAGTACTCAACAGCATCTTTAGTCCAAAGCTCCAAACGAGACAGCTGAGTCTTGTCAGCAGTCCCAGAGGAAATATTGCCAGAACCAGGTCGAATCTGCAAAATTGAGCAAAAGTCTAGCTTCAAAGAGGCAACCAAAGAAACTTGAGAGACATTAGTAAAATAAGATTACAATGTTCATGCATTCCTACCTGATTGAGATAAGTAACTTTAATAAACCAAGTTGCCCTAAGCAAAGGAACATTGTTCTTAATAAGAACTTCTAAAAGTGATTTCTTTCTGTAACCATGAGGAACATGATCAGCCAAAGACCGTAATCTTTTGTGCTGTTGAGATAAGCCCTGAAATAAAACAAATTTAGGAACTTTTAGAGATAGTAGGCTAGTAAGTAGTAACAGTAGCAGTAGAAGTAATATCCAAAGATGATCAACAACCAAATAACACAGACAAAGGTATTCGATGATTTAAAAGCCATATCAACCACATGTTAAGGGGCACAATTATTACACAGAAAATCTACACAGAACAGAACCGCACAAGCAAGAGTTCAATAAGTATACCTCAATCCATTTCTTCCGAAAGTCTTCACCACATGATTTTTGCTCAGGGAAAACTCCAGGTTTAGTGAGTTGTGATCCTGAAAGAGCCACGCCATAGACTTGACCAGCCTGTCATGGTAAGAACAACATGGAGATCAATAAACTTCATAACAAACCAGGATAGTTAGCAACCACTAAACCATCAATGAGCCAAAAGAAGACAAAAATAAGACTTATTCTTACAGCATAAATATACAGTATGTATCAAAAGTAAGCAGGCAGAATAAAACATCACCTTCCGCTTCTGAACACGAGATTCATTGATGGCCCTTAGACGTTTTCTAATAGCCTGAAGAGAAAAGAAAAAGTTAACCAAAACTATCAAATAATTACTCAAATTAAACAGAGATAATGTGCAATAAACTTATGGCACAACTATTGAAACACCCATTAAATTGAATGGGGGCATAAACATCTCAGAAAGCCAAGGCAATCACCTCTTTGCAATTCAGAACAATTGCTTTGTTAATAATTGGAGCCTGTGTGAGTGAAATTTCTCGAGCTTCCTGGCAGACTCAGAAAGCAACACAATTTTAAAACGTAGCACCAACACTAGACGGAAGAGAAGATTTGAACAGGAGTTGCAAATTATACATTATATAAGAAAGCAATAGTTGATTTTCAATATTCATCAAGGATTTCTAATTGCTGCAGCATTAAGAAAGAATCACAAAGATGTAAGAAGTGAAGAAGAAAAAGAGAAAAGCTCAGTTTGTATTTACAAATTTCTTTCAAGATAAATGAAGTTCATCAAAAGAAAAGGCAAAGATTTTTATGTCTAAAAAATTATTTAAAAGAAAATACAAAAGATGCCAGGCTATGGCTTCAATGTCCAATTTATCCATAAATCAGGTATTTACTAAAAATATACTACCAAAAACTAAAAACTTTGTGACAGAAAAAACAAATGATTAAGCATAATCCAATTACTAGCTTGACAGTTTAGAGCATCTGATTCAGACATAATTAAAATTAAATTTAAGGATCTACCTCAAGGCCCTCAACTGTCTCCCTATATCCATGTTGTACATATTCCCTGGTTAGAGTCTCCTCAGGGCAATTTGGTGTTTGAGGATGAAAGTCTGGTGGCCCAAGCCTGAGATTAAAATAGCAAACAATACATTATCATATATAATGCATCAGGGAACATAGAATGGGCTTAAAGAAAACAATAACTACCAAGCTTAACACCCTGTTTTTTTGATGCTTTAGAGTGACAACAATGAAAACATATGAGAGAAAGAAAAAACAGTATGAATACAATTTTGACCATAAAATACCCTAGTATAACCATCATTCATGAACTAAGAATGAGAAAAAAGTCCAAAGCAGGTGCTACTATGAGCAGGAACCTGGAGTTTAGAGGTTCTTTATCACACTTCAACTTGTATGGGGTCAACTGTGGTTGTCGCCTGCAAATAGAAGTTTATGGGTTCAAATAGGTTCCAATTTAACACAATCAATCCAATAAATGTAAACCTAAGATATATTAATAGATGTACAAATACTTAAAATAAAAAGAATGTAAACCATCTTTTTAAATTTATTAATTAATAATGTGCATCATCCTCATTTGCTAGTAGCATGATAAACCGTTTTCTACTTTCCCTTGACACCCAAGCAAAGCATCAAAAGTACATAACAAATTCGAGAATTAGAATATTCTGATTACTTAAGAAATAAATTAACCATGCTTAGAAGAAGCCCGGCAATTTTCAAAAGCAAAATAAGTAAACAAAAATCAATCCTCATTACAGATAATAGCTTACAAAAACTCAAACATGAGCACCATAACAACACTGATTGGAAGCCATAGCATGTTTACTGAGAGGAAGCTATTGATGATTGAATTTTAAGGGGAAGATATCTTACCTTGTACTTATGGGGAAATTAGCTGGCAAGGAAGATGAATCAGATCTTCCAGTGTCCCTAGCTGATGGTCCACCTATCGAACTGTTATTAACTGCACTAGTGCAGCTACCAGCGTGATACCTTTGCATTTCCCCCAACTATCATCGGCATACTGCCCCAAGCATCAAATTGCTACAAGTAGATGTAATACCTAAACTGCATTATAATGTTCCTGCAAGTTTTTATTCCAACTAAAGCCAATCAAACAAGCTAAAAAGTAACTCCTGATCTTCAAGGGTAAAAAAATAAATAATAAAAGCAGCCACGGAACAAGACTACTCAATCGCAGAATGGATTAGAAGATGTAACCTTAGGCATCAGCTCTAGAGGTTGTTAACAGACTTTGTTCAAATGCTAAAGTATGTACACTGAAAGTCTGAAAGCATAATGCACCATAAAGCATATATTAAACTTGAGACCCCAAACTGTGGAAGTGTTTGACGAAGTGCTACTACCAGAACTGTATAACATAATACAATGATAAGTGATTAAAAGAAAGGTAACAATAATATGGACCAAAAGAAGGACTGCTAATTGCAATCGAGAACCAACCACCCTAGGAGTAATACTCAATGACAGCAGAATTAAGGTTAACAGCTACAACCTCTAAGAAAGCATTACAATATACACATGCATGTTCCTAAATAAAATGAGTAAATGACAAAATCCTAATTATTTAAAATTTAGGACATAAGACATATTCTAGAGAATCAATTAAATCAAAATCCTGACATATAGTTAACAATGTTCCCGCAATACAAAAGCCTAGTATGGATGCTGGAGCAGAGAAAATCTGAACATGCTAACATTTATACTCTCAAATTGAAGTCAAATACTCAAAGGTCATGCCTCAATAAACATGAATTAGTTTTAAAGAACATAACCAAGAGGTTTGAAATTTAAAATTCCATCCCCAAAAGCCTTTACCTTCCTCTACTAATAGGAAGTTAAAAACACCAACGTTATAAGTTATGAAATGAAATTTTGGTTATTGAAATAGAGTAAAACCATATAAGGTTGAAAACATCAATTGCAACAATTCCAACAAATATATATATATGCCTGTATGAAGGGGTGAAACTTCAAACTAAAATACAAACTTTTTGCCCAGCATTTTTAGAATTTGCCAGAATTTATAACTCTAACCCGTGTCTTGACTAATAAAATATAGGCAACAACAGATAGTTGCATAAATTAGTCAAATTACTTCCGATCTATATGTATACGTCTAGAACCCATAAAGGAAAACTATCCTTATTGAGTAACTTCTTCCTTCCGAATGTAAATCGCTAAGGAGTTCATATCCCGTCTGAACTAACTAGAGCAACAAAACAACCTCCTTCAAATGCAACACATGAATTGGATACAAACTACCTACTGAATCACCTAAAAATTTCAACTTTACATAAACCCAAGTTATATCCTACACGGCTGAACATATTTTCCACAATCCTTATATCAAATCTAATGCGAGGGAACCGCCAAAATTTGAACTCCAAAGCACGATCCAAAACTAGGGTTTTGGACAAAATTTGGATTTTTCAACTTGAGGAATGCCCACGCGAGCTAATTGTGGAGCTAAAATTGGGTCTTTTAAAACGAATAAACTAGGGTTTTAAGAGGCAATTCCGCAAACACGTAAAGGGCTCTTTGTAATAATGGGAATAAGATTGGTTATTGAAAGGAAAGTTGGTGCATACCTTGCAAGAAATCTGGGAACTCCGAGACAAACAGAAGAAAAACGTTATAGATGGATAAAGTTAGGGAGAGAAACAGAGAGATACGAATAAGAAGAAGGGTCTCGGGCTATATGAGGGCTTTGACTAAGCTCTGCTGATGATGACGATGATGCCTCTGTTGCTTCCTGTGATAGAATAAAGGCAGAAGGTGAGGATCTAGTAATTATAAAAAAAAAAAAAAAAAAAAATTATATGTGCATCTCATCTCCTTTCTGCCCTGGTTGTTGTATCATATTTATCCTGATGCTTAAATGATATAACACATTTAATAGGGACAAAATTGTAAAGTTGAGTTGCAAAAGCAATTAATTAAAAGTTCAATAATACCATAATGTATGTTTGCTCTTTCTTGATTAAAAAATTAGTTGTGGGATGAAAATAATTCTATAGGTTTGGGAAAGGGAGAGAGAGAAGGAAATGGGGCTGGGATGTTTTGAGGATGAGGTGTTTCTTTAATATAATTTGTAGGGCCTGAGAAGTTTTTTTGTTTTCTTTTTCTTTTTATGTTATCTCCATGCTTCCAAAAAATTTAGTTTTGGCTATGTTTAAGATATATCCTTGATACATAATATATATATATATATATATATATATATATATATATATATATATATATATATATATATATATATAAAAGACCTTTTAATGCAAAATATTTAAGTGAATCAATTTACACAATCTATTATCATAATAATTTTTTTTTGCTTAAATTATCATCGTATGAAATTTTTATTTAATATGTTTGCCACTATTTTTGTAAGCTATTTTGTTAATTTATTAACATTTATAATATACAAATAAAATCTAAATAGATATTTTATTTTTGCATAAGTAAAGCTGATTAGTATTTAAGAAAAAAAAAATTGCCCTCTTATATTATCACCAATTCTAAAACAAAACCATAACATTTTAAATTAAATAAAATAAATCTTCATATTTCAAGGCAAGAACAAAAATATACCTTATTGAGGTATTTTTTGTCTGTACAGAAAGTTTACTTTTGTTCTGAATTTAAATGTGAGAGTTCATTTTGTTCAGTTTGAAACGTGAAAATCTTTTTTAAAATTGATGATAATATGAAGGTACAAAAAAGAGGTTTTCTCTTAGCATTTAGATGCATATTGGTATTTAAGATATTTAAATCTTATATAATTACTATTCAATAATAACATCTTTTTAGCTATTAAATAAAAGTTGTCACTACAATCATGTATGTGAGTGTTGTTGGACACACTCATGTTCCTTTTCCTCAACATTTCCTTATTAACATCAAAGAAGCTAGGTTTATGTAGGATTATGGGTGTTGTGTGATAATAATGGAGTTCGTCTTTTTGAGTGATGATGGCAAAAGGATTTTTATTAGAGTAAATACCTATTTTAGTCTCCAACTTTTGAAACTTTTATAAATTTGGTCTCTCACATTTTGATTTATCAATTTGGTCTTTTACATTTGAACCCTAATCAATTTCATCCATTACATTTCAAATTTATCAATTCAGTCCTTCACACTTCAAATTTTTATAATTTTGTCTCTTAAATTTATCAATATTTTTAAAATATTATGAATTAAATTAATAAATTTTACAAGTTTAAAGAACTAAATTGATTAGGGTTTTAAGTGTAACGGACTAAATTAATAAGAGTTTTAAGTGTGAGGGACCAAAATAGGTATTTACTCTCTTTTTTTATGCACTAAGAATATCCTTTAAATGGTAATCAATGACTAATTTCTTTCAAAATACTACTTCCCAAATCTTTTTGTCCAATGAGGATTTTGAAATTGCTCAATTTTATTCCCTCTAGCTTCAATTACCCGAATTTAGAGATTTATTTTTTCAATTGTTTAGTTTTTACTTTAAATCCTTAGTTTGCCATTCAAAATGTACCAATATGGTCACTAACAATTTTCATATTGTTATGTTAAAAAAGATCACATATTTACTTGGAACATGGGAAAAACCCTAAATTTATTCCCATGTGGCTATTGTTTTTTAGCTTAAACATGTGGTTAAAATGTGAAAGTTACATTACTAATTTCAGCCTACCAAAGGTGGGTTAAAATAGATGATTTAGTTCAATTTTTTGGAATGCATTTTTCTTTTTCTTTTTTTTTTTTCAAAAGTTTAACTTCTAGAAACAATGAGAGGTTCCGAAAAAAAAAAAAAAAAAAAAAAAAAGAACATGCAAAAAAGAAATCTCCATAAATATATATAGGCTTTTGACTTGAAGAATTCATTAAATCTCGGCCTATTAAAATTAGACCATGGCAATTTATACTCATTTTTCATTTCTCATCAACCTTTTTTTTTTTAGTGGGGAGTTGATTTTGGCACCGTCACAAATTAATATTCTCACCCCTTAACCCTTCCGGAAATAGTTACGAACAAAGAGAGGGGTGCAAATATTAATTTGGGATGCAAAATTATTAATAGATTATGTTCCCACACATTGTGTGGGTAATGGCCCATGAAACAAACCAAAAAATGAATTATGAAAAAAGTGAAAAAAAAAAAAAGACAGCTATCAACAAAAGAAGAGTAAAACGTGGATGAATATAAGGGAATAGAGGGTTAGAGAAGTTGTTGTAATCTTTTACTGATTTACCCTTGACAATGAGAATTGGTCTAATTTTTGTACCCGCATCTGAATAAGGGTATTAACTTCCCCCCTCCCGTGCGCGCTAGCCACTCTATTCTCTTCTCTTCCCATTTCCTCATTGCCGCAAGTGAGTTGGTATTTTCTTGGACTTTCTTCACAATTTTAAGGTATGGGTGTCTATATCTTCTCTTTCATTGATGTTTTACTTAACGAATTTGAAGTTTGTTGATGGAAAAATGGTGAGAAATAGTGAAAAAATTATAAGTGTGCTAAATGACTATGAAAAGCCAAAACAAGACAAAAATAACTGTGTATAGCCGTTTGAGGAACAAAACAGCCATGGAGAGCCGTTTGCTTCTTGAAACGGCTATATACAGCCATTTTTGTCTTGAAGAAACATTGCTTTTGCGAGAGGGTTGAAAACGGCTGTAGAGGGCCAAATGAAGAGGAAAATGGCTGTGTACAGTCGTTTGAAGAAGAAAACAGCTCTCTATGGCCGTTTGCTTCTTCAAACGGTTGTAGACATCCAAACATTTCATCAAATGCTGCATTGGCATTCGTGAACCACTAATCTTCACCTTACATTGTTATCTGGCATGATATATCCGTTTGATAATTGTCACATTTTCTGCATTTTTTTCCTTCAGAGATAGCATTATATCTCGAGAAGGAACCTTATTCTTCGTCATATCTTCCACCATGGTTAACTCTTACTGATTCAATCATCCTGCGTATGGATGCCCAAGCAACGACTCAACTAGATGATGGTTATGGTATCCACATTGCATTCACACCTTCCATAAATCATTTGTCCATTGTTTTCCCTTCAGTATAAATAGACATCCACATTTTCTTATTGCAGTCTCTGTCTCTGTATGGCTTTTCCTTTTAGGCTTATATTTCCCACCACGTTTGCACACTAATATAACTTGTGTATGCTTTCCTTCGCCTCCTATCTCAGATTTACTATCTATAATAACAAATCTAGCCATCTTTCCGATATCTCTTACCCATTTCAAAAGCTCATCTCTTGTGGTAAATGTTTGTAAACAACAAAATCATTTTCAATTAACCATTATTAATCAAACTATGTATTGTGTTTGCATTGTTCAATAAAAAATACATACTTGATTGGTGCTAAAAAGACGACTCAAATTTTCTCCTAGAAAAAAGTCATCACCATCACATATTTCATTTTCATTAACCTTTGAACAGAAAATTCCATAACAATCATTAAATACGCAAAAATATTTAACTACTAGTCTAACAACAAAGTTTTAACATACATTCTCAACTAAAATTGTATCGGTTGTTACATCTACTTCCTCATATGAGATGTCTTCACAATTGAAGTATGGATCCTTATGATTTTTGCAAGTATAATCAATTTGTCTTCTTCTACATTTATAGAAATAAAATATCAAAATTAACGAATCTAATTTCTATTTAAAAATTAACATTAAACTATAAAAATAGTAATGCACAACTGTCTGGGGTCAAAAACGGTTTTACACAGCCATTTGAGGTAAAAAATGGCTTTATATAGCCGTTTGGTTTCAAAAACAATTACGCACAGCCGACTTAAAGGAAAAATAGCTTTATATGGTTTATGGGGAAAAAAAAACGATTGTAAAGTCATTTTCCCCTTCAAACGGCTCTTTATAGTCGTTTTTGATACCATAAATCATTCGATTATTTTCATCACAACATACTAAATCCTCACAAAATATTAAATGCAAACCTCGTTTTAGACTTCAAATGTACTTCAAACGAATGATTCAAACCAAAATATCTCGTTTTTTATCCTTTCAAATCACTTAAACACCGAGGAGAAAGAGATGAGATGGCTTTGAGTTTGAAAGGAGGGAGGAGATGGTGCATCGGTTGCGAGGGAGGGAGGGGGAGAATTTCTATCTGTTGCCAAGGGCATTTTATTCAATTTACGGGGAGGGGAATGTAAAAGTGGGGTACCCTTTGAATAACAGAAGAATACCAACACCCCTAACACAAAAATTCGCACAGAGCACTTAGAGAACAAAGAACCCCATCGCACCACTCACCCATTGTGTGCTTTTCCATAGCTCTATCTCTCAATCTCTCTCGGTCTGTGGCAAGCAAGGCGATTTCATCATCCTCCCACTTTAATGTACAAGCATTCAAATCGGTATGCTTGAATATCTTTGGTTGGGGTTTTGTTTGTGGTATGGTTGTCTGTAATTATGGTCTTTGATTTGCTAGAGACCATTGTTTATGCTCCAAATTTGGCTTTCTGAGGTTGTTTGCGAATTTTCATCTGAAATTTTTTATCCTCCTTAGTGGTAACTTTGTAAGCTACCATGAGCATAGGAGCTTATAACATCCAGCTGTCGATTATATCAGCAATTACGGAAGCAGTGAAATTGTAATTAAAGTTAATTTTTCGATTGCAAAAATCAAGTACATGCTATTATATCTAGCAACAAATATTATTCCAAGCCATATGCATTTTTCTGGTCTGATACCTTACTGTCCTTTTGCAGTGCGCTGAACATATAAGAATGCTATAATATTAGTATCTTCAAGAGGTATTGTATAGGTATTGTGGATCAGGAAAACTTAACAGTGGTTAGTTTATTTAACTCTCGTAGTTCTTATTATTTCATGAACTAGGATGCTTTAGACTTGCTAATAGGGTAAAGGAAAATATTAGGGAGCATGGATGATTTGACAGGGAGCACCAAGAGACTTCATATGGCTGTTAGTTTGGAAAGCAATTGTGAGCAAACTCGTTTTCTAATTGAGATCCAAAATCATTTTAATGTCAAGAGACATTGTTAGCACATCCTATTTTAGAAATACTTATTATTAGTTGTGCTATTCAAATTTTTAGCTATGGAAATGTATAGATTAATTGATTCAACTCTTCTGGTCAGGTTATATTATTGTTTAGGGTCACAAAGAAGTTGGAATGGCTGCAACAGAAACATCTAAGATAACTGGTCCTCCTCAAATTGTCAAGTTGGACAAGGCATTAAAATTGGTAAATACATATATATATTTTTCTTTCAACTTGCTGCGGTGAAATGTGTTTTTCAGTGATTGTGGTTAATATATATATATATATATATATTAATATGTATATAAACATATACATATTATTGTATAGATTAATTGATTCAACTCTTCTGGTTAGGTTATATTATTGTCCAATTCTTCTAGTCATGTTATAATATTGTTTAGGGACACAAAGAAGTTGGAATGGCTGCAACAGAAACACTTAAGATAACAGGTCCTCCTCAAATTGTCAAGTTGGACAAGCTATTAAAATTGGTAAATATATATACATATATATACATACATATATATATATATATATGTATGTATATATATGTATATATATATATATATATATATATATATATATATATATATATATATATATATATATATATATATATATATATATATATGTACATATATATATATATGTATATATATACATACATATATATATATATATATATATATATTATATATATATATATATATATATATTATATATATATATATATGTAATATATATATATATATATATATATATATATATATTATATATATGTATATATGTATGTATGTATATATATATACATACATATATACATATATATATATATATATATATATATATATATATATATATATATATATATATATATTTTCTTTCAACTTGTTGTGGTGAAATGTGTTTTTCAGTGATTATGATTAATTCGCATAATCTTGTTCTCTTCTCAAGCTAGTAATCAATAGCAAATATTCACAAGGCTTTAAAGTCTTACTTCGGCTTTATGAAAAGTACCCCCTTAATATTTTCATATTTTTTACTTTTTAAATGAGAATTAAGATTTTCTAGCAAAAGGAAATATATAGCTAATAGGCAAACACAACATTATCCTGAAACATGAGAACAATTTTCTAGAATGAACTTCGGCCTATAAGCTTTCTTATACCCTATTCCAACCAGTTCATTGCTTGCCAACTGCCCCTCATTTACCTATCACTTCTAGTACCCTACAAGTCACCCGTTATCCTCCATCAACAAAATGAGCAATTCATTTGTTGTTATTCTGCACGTCTTCTTAGATAGAATACAATGTTTCTTATATGAAGTTAGGAAGCATATTAACAAATAGTAGTTAGTCTAATACTATTTTATTATTATATAAACATATGTCCATTATGCATTAATATATATATATATATATATATATATATATATAATATATATATATATATATATATATATATATATATATATATATATATATATATATATATTAACCACAATCACTGAAAAACACATTTCACCACAACAAGTTGAAAGAAAAATGTCATTCCAACTTCTTTGTTACCCTAAACAATATATAACCTGATCAGAAGAGTTGAATCAATTAATCTATACATTTCCATAGCTAAAAATTTGAATAGCACAACTAATAATAAGTATTTCTAAAATAAGATGTGCTAACAATGTCTCTTGACATTAAAGTGATTTTGGATCTCAATTAGAAAACGGGTTTGCTCACAATTGCTTTCCGAACTAACAGTTATATTAAGTCTCCTGGTGCTCCTTGTCAAATCATCCATGCTTCCTAATATTTTCCTTTACCATATTAGCAAGTCTAAAGCATCCTAGTTCATGAAATAATAAGAACTATGGGAGTCAAATAAACTAACCATTGTTAAGTTTTCCTTATCGACAATACTTATACAATACCTCTTGAAGATACTAATATTATAACATTCTCATATGTTCAGTACACTGCAAAAGGACAGTAAGGTATCATACCAGAAAAATGTATATGGCTTGGAATAATATTTATTGCTAGATATAATAGCATGTACTTGATTTTTGCAATCAAAAAATTAACTTTAATTACAATTTCACTGCTTCCGTAATTGCTGATATAATCTACAGTTGGATGCTATAAGCTACTATGCTCATGGTAGCTTACAAAGTTACCGCTAAGGAGGATAAAAAAATTCATATGAAAATTCGCAAACAACCTCAGAAAGCCAAATTTGGAGCATAAACAACATTCTCTAGCAAATCGCATACCATAATTACAAACAAGTATACCACAAACACAACCCAACCAAAGATATTCAAGCATACCGATTTGAATGCTTGCAAATTGCAGTGGGAGTGCGATGAAATCGCCTTGCTTGCCACAGACCGAGAGAGATGAGCTTGCCAGAGAGACAGAGAAATTGAGAGATGGAGCTATGGAAAAGCACGCAATAGGTGTGCTTTGTGCGAATTTTTGTGTTGGGGGTGTTGGTGTTCTTCTGTTATTCAGAGGGTACCCCACTTTTACATTCCCCTCCCCATAAATTGACTAAAATGCCTTTGGCGACAGAAAGAAATTCTCCCCTTCCCTCCCTCACAACCGTTACACCATCACCTCCCTCCTCTCAAACTTTAAGCCATCTTATCTCATTCTTCTTGGTGTTTAAGTGATTTGAAAGGGTAAAGGATGAGATATTTTGGTTTGTATTGTTCTTTTGAAGTACATTCAGAGTATAAAACGAGGTTTGCACTTAGTATTTTGCCAGAATTTAGTATGTCGTGATGAAAATAATCGAATGGTTTCTGGTATAAAAAATGGCTATAGAGAGTTGTTTGAAGGCAAAAACGGCTATACATAGTAGTTGGGATACTCAAACGGCTGTGGACAACCGTTTTTGATACCATAAACCATATAAAGCTGTTTTGTCTTTAAGTCAATTGTGCACAACCATTTTTGAAATCAAACAGCTATATAGAGCCATTTTTTACCTCAAACGGTTGTGTAAAGCCATTTTTGACCCTAGACAGTTGTGCAAGGTCGTTTTTATGGTTGAATGTCAATATTTAAATGGAAATTAGATTCGTTGATTTTGATATTTTATTTCTATAAATGTAGAAGAAAACAAATTGATTATACTTGCAAAATACATAAGGATTCATACTTCAGTTGTGAATGCATCCCATATGAGGAAGTAGATTTAACAACCAATACAATTTTAGTTAATAATGTATGTTAAAACTTTGTTGTAAAACTAGTAGTTAAATATTTTTGCGTATTTAATTATTGTTATGGAATTTTCTGTTCAGAGGTTAATGAAAATGAAATATGTGATGGTGGTGGCTCTTTTGTGGAAGAAGATTTGAGTCAACTTTTTAGCACCAATCAAGTATGTATTTTTTATTAAACAATTCAAACACAATACATAATTTGATTAATGATAGTTAATTGAGAATGATTTTTTTGTTTACAGACATTTACCACAAGAGATGAGCTTTTGAAATGGGTAAGAGATATTTGAAAGACGATTATATTTATTATTGTAATTACTAAATTTTAGATAGGAGGCAAAGAAAAGCATATACAAGTTATATTAGTGTGCAAACGTTGCGGGAAATATAAGCCTCAAAGGAAAAGCCATACAGAAGCAGAGATTGCAACAAGAAAATGTGGATGTCTATTTAGACTGAAGGGAAAACAATGGTTAAATGGTTTATGGAATGTGCGAGTGCAATGTGAATATCATAACCATCCTCTAGTTAAGTCATTGATTGGGCATCCATACGCGGGATGATTGAATCAGCAAGAGTTAACCATGGTGGAAGATATGACGAAGAACAGGGTTCCTTCTCGAGATATACTTCTATCTCTGAAGAAAAAAAAATGTCAAAAATGTGACAACTATCAGACGGATATATCATGCTAGACAACAATGTAAGGTGAAGATCAGGGGTTTACGAATGCCAATGTAGCATTTAATGAAATGTTTGGATGTCTACAACCGTTTGAAGAAGCAAACGACCATAGAAAACTATTTTCTTCTTCAAACGACTATAGACAACCGTTTTCCTCTTTATTTGGCCCTCCACAGCCTTTTTCAACCCTCACGCAAAAGCAATATTTTTTTCAAGACAAAAACGGCTGTATATAGCTATTTCAAGAAGCAAACGTCTCTCCATGGCCGTTTTGTTCTTTAAACAATTATACACAACTATTTTTGTCTTGTTTTGGCTTTCCATGGCCGTTTAGCACACTTCTAATTTTTTTACCATTTCTCACCATTTTTCCTCTATTTTTCCATCAACAACTTCAAATTCTTTAAGTAAAAACATCAATGGAAGAGATGAGATAGACACCCATTGTCATAACGTACCTTTTGGGAGTAAAAAAGTTACGACAAATAATTGAACGACTTTATTTTAAGAAAAATTAGTTTTGGAGTCGTCACCAATTAATTAAGAATTAGGGTAAAATTGGAAACCCTGATTATCTTAAATTTTATGTATTTATTTTATTTTTTTAAAAAAAGCACTAGGATGTAAACCATAGATGAGTTTGGGAGTCAGTTATGTGTGAGGAAGGTGTTAGGCACCTCACAGCATTTGTCGAAAATAATTACTCAAATTGGTTGAGCAAAATAAGATATGACCCGAAACTGTATTTTATTTTTTTGCTAAAATAAATATTATTTTCTTTAAAACAATGACAGAAAGATAAACATGTATGCATGAGTTTTCTAGATGAATTTAGGGTCCTTCCATCCTTCAAGACAGATAAACTGTCCCTCCAGATGGCACTTATCCTCACATAGGTTATATATGGTAAGCTCTGTCTTATAAAAAGACCAGACTACCTATCATTCCATAATAAGTGAGGGGCATCGAGATCCTAAAAATTCAAATATATCTCAAAGTATATGAATATTAATTACAATTTAAAATTTGGGAATGAGGGTACACATGTATGCATGAATTTTCTAGATGAACCTAGGATCGTTCCATCATTCAAGACAGATAAATCGTCCCTCTAAATGACGCTTATCCTCACCTAGGTTAAATATGGTAAGCTCAGTCTTATAAAAAGACTGAACTACCTACCCTTCTATGATAAGTAAGGGGCCTTGGGATCTTAAAAATTCAAATATACCCTAAAGTATATACATGTTAATTATAATTTAATATTTGGAAACGTGATACATCTAACATTATAAGGGAAATGTAGCATGAAAGAAGAATAACCATGCATTTTTCTTCTCACACTCTCCATCATAATTTCTATTCACACCAATCAGATTTCTATCCACACCCTACCATTCTTGCTTACACCCCTATATACTACCATCCATTCTTAATCAACTATTTTCTTTACGCACCCCCACAATTCCTATTTGCACCAATAGTTTCCTTTCTGCACCCACAAATTCTATTTACACCTCCCAATTCATTTCTTCCCGCACCCTCACAATTCCCATTCCCCCTCAATTCTCTAATCTGAATTAATTATTTTCTATTATCACCCCCAAAATTACTATACGCACCCACTACTCTAATCTGAATTGATTCTGTTCTATTTTCACACCCTCATTTTCTATTTGCACCCAATTCTCTGATCTGAACTAGTTCTCTTCTATTCTCACCCTCGTAACTCCTATTCACACCCACTCACATGTAAAAGTATGGGGAAGTTAATACCCTGATTCAGATGCGGGTGCGAAAATCAGACCAATTCTCATTGTGTAAATCAATAAAAGATTACAAAAGCTTCTCTAACACTCTTCCCTTATATTCATCCACGTTTTACTCTTCTTTTGTTGACAGCTATCTTTCTTTTTTTTCCACTTTTTTCATAATTCATTTTTTGGTTTGTTTCATGGGCCATTACCCACACAATGTGTGGGAACATAATCTATTAATAATTTTGCATCCCACCCCTTCTCTTTGTTCCGAACTATTCCTGGAGGGGTGAGGATATTAATTTGTGACGGTGCCAAAACCAACTCCCCACTAAAAAAATGGGTCGATAAGAAATGAAAAATGAGTATAAATTGCCCTGGTCTAATTTTAATAGGCTTAGATTTAATGAATTCTTCAAGTCAGGAGCCTAGACATATTTATGAAGATTTCTTTTTGCACGTTCTTTTTTTTTTTTTTTTTTTCCCTAACCTCTCATTGTTTCTACAAGTTAAACTTTTGAAAAGAAAAAAAACGAAGAAGAAGGAAACTGCATTCCAAAAATTGAACTAAATCATCTATTTTAACCCACCTTTGATAGGCTGAAATTAGTAATGCAACTTTCACATTTTAATCACGTTTAAGCTAAAAAACAATAGTCACATGGGAATAAATTTAGGGCTTTTCCCACGTTCCAAGTAAATATGTGATCTTTTTTAACATAACAATATGATAATTGTCAGTGACCATATTGGTACATTTTGAATGGCAAACTAAGGATTTAAAGTAAAAACTAAACAATTGGAAAAATAAATCTCTAAATTTGGGTAATTGAAGCTAGAGGGAATAAAATTGAGCAATTTCAAAATCCTCATTGGACAAAAGGATTTGGGAAGTAGTATTTTGAAAGAAATTAGTCATTGATTACCAATTAAAGGATATTCTTAGTGCATAAAAAAAAGTTAAGATAAAAAAAAAAATCCTTTTGCCATCATCACTCAAAAAGACGAACTCCATTATTATTACACAACACCCATAATCCTACATAAACCTAGCTTCTTTGATGTTAATGACGAAATGTTGAGGAAAAGGAACATGGGTGTGTCCAACAACACTCACATACATGATTGTAGTGACAACTTTTATTCAATAGCTAAAAAGATGTTATTATTGAATAGTAATTGTCATAACATACTATTTGGGGATAAAAATGCTACGACAAATAATTGAATGACTTTATTTTAAATAAAAATTAACATTAGAGTCGCCACCAATTGTTCAAGAATTAGGGTACAATTGGAAACCTTATTTATTTCAAAATTTATGTGTTTATTTTATTTTGTTTTGTTTTTGGAAAGACACTGTAATATAAACCAGAGATGAGTTCAGGAGTCAGTTATGTGTGAGGAAGGTGTTAGACACCTCACAACATTTGTCAAAAATAATTACCCAAATTGGTTGCGCAAAATAAGATATGACCTGAAACTGTATTTTATTTTTTTGCTAAAATAAATATTATAATTTTTAAAGCGATGGCGGAAAAATAAAAATGTATGTATGCATTTTCTACATGAACCTAGGTCCTTCCATCCTTCAAGACAGATAAACTGTCCCTCTAAATGGCGCTTATCCTCACCTAGGTCAGATATTGTAAACTTAGTCTTATAAAAGACCGGACTACATATCCTTCCATGATAAGTGAGGGTTCTCGAGATCCTAAAAATTCAAATGCACCTTAAAGTGTATGCATGTTAATTACAATTTGAAATTTGGGAATGGGGATACACATGTAGGGTGCGTTTGATACACAGTACAGGACAGTACAAGCAAAACAGCACAGCACAAGTAACTACGTTACAAGACAATTTTTTGTTCTGTTTACTGTTTGTTAGTTTATGCACAGGACAAAAATTTTGTACTGTTTGATTAATATAAGTACTGGACAAAATAATATGAAATTTACTGTAATACCTTATGTGTTGTACAATATTTGTTATTTTAAAGAAAAAAGGTATTGGATAAGATTTTGACATATAAAAATATAATAATTAATGAAAATATAAAAATTATAATAAAAGCATATAAATAAAACATCATGAAAAATATATTAATTTTAAAAATGTACTTTGTACCCAAGTTCATAGCACAAAACCAAAACAAAATATCTAATAAACAAGATTACAAATCCATCAAATAACATAAAAGCCAAGACTAAATAGTCGATACAATTCTACAACATTAAAAAAGTTGTCAATTTTTATTAAACTTTTTCTTCGGAAGTAGTGTCAAGAATGCAATAGAGGCTTGACAATTGAAGAAAAATATTTCAGAATTGGTCCTTTTTTTAGGATCACCAATTTGACATTCTTTCTTGATTCAGTAATTTGATTCTTTTTATGGTTTGTGTTAGCCACATCTCACATTTTGAACTAATGTTATTTTGAGCGACATTCATGTTTATCAAAGTCTAATGCTTCTTTAATTTGCAGGTCCTATGAAGTGTAGTAATTTTGTTATGCAAATGTAATGGTCTTGGGTTTAATGGAGTCTACTGTAAGTTTTTTTCTTTTTGGGTAATCCTTATTTGCAAAGCTCTTTCTTTTCCTGTTGACATGCTGACTTATAACTTATTAGTTGACTATGCACGCAGGATGGCCGAGATGATTGGCTATACTGCCACTCTGAGACTTGGCCAACATGTCAGATCCTTGACTCAAGGAACTGTGTTGATGTTTATTGCCAAGAATCAGATTTTGACTGCCATGTGAATGTTATACGCCTTTTGTAGGTTGTGATAGATGGTTCAGTTGATGACTTGTGGCATGGTGTTAGAAATGCCATTGGCATTCTCCAGGTAGCTGTTGAGCTTGGATGCCCACAAATTATTACTGCTTGTACCCACCACACGTGAAATTGACATACTCAATTTTAGAATACAATTAATTAATTTACTCCATAACCTTTTTTCCCCCTTAATTTCATTGCCCTCGATCAAAGGATGAAATAATCCTTTTACTTCACTAATTTTCAAATTTTGCCATAAGCATAACTCGTTTTACCAACAGAGAAACCACACAACTAATCAGTAACCACACAACAAGAAAACCTTGTATTACCAACAGAGAAACAACAACGAAGGTAGCTAAGATAGAAATAGAACAAGAGAGAAACGAGGGAGATCTACCATGGCAGCAGCGGGCAGCGGCAGCAATGAAGGGAGCGGCGGCAAGGAGAAGGACTCGATTAGATGGGGTTGCTGATAGTTGAAATGCCTAGATGAGGTTATATTTGTCTTTTTCAAGTTTTGTACTGTGGACAAAATTTTGTCCTATGATATTTTGAGGGACAAAAAATAAAGGATTTGTCCAGTACCTCAAAATATTTTTGTCCAATACCATTGTCTTTTTAAAAATCAAACAGAGTATAATTTTTTTTGTCAAATCCAGTCCATCATTTTAAAGCGAATCAAACGGACCCGTATACATAAACTTTCTAGATAAACCTAGGATCCTTCTATCCTTCAAGACAGATGAACTATCCCTCAAGATAACGCTTATCCTCACCTAGGTTGTATATGGTAAGCTCAATCTTATAAAATATCAGACTACCCATCCTTCCATGATAAGTGAGGGGTCTTGGGATCCTAAAATTCAAATGCATTCTAAAATATATACATGTTAATTAAAATTTAGAGTTGAGAGTGGAATACATTCAAAATTTCAGGGGAAATACATCTAAAGCCTTTTCTTTTCCTTTTTTTTTCCTCACACCCATAATTTCTACTTACATCCCTCATCTGCAATTAGATTTCTATCCACACCCCCACAACTCCTACTTGCACCCGCATCTTCTACAATACAATCAACTCTTTTCTTTAGGCACCCCTACAATTCCTATTAACACCCTCAGTTTCCTTCCTGCACCCCACAGATTCTATTTACACCTCCCAATTCATTTCTTCCCACAACCTCACAATCCCTATTCGCACCCAATTCTCTAATCTGAATTAATCCTTTTCTGTTCTCACTCCCAAAGTTACTATTCATACCCATGACTCTAATCTGGACCCACTGCTATCTGTTCTCACCCCTGAAATTACTATTCGCACCAACTTTTATCTGGCCCATTTCTGTTATCACCCCCAAAATTACTATTCGCACTCATTTTAATAATTCGTTTCTATTCTCACACCTTCCCTTTCTATTCGCAACCAATTTCTAATCTGAACCTTTTTTTTCTGTTCTCACATTCGAAACTCCTATTCGCACCCACTCCCACATATGAACCGACTCTTTTCTTGCTTTCACACCCGAAATTCTTATTCATACCCATCTCCCTAATCTGTGCCAACTGTTTTCCTCTTTACACCCCTGCAATCTTTATTCACACCCAACCAATTCTTTTCTCCACGCACCCCAACATTTTCTATTTACACCTCCTTTTCTGAATTTTCCATTGGAATTCGCGGCTTGTACATAATTGCTCATCATTTTTATTACCAATTACTCACTAACTTCTGCCTTTCTATTCGAACAGTGTGTGCTCAGATTGAAGACATCCTATTACTAGCAATTCTCATATTGAAATATATGTGTGGCTCTTTTTCACCATCCCATATAAATTCTAACATTTTACAGAGAATAACTACACGAGAAAATCTTCATACCCACAGCAATTTGCTCTGGTGTTCAATTTTTTTTTTTAAATTTAATTTTCCCATTGAAATCACACCGAGCTTCAACACAGGACCAATTAGGAACAGATCATTACCTACAAAATTAGATCCGATCAATAAGGTTTATCTTACTTACCCCCACCAAATCAAGTCTTCTATGACTTAATGGAGATTTTAAAAATCTGAATCACCAGATGGTAAGATGATAGAAGAGGAAGGATAAATTGAACATAAAACAAGAGCACGAAATAATAGAGGTGAACTCCCAAGATGAAACTAAATCAAAATTCACTCTCTAAACAATGTAATCAATCATAAATTAAAGCTCACTCTCTGAAATAGCAATCAATATATGATCAAATCTATTCGAACCAAATCAATTCGCATAAGTCCACATTACAGAGCCTAAGTAGTACATCGAGTTTAATAGATTCCACCACAAATACCAAAATGACAGAGACCGAGAATCATCTAATTATAGGGAATAAACTGAATGACATCTCGGAGAAGGAACTCATATTAGCTCATGGAGGAAAATCCCATCGTATGAAAATTATACCTGAAAGAATAAGCATATCAGTTCGAAAATGATGAAGGTTTCAATCCTAATTCCAAAATGCTTTAGTCTCTCCTTCTCACTCTCTCTGGCTTCTCCTTCTTTGTTTTCTCTCTCTAGATTCTCCTTCTTCGTTTTCTATCTCTAGCTTCTCCTTCTTCGTTTTCTCTCTCTAGCATTCTCTACTCTTTTTTTCTCCTTTCGACTTCACTCACGCTTTCTGTTTTCTAGCTTGCTCTCATCTCGCCTCTTCGCGAATTCCGCTTCGTTTCCACTTGCTTTCAACCAACTCCCCTACCTTCCGTTGGCTTCCTCTCCTTCCGTCACTGCTTCGCCATTCTTCCTTTTTTTTTTTTCTTTTTTTTCCCCATTTTCTTCTTTCCTCTGTTCCCGGGGGATTGCCATATGCCACCCCCCGACATGTGAATTGACAAAAATACCGTTCGGGCTTAATCAAAAGACTTTCCTCTCCTTCTCCCCCCCCCCCCCCCCCCCCCGGGCGGGAAGCCATTGCAGGCATGCCATCTGAAGCCGTGCTACTACTATGACCTTTCCTACAAGCCATTTCAGCCTATCCTCAAATTACATGTACCCGAAACGACTGTACACACAAATATCATGTAAAACACGGTGAACGGAAGCCGTTTCTCCTATTTTCACGACTGTCTAAGGCCGTATAAGGTGCCCTCGCACCTTTGACATCCCCTCTATTTTTCCACCATTTTCACCCAAATTTCCACTCCATAAATTAAATTACGAAGAGAAAAAAGGTGAATGTAGGAGAGCCCATACCTTGACTGTCTCAAATGTGTCCACACAAGTCCAAACCACCATTGAAGAGGAAATTGGGAAGAAAACGAGGGCGTCACACGGGGAAGGGAAAGAAGCTAGGGTTTACGATGCGCTGGGTGGGGAGGGTTGGGGGCGTAGGTATGATATGCTCATTAAGGGCATTTTTGGGGATTTTGGGGAATTTTTTTAAATGGGGGGCATATGGCAATTCCCCTATTCCCGTTGCCAACCTTTTTATTTTCTTTTTCTTCTTTTTTTTTTTTTCATTTTCCTTTCCACCTTATTTCTTTTCTTTTCTCTCTTTTTTTTTTTAATTTCTAAAAGAAAATATGTATATATAAGAAAATAATAATAATAATAATAATAATAAACATTAAGATGGAAGTGAAAATAAAAATGAAACAAGAAGATAAAAATATTTGGTTAAACAGATAAATTAAAAAATACTAAAATGATCATTTGGACAAAATACATGTCTACAGTAATTATATAAGATTTAAATATCTTCAATACCAACATGCATCTAAATGCTAAGAGAAAACCTTTTTTTTTTTGGTTCCTTCGCATTACCATCAATTTTAAAAAGGATTTTCATGTTTTAAATTAAACAAAATGAACCCTCACATTTTAAACTCAGAACAAATATGAATCTTTTATGTAAACAAAAAATAACTTAATAAGGTTTACTTTTATTCTTAGCTTGAAATATGAGGATTTATTTTATTCAATTTAAAATGTTATGATTTTGTTTTATAATTTGTGATAATATAATAGGGCAAATTTTTTTTTTCTTAAATACTAATCAGCTTTACTTATGCAAAAAAAAAAAAATTAAAATATCTATTTAGATTTTATTTGTATATTATAAATGTTAATAAATTAACAAAATAGCTTACAAAAATAGTGGCAAACATATTAAATAAAAATTTCATACAATGATAATTTAAGCAAAAAAAATTATTATGATAATAGATTGTGTAAATTGATTCACTTAAATATTTTGCATTAAAAGGTCTTTTTGTATCAAGGATATATCTTAAACATAGCCAAAACTAAATTTTTCGGAAGCATGGAGATCACATAAAAAGAAAAAGAAAACAAAAAAACTTCTCAGGCCCTACAAATTATATCAAAGATACACCTCATCCTCAAAACATCCCAGCCCCATTTCCTTCTCTCTCGCCCTTTCCCAAACCTATAGAATTATTTTCATCCCACAACTAATTTTTTAATCAAGAAAGAGCAAACATACATTATGGTATTATTGAACTTTTAATTAATTGCTTTTGCAACTTAACTTTACAATTTTGTCCCTATTAAATGTGTTATATCATTTAAGCATCAGTATAAATATGATACAACAACCAGGGCAGAAATGAAATGAGATGAGATGCACATATTAAAAAAAAAAAATTATTCTTATAATTACTAGATTCTCACCTTCTACCTTTATTCTATCACAGGAAGCAACAGAGGCATAATCGACATCGTCGGCAGAGCTTAGTCAAAGCCCTCATATAGCCCGAGACCCTTCTTCTTATTCGTATCTCTCTGTTTCTCTCCCTAACTTTATCCACCTATAACGTTTTTCTTCTGTTTGTCTCGGAGTTCCCAGATTTCTTGCAAGGTATGCACCAACTTTCCTTTCAATAACCAATCTTATTCCCATTATTACAAAGAGCCCTTTACCTGTTTGCGGAATTGCCTCTTAAAACCCTAGTTTATTCGTTTTAAAAGACCCAATTTTAGCTCCACAACTAGCTCTCGTGGGCATTCCTCAAGTCAAAAAATCCAAATTTTGTCCAAAACCCTAGTTTTGGATCGTGCTTTGGAGTTCAAATTTTGGCGGTTCCCTCGCATTAGATTTGATATAAGGATTGTGGAAAATATGTTCAGCCGTGTAGGATATAACTTGGGTTTATGTAAAGTTGAAATTTTTAGGTGATTCAGTAGGTAGTTTGTATCCAATTCATGTGTTGCATTTGAAGGAGGTTGTTTTGTTGCTCTAGTTAGTTCAGACGGGATATGAACTCCTTAGCGATTCACATTCGGAAGGAAGAAGTTACTCAATAAGGACAGTTGTCCTTTATGGGTTCTGGACGTATACATATAGATCGGAAGTAATTTGACTAATTTATGCAACTATCTGTTGTTGCCTATATTTTATTAGTCAAGACACGGGTTAGAGTTATAAATTCTGGCAAATTCTAAAAATGCTGGGCAAAAAGTTTGTATTTTAGTTTGAAGTTTCACCACTTCATACAGGCATATATATATTTGTTGGAATTGTTGCAATTGATGTTTTCAACCTTATATGGTTTTAATCTATTTCAATAACCAAAATTTCATTTCATAACTTATAACGTTGGTGTTTTTAACTTCCTATTAGTAGAGGAAGGTAAAGGCTGTTGAGGATGGAATTTTAAATTTCAAACCTCTTGGTTATGTTCTTTAAAACTAATTCATGTTTATTGAGGCATGACCTTTGAGTATTTGACTTCAATTTGAAAGTATAAATGTTAGCATGTTCAGATTTTCTCTGCTCCAGTATCCATACTAGGTTTTTGTATTGTGGAAACATTGTTAACTATATGTCAGGATTTTGATTTAATTGATTCTCTAAAATATGTCTTATGTTCTAAATTTTAAATAATTAGGATTTTGTTATTTACTCATTTTATTTAGGATCATGCATATGTATATTGTAATGCTTTCTTAGAGGTTGTAGCAGTTAACCTTAATTCTGCTGTCATTGAGAATTACTCCTAGGGTGGTTGGTTCTCGATTGCAATTAGCAGTCCTTCTTTTGGTCCATATTATTGTTACCTTTTTTTTTAATCACCTATCATTGTATTATGTTATACAGGTCTGGTAGTAGCACTTCGTCAAACACTTCCACAGTTTGGTTCTCAAGTTTAATATATGCTTTATGGTGCATTATGCTTTCAGACTTTCAGTGTACATACTTTAGCATTTGAACAAAGTCTTTTAACAACCTCTAGAGCTGATGCCTAAGGTTACATCTTCTAATCCATTCTACGATTGAGTATTCAGACTTTCAAATGGCTCTCTATAGCCGTTTTTGATACCATAAACCATTCGATTATTTACGGGGAGGGGAATGTAAAAGTGGGGTACCCTCTGAATAACAGAAGAACACCAACACCCCCAACACAAAAATTCGCTCAGGGCACTTAGAGAACAGATAACCCCATCGCACCGCTCACCCATTGCGTGCTTTTCCATAGCTCCATCTCTCAATCTCTCTGTCTCTCTGACAAGGCTCATCTCTCTCGGTCTGTGGCAAGCAAGGCGATTTCATCACACTCCCACTGCAATCTGCAAGCATTCAAATCGGTATGCTTGAATATCTTTGGTTGGGGTTTTGTTTGCGGTATGGTTGTCTGTAATTATGGTCTGTGATTTGCTAGAGAACATTGTTTATGCTCCAAATTTGGCTTTCTGAGGTTGTTTGCGAATTTTCATCTGAAATTTTTTTATCCTCCTTAGTGGTAACTTTGTAAGCTACCATGAGCATAGGAGCTTATAGCATCCAGCTGTAGATTATATCAGCAATTACGGAAGCAGTGAAATTGTAATTAAAGTTAATTTTTTGATTGCAAATATCAAGTACATGCTATTATATCTAGCAACAAATATTATTCCAAGCCATATGCATTTTTCTGGTCTGATACCTTACTGTCCTTTTGCAGTGTACTGAACATATAAGAATGCTATAATATTAGTATCTTCAAGAGGTATTGTATAGGTATTGTGGATCAGGAAAACTTAACAGTGGTTAGTTTATTTAACTCTCGTAGTTCTTATTATTTCATGAACTAGGATGCTTTAGACTTGCTAATAGGGTAAAGGAAAATATTAGGGAGCATGGATGATTTGACAGGGAGCACCAGGAGACTTAATATGGCTGTTAGTTCGGAAAGCAATTGTGAGCAAACCTGTTTTCTAATTGAGATCCAAAATCATTTTAATGTCAAGAGACATTGTTAGCACATCCTATTTTAGAAATACTTATTATTAGTTGTGCTATTCAAATTTTTAGCTATGGAAATGTATAGATTAATTGATTCAACTCTTCTGGTCAGGTTATATTATTGTTTAGGGTCACAAAGAAGTTGGAATGGCTGCAACAGAAACACCTAAGATAACTGGTCCTCCTCAAATTGTCAAGTTGGACAAGGCATTAAAATTGGTAAATACATATATATATATATTTCTTTCAACTTGCTGTGGTGAATTGTGTTTTTCAGTGATTGTGGTTAATATATATATATATATGCATATATTAATGCGGAATGGACATATGTTTATATAATAATAAAATAGTATTAGACTAACTTCATATCAGAAAGATTGTATTCTATCTAAGATGTGCAGAATAACAACAAATGAATTGCTCATTTCACTGACGGAGGGTAACTAGCGACTTGTAGGGTATTGGAAGTGATAGGTAAATGAGGGGCGGTTGGCAAGCAATGAACTGGTTGGAATAGGGTATAAGAAAGCTCATAGGCCGGGGTTCATTCTGGAAAATTGTTCCCATGTTTCAGGATGTTGTTGTGTTTGCCTATTAGCTATATATTTCCTTTTGCTAGAAAATCTTGATTCTCATTTAAAAAGTAAAAAAATATGAAAATATTCAGGGGGTTACTTTTCATAAAGCCGAAGTAAGGCTTGAAAGCCTTGTGCATATTTGCAATTTTTTACTAGCTTGAGAAGAGAAAAAGATTATGCGAAGGGTAGATTTCTTAAATATCCTTTATTTGGAGTGGTTTTAAGCAAGTCTGAAAAAAGCAAAGAATAAAGGAATGTAACTGGATACCTTTGTGGGGATAGAGTAGTAGATTAATTAGTTTTATTGCCACTGTCTGAAGTCCAGAAAGGGAAGTTTTAGAAATATAGCAAAACCATATCTTATTCCTGTATCAGGTGCTTTTTTTTTTTTTTTTATGTTGGGGGAGAGGGGGGGGGGGGGGTATAGACGCCTAGTGTGATACCTCATTTGGAATATTGCAAATTCTTGGGTATCTCTGGTAATTACTTGTCAAGCAATCTATTTGGCAGGCTGAAAGATGGGTAAATAATATGAGCAAAGGGACAGATGATGAACCATCGGAAGCTGATATGGAGGGTCGACCTTCGAGGTTAGCATAACCATCATCGTTAAATTGTTGACCGTTATGATTCTCTCAAGTCTGTGTGCTTTAGTTAATTGTCAACCATAGTAAATATTGTTAAGTGTTAACATCATACCATAACTCACATCTTTCTAGGCTTGGACTAGGAGCGAAAGTTTCACGCCAATCCAAAGTTGGGCCTTCAAATGACCCTGTTGATCGGAAATTATATGCCAAGTTAAATGCTGAGAAAAGAAAAACTGCCAGAATTGCAGAGGAATCTAAACAATCTGCAGGAGCTGGTTTTGATGATGATGATGACAACAAAGATCTAGATAGCCGAACCAGTGCATTTGCCAAGAGGAAGGCCGCAGTTCCTTTGAACTCATCCGTGCTGGGAAATAAGAAACAAAAATAACATCTACTATTTCATAGTTTTTTCTCCTTCAAGGCTATATAACCTCTCATTTCATAGTTTTAGGCTGGACATGCCACCAATCGAATAGTATATGCGCTCTTGTGTAATATGAATTTTGTTGATGAGTTTGTAAAACTGAAATCTTATTTAGGTCTCTTGCTAATGGCGGATAAATGATTGATTTGTCGACGCATGAATGATATTAACACGCCCATAAACTCAATACATAAAGATACAGTACTTTAACAATATATATATATATATATATATATAAAGAGAGAGAGAGATGGAACTGAGATAAGACAAAATCAAGGCAATGTTTAAGACAGAATTTTCATTGTTTCAATCCCATTTTGATTTTCTATCAAAATGTAAAATTTTGCCTTTGATTACATCCGGCTTCCATCCGATGTCTTGATTTATTTCAAAGTCGTCTTGAATCTTCTATCGACTGCCCATCCTACTATCGTGGAAGCGCAGAGTTTTATTTCTCTTAAAACCAAAACGCGGTGGTTTGGTCCTGTGCTTAAGTGAATTGTTCTCTTGGACTTTCAACGTGCCATTTACCAGTCTATGCCATGCCAGCTACTTTGTTAGACTACGTTAAACTAGTTAGCAGGAGATGGACCGAAGGATTTAATCGAATTAAAATTGTCAGGTGAGGGGCTATAAATAAGTGGAGATTAGGATCAAAATAATTCAAGTTTTAATTAGAATGTTATGTATACCTGTATGTCTACATGCCTGATAGTCAATCTGCTCATCACTGTAACTGGTTGGTGGCTCACTGACTCTTCACCTTTTTCACCCTTTACACTGAGAAATGACATCGATACAATATTTAGCTTATAATTCATGCAATTAGTGAAATCTGAAATCTAAATTTGATGTCTTTTTAAAAAATGTAATTTGGGTCTTCTTGTGAAAGTATTGTTTTTACTCATTACATCAGACTCAGTAATTAAATTGAGATTTGTTTGCTGCATCAGGCATGCCACATGGTAACTGCTAAAAGATAAATGAAATATGGACAAAGCCATTGTCCACATGTTCCTTGAGCAAAGCTTCAAAGCATATTCTTGTTTCCAAATTACATAAATTTCCCGGTTTCAAATCTCTTAATTTCTCTTCCCTTAGAAGCAAAAAACTAAAACTAAACCCAAGATTCATTATTTTCAAGCTTTAAGATACAATAGGGTAGCAGGAAAAGAAATATACAACGCAAGAATGATATCAAACAAAACTATGCACACCAACTAATGTGATCAGAATATTCAAACCCTACAAAATCTACAATCAAACATCCCTGGCCCCACTGGGTGAAGGGAAAAACACACTCTGAAGAAAACTGTTACTTTGTCATTGTAAACCTGTGGAAGAAAACCTCATTGGGTACTTCTGAAAGAAGTAAATGCAGCAAGGTTTCTGCTTTCTCCTTGTGACTTAAGGTCCTTTATTTGAGTATCCTCAGTCATATTATTCTATCCAGTACGACAAAAAGTCAGGTATGGCCAAGATAATTATATACTTTCAAGCATGCTCCAGTATTCTCACAGATCAATTTCCATTCCCATGGTGCACAGCTTGTAACTTCTCAGTTCTCACTTCCTTGCCACCACCCAAAGGAAGTTAGTGGGTAGAATGAAAAAAAGGTAGTCAATTGTGTTCTACATGTTGATGCTGCTCTCCTTGTCCTTCAAACTTAAGCTGAGAATATTTACTTTCTGGGCTTTCACTTATACAGCTGAATATCGTATCGTCCATCAGTTCTTGAAGAATGACTTCACCCATTTCGAAACCAACTACTTCGGCATCAAGTTGAAGGTCCATCCATGCTCCACTCCTTGCCATGTCTTTCTTAACAATTTGTTCCAAAGAATGTGGAGGGAGCAAGGGAAGGAAATGCCAACAAACTCCTTCTGATACCTTAAGGATAACCTTTTTCATATTTGGGATTGGCCTTATGCTTGGTTTTACAAATGATACCCAAGGTGAGACCCCAAAGTAATGGCAACAAACCTCCATCAGAACTTCATTGATACAGTCATATAGGAGCTTCTGATCATGGCAAGGCTGGTCTGCTAAGAACTCTACCTGATCAAACAAAGTTGGATCTAATATCTCGCCTGAAGAAAGACACTTGATCCACAATTTATCACTGTTCAAGCCAGAGGCTTGGAGGAGTGCTTTAATGTAGTGAAATATGAATCCATTTCCTTCAAAAAAATGCTTTCCTCCATCAATTTGATCCATAGGTGAAGATTCATGCTCTTCAAACTGAATTTGTAGTGGTCGTATTGGTACTTCAACTGAAAATTATGGATGATTCTGATGTCAGCCTAAAATAAATATAAAAAGGTCCTATGGACACAAGGTTATACAGGATGTCTGATGAGTTTTCAAAATACACTTCCCACTTCTGTTTATCTGCTAGGAAAAAGAACAACAAAAATATGCAATGCATCCAAAGAATTTCTGCAAACAAATTCTTCATCCATTTCAGAAGTGAGTTGAAAGACTCTATCAACTATAGTGCTCTTTTTATAGTTTAGTGAAAGTTAAACTATTGGAAACAACTTGTTCTGAAAGTTCTACCTTTAAAAGAACAGTTTCAAGAAAATTGCATGAATGCCTACCAGGTTGGATTCTGGTGCTTCCAGAGCTGATGTCATCCTCTAGAAATGGTGCATCAAGAACAGACACGGGACTTGGTCGCACAGATACATCAGCACCACTTTCTGGCTCTTCAATTTTCTTAGTGATGGAAGAGTCAGAAGGGGATGACATTGGAGAAGATGGCTGTTGATTTTCTTCTAATACATCCTGAAAAGAAGACAAATGACAGTCTACGTAAAATCTTACAATGGGCTCCATCGAAGAAAAACCAATAAATTGACAGTAGTGGGAAAAAAGAATATCTCATAGGAATGTTTTGCCACTTATTTCGACTACACTTCTGGCATAGTAGTCAATTCATTTTAAATCATTGATTGGCATGAAATCTCAACAACACAGTAAACAATACACGTTACCTGATTCAAACATTGAGAACTTCTTGCACCATCGGAAATTTCAGAGATCTCACAATTTTGGTCCTTTCCTTCTACCAAACCAACTAATTCAGAGGAAGAATTCAAAGCATTTTTCTCTTTTATGGATTCTACATTACCTGCACAAAAATCATTAAAAAAGCTAAACAAAAGAAAATCTAAAAATGGGGAGCGCAAATTTATCATAGCATCTGTGTGACACATGATATAGAATTGTAACACAATACCTTCATGAAGTATATCATCTCTAACATCATAACAGCTTGTTTCAGCTTTTTCATCGTGAATAAATTCATCTGAGAAATTCAGCTGTGAGTTAATTTCTTGTACTTTATCATCGGAGTTTTCATCACAAATGCTCAACTGCTCTGGATTCTCTGTTGCCTGATCCAGATGACCAGTAAAAGTTTCTTGTTTGGGAGACAAAAGATCCTCACTGGCCTCCCTGCATTTTTCTGTACTAGAAAATCTTGTCTGTTCAGTCACAAAATGATTCTCCCAGTCCCTTCCAGGACTGCCAAGGGGAGAAAGGTTGTACTGAGGAAGAGAGAGAATTCTTCCAAGGGATTTGGGGGTCTGCCTACTTGAGAAGTCCACATTCTTGTCACCACGCAGCATCTCAGACAAATGTTTCTTGGCCTCAATATATATGTTGGAGACCCTTCGTTTGGGATTACCATTCTCATGTTCCACTATCACTTCAGGATCTTTGAATGTCCCAGTCTTGTCTCCTTTCTTAGCATCAAGCATAGGTCTTGCAATTTTCTCAATAAAGAAATGATCTTTATTAGGAGATCTCATTCCAACATTGTCTTTACCAATGAATTTGCTGCCTTGCCCCATATTTTTCCGTTCTTCCTTCGAAATCCCTCCATGGTTTCCATGTTTCTCCTTGCCCATAGCATGCTTTAACTTCTTTTTTATCTCCGTAAGAGAAAAATGTGAACCAACTCTTGTGGAAGGACCTTTGTAACGGACATCACCATGAGAATCTAAGGATGAGGCAAGATTGCTCTCACTTTCAGAATTTTGCAAGCCCATTGGCCCAGGTTTCAAAATAACAATCGTATTTGAAGACTCAGTGTCCTCATATCCATTTGTTGGATTTTTGGTTTGAGATTTAACCTTCTTCCTTAAAAAACTACGCTGTTTGTGGTTGACAACTTCCCTAGTTTGTCTGCCAGGTTCTGGTTCAGACAAGTTGGAGCCAATAACTGACTTGTGTTCTTTCTCATTTTCACACTGGGCATTTCCCAACTCTTTAAGATATTTCAATAAAATGGAGTTTGGGTCTTGTAAAAGTCTCAGAAACAATTCCTTATCTGAACTTATTAACTGGAGCGCTTCCACGAATTCATGGGAGCAAAGTAATTTTCTAGCTTCTGCCAGTTCATTTCCATTAAATATCATCTGATTAACGACTTCAAGGATTGCATCTCTCGCTTTGTTTTCAGCAATCACGTGCTTCTGGTTTGATTGTACATCAACTTCACCATCATGGTCATGCATCACAGAGCAAGCACTTCTCAAATGACAAAATTCCTCCAGTATCTTGTTCAAATCAATATCATCTTTAGACTGTCCCATTGAATGCTGATTATGTGAGAGTTTGGAATTCAAAATTTCATCTGAGTTTAAATTATGGGTGTCCATATCATGGCTTTTCTTGCGAGATTTCTTTTTTCTTTTGGAATCTACCTTTGAGGAGTCTTCATACTCTAATTTGGATTCTTTTGATTCTACTTCAGAATAGCCTTTGTCCTTCATAGCATCCTGGTCTATGAACATCTCTACTTCCATGAGTTTCTTCACACTAGGCTTATTAGCATCAACTTCCGAAGCTGGTCTCTCACTTTCTCCACTGTCCTGAAATATTCGTGCAATCTTGTCAATGCATTACTTAATTTAACTAGTGTCCTAGAATTTCTTGAACTCTCAAAAGTTCTACTGCATGCTGAAGTTCCAAACTTCCAGATTTACATAAGTATATGCAAGGAATAACTTACAAGATTGCCTTGAAAATCTTCATCCAGATTGCTCAGCATCTCAAACTTATTCTTTGAATGTACAGAACCTGTAGGAAAGAAAATATGCAATTTAATATTTATTGCAACTCTGTTTGTCTGATTTCACTGCATGTAGAACATAAAATATTCTGTAATTATAATTGATAATGCAAACATATTTTGATGAAAGAGTTCAAACCAAAAATACTATGGAAGACTACTTGTGACATGCAGGCAAAGATTGTCTGAAATAGCACAGAAGTCTTAGCAAATCATAATCACCGCTATTTCAATCCAAAAAAGAATCAGTATATATACACATTTTATTACACATATTTGAATATAGACAGTACACTGCTCTCGGAGATATAGAATTAGAGATCAATGTGGATCAGCCTAGTTATCAATTTTGGAAGTAAAAGTCTAGAAATCGAACCCAATCCTTACCAACAGCATGCTCGCTGCTGCGCCTATCTGCAATCAACTTCCGAGTAGAGCGACCATGGCGGAAATCGAACATACTAATAAAGCCCCACATACAGCCTGACTGATCTTTCTCAAACCGCACAGGGCGTCTTTGGGACTTCTTTGCCATGACGATTGGGCTTGTAGACTTCCTTCTCTCCCTTTTCCCACTTCACTAAGCTGCTAAGGTGGTCTAGGAATTGCTTTGTCCATGTTCACCCAAAACTCCACGCTGGTATGCTCTTGCAAACCTGATTGATAAATAAACCAAACCAAAAATGAAAATTCATCAAACACATGTCATCACGTCCAACCTAATGCCCCGAACATGAAATTAGATCCTGGCAACAGGGGCAAATGATGCAGTGAATATGTCAGATGAAACCAATCTTCTTATGCTATACCTTATCTTAAAATCATCAAATCTTCCATACACAAAAACTTGGATTTCAATGGAAAAGATGAAAACATGGGAACATAATTATCACAGGAAAATGAAATGGATGAAATAAGTACCTTTGGTTAAACATGGTAAAGGAGTAAAAGACAAAGATGCAGCTTGATGATTCCACTGAAGACATCAAGGAATTCCAATTTGAGTCCCCCAAGTTTCCCTACTGAGTAAAGCTCACGGCACCAAAGCTTCCTTTGGAGGGGAAGGTATCAATGCCTTCTTTTTTTCTTGCACAGGCCTTAAATAACTCATTCCCCAGGGGAAGCTGAAATTTTGAGTTCTCCGCTTTTCCCTTCAAAGAAAAGGCTAATTAAGACAACAAAGAGCTTCAAGGCTTTCAGCTTTTATGATCAACAAGTCACAGGTTAATAACTCAGTGATTCCAGTTTTTTTTTTTTTTAAAAAAAAAAAAAAAAGAAGAGAAAAGTCAATGACCAAACGTCATAGAAAAGTTTGATAACTACATCAAAAGCTTCGGTCTCACAAAAGATCGGCCCCAGCACCGTTAAACCAAAATCCCATAATCACCAAGTCAAGCCAAATTTCATTACTTCTGTGCAGATTCATCTTCTCCAACCACTCAAACAACAGAGCATGGAACTCCAAATTCCAGTTAGCACCAATGTATTATCGAAAGTCCAAAAAAAGACTCACCTTTAATTCGCAACTCCTATGCATTCATTCTTTCTGGAATCCCACGACAGAAAAACAAATGTCTCAATAAATTATTCTCCCCTAATGCCACTAATTCTCTCCAGTTTGGCACTCAAAGACCCAGAGAAAAATGCCTTTCTGAAATATCCAGATGAAAACTTATCCTTTCATAAGGAAATGGCATCAAAATTTGCCAAAAAAAAAAAGACTCCGGCATTTTGATATCTTTTTGACAACCAAAAAGATAAGAAAATGCTTATCCAGCACCGACCCACTATTTTTACGCAGAATTCTCATATGAGCAGCTACTAAAGACTCGAAACAAAAAAGGTGGAACAAGCAAGAAGGAGGAGAGAGAATTGGCAGAAAAATGAAGGGAGGAAGGAAGATGGGGAGGCTTGGGATTATGAGAAAGTGAAAGGGCAGAGCTTTACAATGTTGTTGGCTGTGGCTGACAGTAGAAGAAGTATACGTGACAGTTGGGGCAGCTGGGCCCATATACACAGAAATGTTTGGGTTATCTATCTTTGCCCATTTTTTCTGCCGTTTTCATGTTCAACCATCATCATCGAAGTCATCACCTCCCCTCGTCAAATTACACTACTCCTGCTCTCTCAAATTACTCGCTTCGCGAAAGGGTAGAAAAAGAGGCAGTAAAGGGGATGAGTTTTGGCGTATACGCCACCTTTCACAGAACCTTTGGCTTCAGGCGTTAGAGAAATGATAAACGGACGCATGTTGGTATTAGCAATACCATTATATCGTGAGTTATATTAGAAGGCTAATTTTTTTTTCTTGTAAAAGAAATCTTTTTGGAAATTTCAATTGAAAAATATAAGCTATAAATGAGAAAAATTTCCCCGGTCAAGAATGAGCTTAGCATGCTCCATTGCATAGAACTCAACATAAAATAAATACAAATTTTTTCTCATAAAAAAATACAAATAAAACATGTCCCACCATCAAAAAAACAAAATTCATTAAGTTGCTTTTCTTTTAGAATTCTATAAAATTATAGCTATTCAGTCTTTGTTTTCAAAGTTCACAAAATTCATACACCAAGAATATTATATATACATATAATCTCTAATCCTCCCTTTCCTGTTAGTTGGAATGGAATACTATTCTATATAACAAATATTATACCTGAATCATGTGTTTGTGGACTTGTTCCTCAAAGCAAGAGGTTTCTGCAATTGGTGTTGGTGCCATGTAAAGGAGGAAAATCGAAGGCCTTTTTCTTACCCCTTTTACTTTTATAAATTGTAGGAACTTTTTTTTTTTACGAGTGCTACATAACACTAATTATAGTTTTTTTTTCTTAAAATTTTACTTTGAGTGAAATTTAAATTCAATACATGCACTGGGGTATCAAAATTTTGATATAATGGTTAGTTTGAAGTATTCCAAATTTAATTAAATAATTCCACAATAAACTTCAATAAATTTGACATACTTAATTAATGTAGTAATATATTATAAGATAATCTCCTTGGGCTAACATTGTGAGTCATATCATGACACCACGCCTTAGAATTTGACTTTACACATTTCATACTTAGAAATTAGAAGAATGTTTGTTTATTGGAAGGAATTAATAAATTCCAACCATCTATATCAAAAATAAAAAAATTCTTACCACCATTTAGTGAACTAATTAAAAACTTGGAAGACCCTGATAATTGATAACTAGACAGTAATCCAATCTGTCATATTTTGATATAGGAAAAATTCCTTGTCATGCTTTAACATCTTATACCAATTATAATAAGTAAAAAAAAAAAAAAAAAAAAAACTAAATAAAACAACAATTTTCTTTTAATGTATACTAAGGTTTTTTCAACTAACAAGTAGAGACTAATTAATGTATTATATTAGTAGACGTAGGTGAGATTGGACGGGTGATAGATTTATCTAGTTCAAATATCATTTTTAAGAAATAATTAAAAAGAAAGTTAATGAAGTAATGGATGGATCATTCTACCTTATTAGTTTAGTTATTACCATTTGGTCAGATTTTTCTGTCATTTTTCTTTTATTTGAAAATTTTTTTATAGAAAAGTTTCTCTGCTGCCTGTGCAAGTTAGGGTTATTCTATCTTTCTTTCCTTTTTGTTTTTTGATGGATTAATTATTAGGCTATCTTTTTACTATTTGGTCAGATAACTGATAAAATTTTCAATCCTTTTTCTATTTGGTTAGATTTTTCTTCTCTCCTGCCCCGTTTTACACTTTGATGTAAAATACTCCTATATTACAGAAGCATCTATTGAACACAGATTTTTACGGCAAGTTAGCAAATGTTGATGCACTGCATGCAATTTTTTTTTTTTTTTGATTTTTTTTTTAATTTTTGGGATGCCAATACTTTTTGTCAATAAAACATAAGAGGAGTAGTAATGAAAAGCAGTTCAGCCCACCTATTTTTCTCCCCAATTACAATGGAGATTTTTTTTAGTACACGTATTTTATATTTGTATATATTATATGATTTAAATTAAATTAGTTAATATTTAATATAATATTAAATATAAATAATTTATATTAAAAAAATTGTTAAAATAAACGTACTACTTCCATACAACTTTTTTCACATATATAAATAAAAATTAAACCTTATGTCAATACGCTTAAAGGAGAAGAATTCATTGTCCAATCTAGTGACATGGCCTGGATGAGACAAAAGCTATTCCCTATCACTTCACCATGTCCCATACGCACACTTCCAATAATAAGTAATTTAATTTAGTAAGAGGCATGATTTTCATAATGAAAAAAATTAAATAAATAGGGACATTTTGTTCTTTTCTACTCGTACTTTTATGTGAGTCACATAGAGCTGTTAGCTATAAACAATACTGGAATAATTATAGTACGCAGAGGCAATCGATTTGGCGTCATATATGCATTTTGTTGTTACCTGGAATCTATTGTAGCCATCCATACTGCCTTTTGTTTTAAACCAAAGGTCCAAACTCTACACCCCCCCCCCCCCCTTGGGACCACTAATATGGAATCTAATTCAATATATATATATGCACGTAGGGATAGAGTTATTTATATTATTCTATACAATACTAAAGAAAAATTAAAAATTTAGGGACAATGGTATAGGCTGCAGTTTATTTTAGGATAATGACTTGTCATGGAGCCTTCCCTCTTCCTGATTTCACAATGCATAATAGAATTATACACAAAGATTTTTGACAAAACTGTGTAAATATTGTAAAAGTCAAATTTGTTCTGTTACGTAGAACTGGGGGGAAAAAGGAAAGAAAGTACATATGAATTTATCGTTCCTCTATTGTAGTTGAACTAAGATCCCTCTCTATCTCTCTCTCTAGTGTTCTTAAAGAGTGGGGAGACATCTATGAATGCCTAAATGGGGAGCAGGCTTTTCACTTTGGCTTGCCATCAAAGGCATTGCGCATAATTAAAGGGAGTGGGGATGGTGAAGTGGATGGCATTCACATTGAGGGTCACAAGCAACTGAACAAGCACCAAGTGCTTTTTACCTTTCAACTGACCCTTGAATATGAAGCAAGATTTCTGGTAAACAAGTATTAACTGACTGAGAAAATGACCATTGTTGTTCAAGGGCTTAGGGGTTAAGCTTCATTTTTTTATCTTTCTAATACCAACCTAATCTAGCTTTATCTTCCTGTTCCACTTTTAATTATACTTATTTGGTGGCCATGTCTCGAGGGTTAACTTAGTAAATTTGCAATTCATATACTGCCAGAAAAAGGTCATAACTTGGAAAACAGTCGATCTGTGTACTTTCGGTCCATAGGATATGTGGTGGTTAGCTTGTATAGTTGTATCTTATTTCTTGTCGCTCGTGGTCCATGTTTGTTTTATTGATAGATCTTAAGAATTAGTATTAGGTATATAATTTCTTTTTTTATTTTATCAAAAATCCATTCATCTAAAAAATTAAGTTATTAGTATAAGATTCAAATTTTGTGAAAAATAATTTTATATTTTATCCGGTCTTGTTTGAGGGTAGGCGATGTTTGTCTAGAAGATGAAACGTGTGATTAAATTAAATTGATATCTCCTTCATATCCAACCAGTGCCAATCTACCTATGCTGACAAATGATGGTGGATGGGCTAACTCCAACTACTAGCTTTATAAGCATTGGATGCTTTCCACTTTGGTTCCCGACCGCAATGTCTTAAAAGGAACCATCAACTGTCAGCCCCGCATATCCTATCTACAACACCAGAAGGCAAAACGCCCTAAAGTTGCTGTACACTGTGGGTAAAAGATAATCTATTATGGGATATGTATTATTGTTAGATGCCCCACTTAGGGAAAAAAAATCTATTCAGTGGTTAGACTGTATAAGAAAGAAACGTAGTAGAATCATAATTTTTTTTAATGCACCAAGGTATTCTCTATCCAGTTAAAAATTCATCTTTTTTCGAGATCAAACTTGCATTGCATATTTACATATTTAGGGAATTCATTTATTTGTTAGCTGTACATAGAAGAATTAAATTTCTATTAATATATTTATGAGATCTAGTTATTTATTGATTGTGTCAACGTTTGTTAATTGGTTCATAATGAAATTTTACTATCATGTATATTGAGAATCTTTCAACAATTAGCCTCATTTGTTATGTATTATTTATTATTTATTTATTTTACTATTCAGTGGTTAGACTGCATAAGAAAGAAAAAATTTTTTCGGATGTTTAGTTATAGGATTTTTTTTTAAAATACTAAGAATTTTTAATTTATGCATTTGAAATGAATTTTTTTAAAATAAAATATCAAGAAACATATATTTTATGATTCTTTTTAATATAAATTTTATTTAAAAAAATCTCATGAGAAGTATAAGATTCTGATTAAAGAATATTTTAAAAAAAGTTTTACATAAATATTTAAAAATATTAAATATATTTTAAGAATTTCATAATTCATAAATATTAAAATTTGTATTTTATAAATTAAAAATAAATTCGCAAACCAAACATATTTCCATATCAAACTTCCGTGCTTTATTACTAATACTTGCTTCCTATCTTATCCAATGAGAAAATGAGAAATAAAATTAAAGTGTCAAAAGCCTTCCTTAGTTGTAATCATATAATAAGACAAGATATCTATCATAAAAAAAGGAAGGGATAGACAAAGGCTTTGTGCGCGAAACAACAGTCTAGTGATTAGTCATACGTTGGAAAAGTAAAAGATATGAAGATTCTTTGAATTGGTTTGTTTAATTGGAGTTGTTCTTGTAGGCGACCTTCTTTGAAACCATTAAAGGACATCCACTATAGTGACACTTGCCTAAATAAAGTGAAAAAGGAGATTAGGACTTGCCTTACACCTCAGTGGGATGAACCTACTTCTTTATAGTTTCTTATGGCAGCAATAATTACGATTAACAAGAAAAGAATATTTCACATTGGTTCTTTAGGTGGCGTGTATTGAACTACTGATTTTAGGATTTCGCCGCTGACTATTCCTCTTTTGTCTTTACTAGACCTTCATTTATCGTTGGCAACCTTCAGCTTTTGCACCAATTCTTTGTCCTTTCTTTTTAAATTTTTTTTTTCTATTTATTTATTCGTGTTGAGTCTCACCTACCGAGTTTCCAGCGATTTATATGTGTGAAAATTTGTCTACGTACCAAAGAAGCTTAAAAGATACAGGAAACGAAACACTTTCCCTGAGTATTGCACTTTCCTGCTTCATCTTTCTGCAAAGCTACATTGATCAGTTGCATCCTCATAGTCCTCTCTTGTGGAACCCGCAACCTTAGTCCACCTAGAGATGGTCACTCCCGTAGCAGCAGCGATTGCCCTACACCGAGATGATGGTTCAACCAACGTTTTACGATTATTAGGCAAAAAGCGAACAATTACCATGCACCATTATAAACAGAAACTTAGGTGGAGACATGTGACCTATTTTTCAAATGTCATAGCCAAAACAGTAATTGACTTCCTGACAGCCAAATGGGAGATAAAGTAGACCTTTACTAGTATCACGTTTTCTTGTGCTAATGGTACTTAATAATTCTTGAATTAACTACTCAGATATAGAAACCAATATTTGCATTGTTGGACTGGGCCCAAATCTGGTTGTGGTAGAGCTTGGGCTTGAAGTTTGTGGATGAGCCCGGTGTTCTTAGTATCCAATCTTCTTCCTCCTAATGCAGCAACTTTGTGGCCCTCATCCAGAGCTGGCCTAACAAATTAACATGGGATACATGTGGGAAAAACAATTTTTCAGATAGATCTGGAGGAAGCAAGTTAAAGTAACCGTAAACTTAAAAATAGTGAACCAATCAAGAAATCCAAAAACAGCAGGGTTCCTTTACGTCCCAGAAAAACTAATTCCACCTGCACAATCAAGCAAGTCGCAATAGGAGTTCAGGTTTTATTTAATTTACTGGATATAAAAGCTTGTGACTGAAGGTACCAAACATGTGTCATCTGTCATGAATTGCTAAACTAGTACACTAGGCGTTTTATTTCCCATAATCATAATATAAAAAATGATAAAAAGCTTCATGCTCCAATCAACCTTTCTAGAATTAGCTCATCAATTGCAATACAAAATGTAATGAAACTTTTCGAATTTGAGCAGAGCTTTGTAGAATCCACTTGCGTACAATGAAACATACATATCTACTTCTGGCAAGTAAGAAAAGTGGTGCATGAAAATCAGAGAGGTGGAAAACGTACATTCAATTGATAATTATAGTATTAGAGTGCTTTCTCTTACGCCTTCTTGCTTTCCGCAAAATCCGCTCAGTTTCATCCTTTGCCTCCTTGGTCAAATTCCCATAAAGGTCTTCTGCATGGAATTTATAGAGACGTTTATAAACCAAAGGAACTTTAATTTATATACCCACAACTGATAATTGTTGGGAAACCAGTAAAGCAATCATATTTTAACATCCCACAGTAGCAGGTAATATAAATGCAAGAAAAGTTTTTTTCCTCCATGATACATATTGTGCTTAGATAAAACATTATCAAATAATGAAACAAACGCAAGCAAAATGCAATCAGTACGTATAGAATTTCCATTATTATCTCAAAGATTGTTTCTCAAGATTTCCAGCATAATTGTCTGATAATGAATGTGGCTATCACCTCTTTTAAATAGCAGTAAAGATGAGTAAGTAAGGTTTCCATAACTTAGATTCATACAGCAAACTGGAATCGTTGACTACTCTGACAGTGCAGTTTGAAATTACTTTGGAACTTGAAGCAAATATGAAGTGATAAAGTTGGGCGATGTTTACTTCTGTAGAATATGTGGCTGAGGAGAATTTTTTAGCAGTGATGAAAACAGAAGGGATGTCACTTTAGTTCTGCTGACTACCTGTGATGTCTTCAGCCAAGTAGGAAAAGCTACCATCAGTCTCCTCGTCTGATTCAATGACTATTCTACAGTCTCGTCCTCCCAGTAAGTACTGTCATTCAAACAAAATTTATGAAATTGAGAAAGCACATGCAAGATTTGTCAAATTAGTAGGCAGAAATCTATTGTGTGGACCCAAATGGCCATAAGTTTCACTGTCGACTGCACCTTGAGGGATTTTCCAATCATATTGATCACCTTAGAATAAGCCAGAACGCAATAATTTAAGTGAGAAAGCAAGCAATTTCATAAATGGCGCGAGAGAAACAAATATAGGACGTACCTTTTCACTACAGGATCCTTTTTGCTTGTTTTCCTTGTCAGGGACTCTATTTGAAAACGTAAATTTTTCTTTTTTTACTGACTTCCAGCCTCCCGTTTGTGTGTCTGGAGCTACAGTGGCCAGTACACCGATCTTTGTTTCACTGAAGTCGAAGGAAAACAGAAAAAATAAAAGACAAACCTTTAACTCTCAATGATAGCAAGCTACATGAGCAGCTGCTAGTTTTGGTATGGTACCACTTTAATGCAAATGTATCAACTGATCTTACTCTCTTATGTTATGCGATGTTATGTTTTAATCCTAACCATTCAGATCCACAAAGCTAGTCTTTGAATCGTTTTATATAAATCTGAGACAGCAATAAATGGAAATTAACAATTATCATTTGCTAGTGTTCAATGCCTGTCAGATCCACCAATAATATAAAATTGAAGTGACCTCATTTGGAAGTGGAAACTATATGACAATTTCAGTACGGGAAGCTTTAATTTGTTTCAATGAATGAAGCTTTAGGGAGATTGTCCCAACTTATAATGTAGAAAAATGGACATAAGATTTCTAAATCAGACGAAACACGATCTGTAGAAGAAATTTACCAGATATACATACCTAGTAAGATGCTGAGGCTTTCTTGGTACAGTAACCTGATTGCTGATACTCTGCAAATCAAAATTAGTGCAAGTTAATGGTTGGTTATGAAATAGAAACAAACCATCTCTGTTGATAGAATTGATGGCACCAGATCCTTCTGATTCATACTTTTTAGACCACCATTATTTTTTTTTATTTTTATTTTTTTTTTGGGGGGGGGGGGAGGGGGAGAAGAGGGGGAGGGGGAAGAGGGAGAGAATGGAGGAAGGCATGGTAACATGAAATGTAAAACTGAGCAAACGCAATGTGAGGGGTATCGAACAATCTATAGATTGGATAAAGATATATGATTAACTCTAAATGAACATTGTTGTCTTAGACATTATATATTTGCATGTCTTGAGGCATCATCAATTGCAGTATCTCACTTGCCTGTATTTCCTTGGCGAATATGTTAAGTTCATTTTGTACTTTTTGTAGAGATGCTTCTATTAGCTGTGGCAAGGTCGAAACCACCAAAAATATTTCCTGTAACTTCTCTTGGCATGTATCCTTGTTCACTTGATCAGACATCGATTTCAAGTTCTCATCAATGCTTTCTTTGATTTCTGCATGTCCTTTGCTCTGATTAAAAACCACCCTCTATAAGTTAACTGAAAGTTCACCAGTCGTTGACGATAAAAGGAACATCCAGGTCAAGAAAGAAGCTAGCCTATTACCATTAACTGAAGTGAGTTATCTTGAGCAATCAACTTCTGCCGTATGTATTCCACTGAATTAAAGGTAAGAAGAGAAAAACATTTACTTGTGTTCAAGACTTGTACATACAACAGATCAGCAGGGTCACAACATATGCTTAAATTATAAGAATTTTGAAATTGGATGAAATAGAACTACCCAAAGTCCCGATTAGGTCAAACATCGTCAAATATATATATATATATATATATATATCAAAATTGTAAACAAAGCTAAACACAAGTATTTTAAGAACTAGACTAGAAAAAAGGACCTACTTCCAGTTGAACTATGGTTTCAACATTGGACAGAACATATGAAAAAATAAGCTAAGAATCAAGGCAGATGCAGGCCATATAAGATTTAAGCAGAACTGCTTGAAAATATTATTATCATAAAACAAATTGAAGTCAATGAAGAGTTCAGGCAACCATTAATTTATTTTCCAAAATTCACTGTCCTTCACTTTTAAATTGTTGTCAATATATTAAAAGATAAATCACTCACTCTCTAGAGTAACTTCCTTTGTTCCCTTGCTTACTTGCATAACATCACTTTGAATAGAATCCAAGATCATCCCAAACCTGTTCAATGAAGTTTCCATTATTCCAATTCGGTGTTCAAGTCCTTCACTTAAATGATCTGCTAGAGTAAAGAATAGATTTAGTATTCTTCGTAAAAATATACAACCGTATAAAAGGACAGTAACCTAATGACCTGCCAACATTTGCATAGCTTCAAGGAAGATATATTACCTAGCAATATGTCACATGCAGATGCTGAAGATATAAGCTATACAAATATACTTTTATGGAGTACTCTTACTTCTATGATCTGCAGAACTCCATCTGCGCATGGGATTGGATGAAGACCTTGAGTTAGGCTGTTGACTCTCTTCCCGTCCATATGTAAGTGGGAGAAAGCAAGAACTCTTCTTCACAGAGTTCTCACGTTCCTGGGAACCAAGTCTCTGGAAGAAATAAAAGAACACAACAAACACAGAAGCCAGATTATTAACTGCATCGTGCTATATTTATGTACAAGCAAAAAGAGGAAATAGATAACTCAAACAAGATAATACGTTTATATACTAGCAAAAATTTGGATTTGGGCGTAAGATGTTAGAAGGCATTCATTATTTAACAGGCAAATTTTATACCTGATTATAAACTATAATACATTTGAAAAAAGCTACAGCACAGAAGCAGCGTAAAAGAAGTTCTCCTTCTCAAATTTGTAGGATTAAAGCTTAAACAGGGTAGTGCGCCATAGAATTCGTGCACATTTGTGACAGAGGCAAACAAGTAAATGGCAGCACAAAGGGTGTTCTTATTTCTCAAATTTGCAGACATAAATATTTTGCAATACATTCTCTTAAATACAACTTAAGCAGTACAGATTGTGATGATAACATAATTAATTTCCTTCTTCTAACGTGTGCTCCTTTTTTCTTGTTTGCCAGTAGGTTTTTCTGAAGTCAAAGAAATTATTCGTGAAGTAATCAATTTCATGCGCAATTCGTGTTTATAGGATTTTCAGAGTAAAATTAGATCATTCTAACATTGACATTTTAGATCAAAATATATCTGCAGCACCGTGCACATAGAAAAAAAAATATTAACCTGATTATTCGTCACAGCCTCATCAAGGGAATTTTGTGAGAATTGAGATAACATAGCATGCTGAGATGAAAGTCCATGAGAAAATGATTGCTGGGAAGGTTGTGAGCGAAGCTGTGATGCTTGCAATCCACTTGGTCCAGTATTTGATCTCCTTTAGATTGTATCCCACAACAAGCAGTAGAAGTTACAAAACGATCAACATCATTATTTATTATTGAACTTCTATAGTTTATTATTATTGATAAGACATTTAAAAAATTTCAAAATAGACAAAACGGCTAAAGGCGAAGAAGAGAGGGGAAAATGTTTAAATCCTCGTTCTCCTCAGTGAAGTTAGCAGTGAAGAAAAGCATTGAATTCAAGATCTTGTATAGGAATGAGGCATCTAAAGTACGTTTACTTTGATTCATCTAAAACTTTACACAGAACTCATGATCTTTGGAAGAAACAAATGATTCTAAGTTTCTAACAAAAAGAACTACAACTGAGGCAGAATTTGTCAATTTGAGAAAATATCCTCAAATATACAAACATTAGAGAAAACTTTGAACTTGGATCTCCTGCGGTTATTGCTCAGCAGTAGCAGCTCATCAGCTGAATGTTGGGCAGTAACTGCAGGAGATTTAAATCCGAAAACTTTGCATATATATAAGCTATCCTACAATTTAAGAAACAGAAAAACTGAACTAATCTAACTGCAAAATTGTAGAATCTAGAAGTATTAATGAACATTACAAAAATTACAAATCCAGAAAACTTCAGATTAATCTATTCCGAATTTCCAAAACTATGGCAAGCATGAAGCACTCAATCTAAAGATTAAAAAGTGTTTGATCTTCTCTAAAACAAACAATCAAAGAAAAGCGGAATAGAAACGTGTAAATCATAATCTCACTTCAGAAAACTGAGAAACAATGTACAAATGAAAGTGGAAGCATTTTGAATTAGAACAATAACCTTCTAATCTTTCTTATTTGATTTACAAAGTCGACCAATCGAGACAAACCGAGCTAGATCATTTCATATTTTATGATAAATTTAAATTTCTTCTTACATTTCCCGCGATTGCTCGGGATCTGAACGAGCAAAAATTCACAAGGTAAGAACTCCAACCTTGTGTGTGGAGGAAGGACGGAGATGGAATCGAGATCGCAGGCCTTGTTGGTCTTCATCTTCATTTGCATGAATCAGAAGGCTAAATCATGGTACGATTTTCCGATTGGAAGGTGAGAGAAACTTGTCATCATCAATAAAATTGGTTCTCAAATTCAAAATTTATTTTGAATAACCGAGTTCTTCAGAAATGTACATGTGCGAGTGAGTAACGGAGAGAAAGCTCTGGTAATGTGAACTAGTGTGTGCTTGAGTAGGAAAATCAGAAAACTGCGAATAAAGGCGCGAAAAAAATGAATTTATAAGCCGTTTGAATTGAGATGACGCGGCGGATCACGGGTTAAAAAAAATTGTCTCGTCTTGGGTAATTCTTACCATCTGTTCATCTTAAGAACTTCCTTAAAAAAAAAAAATCATCTTAAAACCTATTTGTTGCAAATTAATTTAGTTGAAAATTTTGTTATTAAATAAAAATTAAATTTTCTATTTAATTAAAAAATTTAAATTATTAAATAAACTTAAAATTATTATCTTTAATATCATATAAAAAAATTAATTTATTTTAAAAATTTAAGCTACGAAATAAAAACTTAAATAAATTTATATCTAACACTTACAATTTAAATCTAGTTACTAAATCTTTATAATGTAGTTCCTCGACAAAACACTGTTATTGAACTCCTAGTCAAAGACAATAACAAACATGGCGTGGTCTGCAAGTATACATATAGAATTTTTCCTAGCATTTTAAATGATTTTTCTTTCTATTAATTAAAGTCTCCAACCACAGGTTCTAGAAGAATAACTAAATGTGAGAATAATATAAATGACAATTTTCATTTCCTTTCTTGATCATCATTGCTGACGTTTTAAATTTCTCTTATGCCTATACACTTTATAAATTAATATTCTTTCACACATTCAAGAAATACAAACTCATTATTACTATTTTACTAATTCAAGCAAGCACAAGAGTACTGAGATCTACTTTGTTAGTTTTAGGGTGTGTTTGATACTGGATAATACAAGTGTTGAGAGGAGATAGTCCAAATTAGGTTGATGTAGCTCCCAACTAAGAGGGATGAAAATCTTACAGGGAAAAGGGCAGAGGTGAGGTTGGAGGAGAAGTCTCTAACGCTCAAGTCAGTAACTGTTTGTAAAAGAGTAAAAGAATGAGATTAAGAGTACGTACTTTCTTCATCATTAGTGAGGGCTATTTATATTAGTAACTATGATATCATTTTAAATGTTGAGAGGGGATAGTCCAGATTGAGTTGATGTAGCTCCCACCATTTGTATCTAATTTACGGTAATATTTTATATTATATTATTTTCTAAAAAATATATAATAAGATTTTGATATTTTATAATAATAAAATAATTTATAAAAATATAAAATTTAAAAAAGGGTCACTGGTTGTTAGCCGTCATTAGTACCTTGGTCATCGCCAATACCTTACTGGTTGATGGTTGTTGTTGGGACATGCTGTTATTAATTTAATGAGCCAAAATATAGATGATTGTAAGGTGATTTGAGAGATAATAATGTTAAATTTTTTGGCTTGTCCTATAGTTTAGGGAGTAATAAGATTTTAAGAATTTGTCCGGTACTGTAGACAAATTTTTATTCAATACTTAAGTCTTTTAAGAAATCAAATAAGAGACAAAAATTTTATGTTATCTTATTCTTTATTTTTTAGTAAATCAAATGAATCATTAACATAACATGGATAAAAATATTAAATTTTTTTATTACACGTGCATCTATTTATTTTTATTAAAATTTTTATTTTTTTAAGATAAAAAATTATTAAGGTAAAAATATTTCCCTAACGAAACTTCTTTCGTATACACAATTTACTAACAACGTACTCAAGAGACCCCATCATTTATTGAGCTTTATTGGTCTCATGGCAATTTCTCTTAAACTTCTCTTCTATGGCAGTTAAAGGGTCTTACAAACAAATTAAAGAAAAATTGTTTCTCTAATTACCATAGCTCTCGCGGGACTATGGCCTACATACTGCATGCTTGTGTCCACTATTTCTTATCCAGTAGTATCTGTGTGATAGTTCAGGCTTCCACGTAATCGTGAGAGTGGGTTGAAAATGAAAACTACTACTGTATGCACGCACCTATAAAAGTCTATGGATGAATCATCTTTTTTTTTTTTGAAAAAAAAAAAAGATAAATAGATCTAATGTCACGTGTTTTAATGGTTTCAGTTTCTCATTCCTAGTCGAATGAGGGATTTTTCTTAAATATTCTCTCATTTTTATTTTTTTTTTACAATTTACAAAGATTTTTTTATGACAAATAATTTTGCTCAAGACGTGTTAAATAATTAATATGAATGCTTTTTTAATAAAAATTACAACCTTAATTAGTTCATTCCTCTAAACCTAGTACCTTTTGGTAATGACTTCTTTATTTATTGACAAAATATTATGTACTAATATTTTATCTATTTATTAACATAAACCATATTTTTAAAAAACACAAGTTCAGTAACTATAGTTAAGTTATGGTATAAATGTAGGTTAAGAAAATTCTCAATATATATATAGAAGCAATGTAAACTAAATTCGTGGACCATCTATGCCATCAAGTTCTCTAGCAATTTCATAAATTTCCAATTCTAACTTTGAAAAGGAAACAAAGGAGGGGTTATTTACAAATTTTAATTAAAACACAAAAAACAAAAGAAGAAGGCCCTCCATGTGCTATTGTACTATGATCCAATGGCAGAAACCGCGTTCTAAGACTTTGCAGTTATAGAGACGTTGGATTAATATATTGATTTTCTCTCATAACCAGCCATGATGAAAGGACTCATTATCAAAGATTTTAAATTTGTCAGTTGTCACACTTGACTTTCTTAATTATTAACAATGTATCAACATTGATCCAATGAAACTAGTCCGAGGTCACTTGACTGTGAATAATATAAAAAAAAAAAAGCAAAATAAAAGCTTATAAAAATGTAATTTTTAATTTTTATCTTATACTTTTTAAAATAATGTAATTTTTAATTTTTTATCTAATACTTTTTATAATATAGTCGTGGTTGCGGTCGCAGATACCAGTTGAAATATTCAAAGGATGTGATACTTAGATTTATGTGATACTTAGATTTAACTACCTAATACTAATTCAACGAAAGGAGTACGATGTTGATTTGACTGAAAACGAAAAACTGACAAAATGTGAAAATAAAGCTTAAAAAATGTAATGATTATTTATTTTTCCTGTACTTTTTACACAATACGGTAATGGTTGTGTCGGTAGTCATAAATACGACTTGAATACTTAGAGTTAAGTATTTATAAAATCAATGTTTTATTATTCAAAATATATGATTCTTAAGAGTTAGGTATATATAAAATCAACGTTTCATTATTCTAAAGATAGGAAATATCATTACACTAACATTTTTTTTGGTTTGAAAAACGAATAAATGCTGCTCGGTCCAAGATGAAAAATCAAATTTTTTTGAAAAGTTTATATTTTAAAAATTCATATACAAAATAATAAATTATATTATATTATTATTCTAAACAGCAATAATCGGATGCCATCTGGATTTGGGGCACGAAATTGAAAGCTGCCGCGCATGGCCGGTAGTGCCGCTGGCATACGCGACAGTTTAAACGAGAGAATCTACAGTGGGCTACCCGCATATTCTTCTAGCAGTTGGCCCACTTTACTGCTCTAAAAAAATATCTTTCTTCTATCGTCGATCCCGTCGTCAATATCCTTGACAATATTAATGAAGAGTGTAGAAATTTTTTTTTTAAAAAAAATCAAGAATGCAGTGAATTTGGGTCATCTTATAAAAATTCCAGAGAGTATCTTAAAATTGTATAAAAGACATATAGACTACTTATGATATATAATAAAGAATTACTCCATAAATACTAAATATGTATTATATATGCCAAGTTTGGAATTTGAATTTCTTTTAAAAAAATAGTGAAAATTTAATATGATCTTATCAACTAGTAAATATATTTAGTAATATTTTTAAGAGATACTCTAATAGTTGAGTATTTATTATTTTGGGAAAGAGATGTCAAATTTTAATTTTATTAAATGCAAATAAAATAAAACGTTGAAAAGATATATAAATTAATTCTATTGTAAAGCTTAAATATTTAATTTTGATCTTGAAAAGAAAAAATCTTCAATTTTGATTATCTCAATTCCAATAAAAGAAATTTGATAGTCTCACTTAGCTAAAATAATAATGTTACACAATTTCAAAGAATGGTGCATAATTAATTTAAACTAGTACTATCAAATTAATTTTTCGTACAATCTTAAAAATTTTATACTGAATATATGTCGTAAATTTCCAAATTATGTCCTTAATTTTTATTTTTTTTTCAGCTGGGCTAGCAGCGACGACGCGAGAATAATACTCAGAATTAGGAGGTAGTAGCGCAGTCTTACCCGCCAACGCCCGTCTATTATTCCTTTTGGTTTTGGATTTCCTTTTCTGGACCCCCCTCCTCTCTCCTTCAGTGAAACTTCCTGGTGAAAAGAAGAGCTGTCTTATGAGTGAGAAAGAGAGAGAAAAGGAGATGGAGCCCGCCATGGAATTATTTACGTAATTTCTCGGAATTGATTGCTATTTTTTTTTTATAAGTATCTCGTTAGTCTGTTCTGCCTTTACGCTACAATGATTTGGGATTAAGACAAGGATTATCTTTTAAACCTGGAGGATTGACCTTTCATAGGTTTCCATCATCCTTTGAAGTTTTTGATGAAAGTTGGGGTTGAGTGATTGTGTATAGTGGTGGTTTAGATACAGACTTTGCCGTTTGGGTTGAGTTTTTGATTTTGAAGTAAGAGGAAAGTCTTGAATTTTCAGCGTTGTGTTTTGTTTGTCGGAATTCTAGGAAGAGAAGTCCAAATTGGGTTCTTTTTTGGGTCATTTTAGAAGGGGAGTTTCATTTTCAAGTGAAAGTTTTTGTTCATCAATTCTCTAAAATTCAGGTAGCCCCCGTAAAATCTTTAGAGGGTGCAAGATTTGGGTTTGATTTCCAGAGGCAAAATTTTTGTTGGGTTCTTGAGACTTCTATGATTTAGATTATTGATTGACAGAAAGGAATTGTTTTCTTGTAGAGAGAGAGAGTTCTGTGTTGTTGATTAATGATGTATGTTGAGACTTGAGAGAGATAATTGAACTGATTAGGGTGATTTTTGGGTTAATATAGTTCGGGATTGAAGGAAATACTACTTCGCAAGGATGGTTTGTCTTAGAGGGGAAAAAAAGGGTCCCAAAGCTTAGAGTAGAAGATTTTTAAATGATTCAATTATCCTGCATCTCTTATCATGGCAGTGGTGAGTCCTGTGCCAGCAACTCCACAAAGAACAACTTCTGTGAGGCTGCCCTATAATACTGGCGTTACAGGAACTATGGCTAGTAGGGTAGACATTGTAGAGGAGCCCGTTCCAACTGTGGTTGACGATATAATCTATGTTGCTGTAGCAAACGATGTGAAAGATAGCAAAACAAATCTGATATGGGCAATACAAAACTCCGGAGGGAAAAGGATTTGCCTGCTCCATGTTCATGTACCTGCAACAATGATTCCCTTGAGTAAGTTTGCAACGTACGCATATGATTATGTATGCCTGTAGATGTTACAGCATTATGGATTTTTTGTTTCATTTCTTAGTTGCTAAATCCTTTCGTGCAACTAAACTGGCTAAATTTCAAATTGTATATTTGGGATATATTGCCATGATGACCAGCTGACCACTGATATTCACTTGGTGGTTTATGGTAATTCAAATTTGGCCCTGATGAGGCTCATAAAATGATAGGCTAATTTTAGGGAAAAAAGAAAAAAAAAAAAACTATGTATAAATTCCCTTGTTAGTTACATTTGATATTCAAGAGATTTATTGACTACTTTTTTATGTTTGTTGGGTTGATTTTGTTGATTTGATAATACTTTGATGCATGTTTAATCAGCTAAGCAGATATTTACATGTTCCAAATTTGGCTTCAATACATAATAATTATGGAAAATGCTTATCTGTCATGCTGTATTTCTCATTCAAATCTTATAATGGCTTTTATAATTTATCTCTTGTTCATAGTGGGAACAAAATTTCGCGCGGATTCACTGCAAGAACAGCAAGTTCAAGCATACCGGGATGTTGAAAGGAAAGACATGCATAAGAATCTGGATGAGTATCTTTTAATCTGTCAAAAAATGGGGGTAATAATCTGTGTAATTTGGTCCCTCTGTCTGCAATATTAACGTCGACATGTTTTAAATGTCCACTATTAACCTTTTGATACAGGTACGAGCCCAGAAACTGCATATTGAAATGGATTCAATTGAGGAAGGAATTGTAGAACTCATCACGCAACATGGCATCCGAAAACTTGTTATGGGTGCAGCATCTAATAGGAATTATTCTAGGTAAGAAACCAGATAAAAGTCCCCCAGATTAAACAATTATATAAGCTAATAATGGGGAGAAAAGAACGCACCAAATCTGTCTGCTAATTCCGTGGCATGCAAGTCACCATTATCACCTGTTATGGTCTTGGAATTTTTTATGGTGGCATAGTATAGCTTCTTCAGTAACTAGTTCACTTTCTTTCTTAGCTTTCTATCTCTCCCCCTCTCTGATTTGCTTGTTGTCGCTTCAAGGGGCTACTGTTGTCTTTTTCCAAATTCACTTGCCACTTTGCTGAAATTATGCTATGATTTTCAATTTTTGATTATTAACTATTTCTTGAAAATTTCCAGTTTTTATTTCAGTTTTGGTGAAGTCAATATGATGTTTTTAGCGAGCTTTACTAAAATTTCCTGAAATTGCAGGAGAATGATGGACCTCAGATCTAAGAAAGCCATCTATGTACGTGACAAAGCTCCAGCTTCTTGTCTTATACAGTTTATCTGCAAAGGGCACCTTATACACACAAGGTTTGTTATAATCCAATACTGATGTGATATGATGGGCAAAGTATATATTTTCATACAAAGATACATATGACTAAGAAGGAGGTTCTGTAGCTGCCTGAGAATACAATGACACTAAATAATTACTGGAAGACTGTTTCCCGTTTACCAGACAACTTAGATGATTTCATTGATCTAAATGCTCTCTCCTAGTCTTTTTTTAATTATTATTTTGGGTATTGATGCAAGTATTATGTTAACATAGGGATTCCAGTTTAGAGGTTGGACCTCCTTCGCTGCAGCAAATGCCAAACTCTGAAGCTGGACGGTCACTCCCCTTGAGGTCTCAATCTATAGCAGTGGGCCAGAATCGTCAAGAAAGACTCACTGATTCAGGGTTGTTTCGCAGAGCAAGGTCTGCCTGTGATGGGCAGGGAGGTTGTGCAATGTCTATTCTAGAAGGCGCTGAAGGGTTTTCAACTCGCAGTAACAGCTTGGTTCAAGAATTAAGTACTGATGAATCAGATAGGCTGTCAAGAAGGAGTTCTTCAGTTTTCTCAGTGCATTCTGACAGGAGTACAATGGAATCAGCATTGACCCCAAATTTAATTATTGAAGGGAGCGAGAATTTATCAAACTTGAGGGAACTTTCTTTAATTAAAGCAGATCTTTGTCGCTCATCTCCTCCTAGTGTACTGGTATACATAAATATATTCTCACTCTTTGTTAATATTTGTGTCTGCTATGAAAACAAGCTTTTTTCACCTTCTAGATTCGCACAGATGATTAGAGTCTGAATATTGAGCTCTATGCTAATGTTTTGAATAATATGTTTGAACTCTAGCAGGATGGAGGAACAGATGATCCTCTCTTTGATCAGCTTGAACAGGTCATGGCTGAAGCTGATAATGCTAGGTGGGATGCATATCAAGAAACTGTTAGGCGTGGGAAAGCTGAGAAAGATTCCATTGAGGCTATTCGCAGGGTAACTTTAGTTTGTTGAGTGCTTCTTACTACTTCTGCGGGCTAGATAAACATGTATTTTGAGGAGTGTAATCAACTGTTCATTGTTTGTATTTTCTACTTTTCACATTCTTTTAAGTGGTGGGGCTATATGAGACCCAAAAATAAGAAGGTGAAGCATCCATGAGTGAACTGAGACCAATGCTAAGATAATTTGAACTGGAAGGCATTGCTTTGAGTTGTTTTATCAAGTCCTTTCAAATTTCTAAATTGCAAGTTACAACTTGATACAACCTTATAATCTTATTCATTTTTCAATTCATCCAATTGACAGGCCAAAGCCTCTGAAAGCTTGTATACAGAGGAGTTAAAACTGAGGAAGGAGGTGGAGGAAGCACTAGAAAAACAAAAAGTAGAACTTGAAAGGATGAAGAATCAGCATGACGAAGCTAAGGAAGAACTCCGACTTGCACTAGATCAAAAATCAACACTAGAGAGTCAAATTGTGTCAAGTGAACTTACGGTCAAAGAGTTGGAGCAGAAGATTATATCTGCAGTGGATCTGTTACAAAGTTACAAGAAAGAACGAGATGAGTTGCAGATGCAGCGTGATACTGCATTGAGAGAGGCTGAGCAGTTGAGGGAAAGACAAGGGCAGGCCTCAACCTCGAGGACACATGAGCTTCAATTGTATTCAGAGTTCTCTTTTGCAGAAATTGAAGAAGCAACAAGTAACTTCAATCCATCCCTAAAGATTGGTGAAGGTGGTTATGGTAGTATATATAAAGGTCTCCTGCGACATACTGAGGTGGCTATAAAGATATTACACCCAAGCAGCTTGCAAGGACCCTTGGAGTTTCAACAAGAGGTAGGATGATTTAATTTTTTTTTTATATATTTTCAGGATCATTTTCTATATGCATAGATAATATTCTTTTGGCATCTTGCGTTAATAATCTAAGATATCTTAAGTTGGTCTCATTGTGCTAGTTGTTACAAGTCCAACACTTAAAATTGCTTTGGCCTTAACTATCAGTTATGGAAGCGGCTCCTCCATGCGAGTCTTGTTGGCTTTCGAAGATTTATAGTCTTTTCATGTATGATTTTTTCTTTTCCTTAAAAAAAAATGTTGGTGCGAAATTGTGAAAAGAATGTGTCAAGAATCAGTTCAAACTAAAAGTGTAAGCTATTAGGAGTAAGCCTGAGGGTTGTTTTATATTATATCTAACATGCCCCCACACACACAAAATCTCTTTGGGCTTGAAGTATGAACAAAGCACAGGCCTATTCTTATCATTTGCTGTAATTTTAATTTAATTTAGAAAGTGGTGTTGAGGATTCAAGAGGGATATCATGTTAAGAACTACTTCAACCTAAAAGTTTAACCTATTAAAAAAAAAAAAACCAACAATAAATAAAGGGTGGTAGATAATCAATTTAATATCCTTTGAAAGTCAAGCTTCTACACTTTATGCTTTTCTTTATTTTTTTTTGTATTTATTACTAGCTTTGTCTTAAGAAAACTTTGAAAGAAGATAAAGAGGATCCAAATTTGTGCTGATAGAAGGATATTTAATTTGACCCCACATTTGGTTTTGTATCAGGTTGATGTATTGAGTAAATTACGGCATCCCAATCTCATCACACTTATAGGAGCCTGCCCAGAATCCTGGACTCTTGTTTATGAGTATTTACCCAATGGAAGCCTTGAAGATCGGCTCAGCTGCAAGGGCAACACACCACCATTATCATGGCAAACTCGAATTCGCATTGCTACAGAGCTGTGCTCTGCCCTTATCTTTCTTCATTCCAGTAAACCTCACAGCGTTGTGCATGGTGACTTAAAACCTGCAAATATTCTCCTCGATGCCAACCTTGTTAGCAAACTTAGTGACTTTGGAATCTGCCGTATATTATCTCTTGAGTCTCCAAGTAATAATGCTACACAGTTCTGGAGAACTGACCCAAAGGGTACTTTTGTCTACATGGATCCTGAATTCCTTGCTTCAGGGGAACTAACTCCAAAGTCAGATGTCTATTCATTTGGAATCGTTTTATTAAGACTGTTGACTGGGAAACCAGCCTTGGGAATAACAAAGGAAGTGCAATATGCATTAGATTCTGGAAAATTGAAATCCCTTTTGGACCCTTTGGCTGGAGACTGGCCATTTGTGCAGGCTGAACAGTTGGCTCGCTTGGCATTGAGGTGTGCCGAGATGAATAGAAAGAGTCGGCCGGACCTTTATTTAGATGTATGGAGAGTACTAGGACCGATGAGGGCATCTTCTGGAGGCACAAACTCTTTTGGACTTGGTTCTCAAGGACTTTACCAGCCTCCTTCATATTTTATTTGTCCAATCTTCCAGGTAACTTCCTTCTGTCCATTTTCATTTTTCACTATTCTTAGGCTTCTCTTAATAACTTAAGCTTTTAAATTGAATTGATTTTTGACATAGTACTTCTTGATGTTACTATCAAGAAAGCCTTTCATGTGTGGGAGTGTTTTGGATACAATAAAAAGCTATTCTAACTTTTAGATTGAATTGGTTCTTGACACAACTCATTCAAGATGACACGTTCTTATGATATTCCCCTGCCCATATTCTTGCTTTTCTGGGTAAACATATAAAGTGACCTGGATTGCTACGTGCAATGTAACCTTGCAGGAAGTCATGCGAGATCCTCATATTGCTGCAGATGGTTTCACGTATGAAGCTGAGGCTATACGAGGATGGCTGGACAGCGGTCATGACACTTCACCAATGACAAATTCTAAGCTTGCGCATAGCAATCTTGTTCCCAATCGTGCTCTTCGCTCTGCAATCCAGGACTGGCTTCAAAGTCACTGATCAAGCTTTTCCTGTATCTTACTTTTATTGAATTATAGATCAGATAAGTTCACAACGACGCATCGTTAGTGCGCCTTTTCTTCTGTCGATTTTGTTTCTTTAAAATATGGAATGTACAGTTTAGAAGACTGTTATTGTAAAGAACTAAAGAAGTAACATGTACTGTTATATATATATATATATATATACAAGCGTGGAAATCCCCTTTTATCCCCCACACTAACTTTGTAGATAAGTACCTTTCACCTTTTAAAATTTTCAATTTAAACTTTAAGACTTTAAACGTTAACCAAATTGAACTCTGTTCAATGCCATCACCTCCCACTAACGATTTTCGTCTACGTGACACGTTAAGTGGTGACGTGGCTAATGAGACACGGCTGATGTGGCCATAGCTGCTCCAAAATGCAGCCATGGTGGTCGTTTTGACACTCTTGGGCTTCTTCTTTACCAGCGCCTTCTTAGCTGCCTTGACAACCTTCTTCCTCGGTGAAGCTTTCACTGATGTCTTAGCCACCTTAGCTAGCCTTGCCGTTGCCTTGGCGACCTTAGGCTTCGCGGTTGCCTTCGTTTTTGTTTTGCATAATCATATGCACATCCCACAAATTAACAAAGGGCATATATGTAGAGGTGTAAGGGTGTCGCTGCACCAAAACCAGTCTCAACTGGAGAGATTTGCAGCTCAAACTCAAGGTCGAGGTAAGGGTGACCTTCACAAGCTTACTAGCAGCCACCGATTTTTTCAGATAATAAAGCAAAAGCTTCCTGAAATTAGGAATTTAAGAGACAAGAGGAAAAGAGAAAGAGAATAGCACCTCAATGACATTGTTGCAGATGTGGAGGTCCCCAAACCCTAAACGACAACAATGGTTGCATTTTGGAGCAGCTGTGGCCACATCAGTCGCGTCCCATTGGCCACGTCACTCATTAACGGCCACGTTTCCACTTAACGTGCCACGTAGACGAAAATCGTTAGTGGGCGGTGACAGAGGTGAACGGAGGGTTCGATTTGGTGAACGTTTGAAGTCTTAAAGTTTAAATTGAGAATTTTAAAGTGTGAGGGAGGTACTTGTCTACAAAGTTAGTGTGGGGGGATAAAAAAGAGTTTTCTCTTTACAAGCTGAGCTATAAAGCTTTTATTTTTTTGGTGTGAAAAGAAAATAAATAAAAATGCTATAACCTAACAAAGAAAATACTAGAAAGATCAACTATGTGCTTAGTTGACAATCACCGCAGGGTTGTTTTAGAATTATAAAATCGAAGTCATCATTGATTGTCTCCTTAGTGATGCTTGACTACTTCCTTAATAATGTAATTAGCACAAAAGTTGGCTTCATGAAATATAAAGCTTTTTAGATTAAAGGTTTTGAGGTTGAGAAGAATTTATCAATTGATGTTCATATATATTAATTCTCATCTTTAAAGTAGTGTGAAAACCAAAAAGAATGAAATGATAAGAACTTGGATGACCATTAGCTACTCCTTATCAAGAAAATTTCTTTCCTTATCCAAATTTCACTGAATCGTCTCCACCATCCCTCCTTTTCATCTTTTGTGTCGCTTTCCGTGTGTCAAGTTTTCAGCTATGCCACTAAGCGAATTGAACAAGTTATAGGTATTCAAATATTCATTTAGATATACGTTAAAGAATCATTAATGAAAATAACATGAAAATAAAAAGGTCCACTTGGTCTAAACTTTCTAATTCTAATTAAATATAAAAGTACTATTTATATATTTAATTTTTAAATAAATTCAAGAATATTTAACTTATATACATGTTATATGTTAACTATTTTTTTATCTAGTGTAACATATTATATAAACAACAAAAGTACTTAATTTTTTTAATAATTAATTTATATAATTCTTAGATATCTATATATGAATAAAGTATTTTTTTAATTGCTATGTATCAAATTACATCCGTTTCAAAAACACAGAAATCACTAAAATAAACACAATTTTTAAAATTTTTTTTTCATATGCAGATCAAACCCGGATCAGATGACTAAGCTATCTTAGTACTGTGTGAAAATGCTTACTGCTTAGTGATATTTATATATAAAAAATAGTAAAAAGATTAACTTTTGTAAAATAATATTATATGCCTCTATTCTAGCACTTGTGTGTAGGAAAAGCAGAATTAACACACTTCTTTTTTTTTTTTTCCCTGAAATTCATGCCTTAAAGGGCTGGAGTCTGTCTATTCAGCAATTGGGCTAAATTCCTAGTTGGCCCCCACACATGGGAATCTAAACACGTGTGATCCACCACCGATATTGGGTGCATGTGTGGTCCATGGATTTGCTTACCGTAATTGGTAGTACCCATGTGAGGGCCCTACTTTGTAGCATTCGTGTCGTATGCTCGAGGTAACAGTAAGTTCAGTATGTGATCATGTCCACAAATATCAGACACGTGTCCTATTCTGATTGTGCATTCCATTATCGAGAGACAAAGATAGAAAGAATATCTTCTGTCGTTATAATTGTGTCCAACAGATTGATGCCACCTGTACCGTTAGGATATTACCGCGGAGCACTAGATTAAAGTCTTGAGTCATTTGTACCGCCGTCTTATCTGTACGGTCCATACGGAACCTTCAGACTTGTTCAACCGGTACCCAGTAACCTTTGTACTGTAGACTGGAGATTATCCCACGCGCTCTGCCATTGGAGAGGTTGACCATCCGTACAATCCAAATTTAATATAAGATTATTCCGTATGATTGATTTGGTTTTGGTAATTAGTAGTTACCGTCTCTTTGTTAGTTTACTTCAAACTATTAGTATCACAATAGGCAGTTTACACAAAAGCTGTACAACAGTTAAATAGTCAGGTTTAATTCAAAAATATAAAGATATTAAAATCTTAAATTATTGTATCAAATTATTTTATATATATCTTTCTGACTATATAAATTTAATAAATTAAATACAAATAAGTTATTAAAATTAATTAAATACATGTATTCCCTTCCGGGCAATGCCTGCGGCCTGGCCTAAAACAAAAAAATCTTGCGTGAATGCCGCGTACAAGTCACGTAGGCAAAAAGCTCGTGATTATCCCCTCAAAACGGTGAGGAAAAAAGAGCGGAAATTATAGTTCAACGGTTACACCGCGGTTTTTTTTCCTCATGTCCCATGCTCCAAACGACAAGAGGCGTATTATTTTAATCTTTATCTAAACTTATTTTTATATTTTCTATTTTTATATTTCTCTTTTTTTTCTTATAATTTTATTTTTATAATTAACTAGTATAATCAAACAATTGTGCAATTATCATTTTTCATAAGACAAGCAGAAATGAAATAAAAAGAAAAAAGAAAAAGTCCCACCTTTCTCCTTCTCTCTCCTCCCCTCCCCCCCCCCCACCCCCACCCCCACCGCCCCTCTTCTTCCTCAATTTCTCTTCCTTCCTAGTACCTTCTTCTCCTTTCTTTCTCCCCACAGAAAATCTCTCTTTCTCTCTCTAATTTTTCTGAACTTTTTTTGGTTGCTCTTCAATTTCCTACAAGAATCTCAGCATGGTGTCACTTCGTGCTGTATATATTGTGGGCTATGTGTTTCTGCTTACTGTTGCTTTGGGGTTAGCCGGAGATATAGTCCACCCTGACGATATTGCTCCAAAGAAACCTGGTTGTGATAACAACTTTGTTCTGGTACGAGAATTTTGATTTATAGCTTGATAAACGAAGCTAGTATAGAAATGTCTTTTTTGGTTGTTATTGATCTTGGACTTGCTGCTTGCTTGATGAGAAACTGGTGGAACAACGGGAAGACCTGAAGGAAAGGAAAAAAAAAAAAACATGTATTTTCTTTCCCGGGAAAAATTGGCAAGTAGGGTGGGATTGCAGTTCAGCTCGACGTTAATTGATATCTGGTCTAGCTTTATTTTTGGAGAGAAGAGCTTCTTTTTCACACCCTTCGATGATGCTATGACGTCTGCAATTGTTTTTTAGACATATTATGTTCAATTAAGTTCTAATTGGCTTGTTGTATCAGACTCTGTTCAGTAAAAGAAGATTATTTTCCTGTTTGTTTGTTTTACGCAGTGGTTTTCTTGTTGCTGAGAAAATGGACAAAAAAGGGTGGGGGAAGTAAGGAAGGAATAAAACTTTTGTTTTTGGATAGAAATTTTTCGTTTTCTAGGTACTATTTTGAAGTGTTGTCCTGAGTGATATTGCAGTGGGTCTTTTTGTCATTGTTATCATCAAATAGATAGTGTTATTCCAGTTAGTGAATAATTAGATCTAGCTTATGTGGTTCAATTATGCTTATTTTAGTAAATATCTTCTGGCCGATATGGTTGATTTGATGATGATTTTCTTAAACTCCTACCGTTTTTAAGCAATCAAGCAAACTTGTGGCTTTGACATCTAAGGACTATCCAAATGGACTTGTTTTTATGAAAACTACTTGATTATTTGAGTTTGTTTCTGTTCTTATGGTCTTTTCGTTTTATCTGCTCCATACTTGCTTTTATAGTTCAATTTCATTCTTAAATGGTTTTTCTTTATGTGCTCTATTTAGTTGTGAAAAAGAGGAAATTTTGAGATTTTCAATATATTTGAAAATTTGATTCTAACCAGCCAAATCGGAGGAAAGTATTGCCTGAAAAGCCAAATTTGAAAATCTTTTGTCTTATTTCATTGAGGTTCAGCAGACTTATGCAGTTTGTCACTCTTTTCTTATAGTGAGTGTTGTTAGATATAAGAACGATGTGCATTTTCTTTGATAGGCGTGACTCACCTTTCTTTTGTTAGGTCAAAGTCCCTACTTGGATAGATGGTGTGGAAGACTGTGAGTATGTTGGTGTTGGTGCACGATTTGGTCCTACATTGGAGTCTAAAGAAAAACATGCCAACCACACTAGAGTTGCCTTGGCTGACCCTCCTGATTGTTGTACCAAGCCTAAGAATAAGGTATTATTACTTCCAGCTATTGAGATTCTCCTAATGCAATTTCACTTGCATGCGAAGCATAAATTTTTTTTGAAAATGCTGTATGTCTTTTAGATGTTTACTGATTTTAATTTGGAATGCCTTGCATTTTTTGTTAGCTCACTGGCGAGGTCATTTTGGTGCATCGAGGAAATTGTAGTTTCACAACCAAGGCAAATATGGCTGAAGAAGCTGGTGCTTCCGCCATCCTCATTATAAACTATCGTACAGGTGTTTGCATATAATTTTCTTTTCTAAAATGCATTTATAGAACTGTAGGCAATTTCATTTTCCTTCCCTCGATTACTAATTTTACTGTTAGAGATGATTATGGGCATCATAGTTGTAGAGAATGATGAACTATTTATCTTCATGATTTGTTATTAGGGAGAGGGGAAAAAAACTTATAATAAGTGGTTGCCAAGTATTTATGTCAATTATGTTGGTATATGTTTTTTCTTTTTTTTTTTAAGAATTATCTTTTTCCTTTGTTATGCAGAACTTTTCAAGATGGTTTGTGAAGAGAATGAAACTGATCTTAGTATTAAAATACCTGCTGTCATGCTTCCACAAGATGCTGGTGAAAACTTGGAAAACCATTTAGAAAACAACTCCATAGGTATATATGGATACATGCCTGTTATTTTATAATTGGTTGTCTTTTATTTTGTAAAGGAAATTTTTAATTTTGAAGCAATTACTTTTGTTGACTCTTGGTCTGGCTTTCTATCGCACTTGGTGTGCTTCCTTTGCTTGGGATCCTTGCTCTCAAGTGTCTATGCAGTTATACTCTCCACTGCGTCCATTGGTTGACGTTGCAGAAGTGTTTTTATGGCTCATGGCTGTTGGTACCATACTATGTGCTTCTTATTGGTCTGCATGGACTGCCAAAGAAGCAGCCATTGAGCAGGAGAAGCTGTTAAAGGTTAGTTCCGCTTGCCTTCTAACTTAATTCTTTTTTATAAGTCAATTTTGGTCTTTTTGAATGAAAATTGTCTCACATGGATATCTCATTGATTTAATCGTTAATATATGGATAAATTTAATGTTGCAGGATGCTTCAGATGAATGTCTAAACATGGAAAATGTTGGTTCCAGTAGTTATGTGGAAATCAGCACTGCAGCAGCAATTTTATTTGTTGTCATTGCCTCGTGTTTCTTAGTTATGCTTTACAAGCTAATGTCATACTGGTTTGTTGAGGTTCTGGTGGTTCTATTTTGCATTGGTGGGGTAGAGGTGAGTTATTGCTTTTGCAGGCTTATTTTCTTTTGATGAGATTGCATAATGTAGTAGCTAAATATTGGAGCTCCAAATTTAATCTTAAACGGTAATTTGGAGCTGAAATCATGGGATTGCATAACGTAGTAGCTAAATATTTGTATTCTTTGTGTGCTTTCAGGGACTGCAAACTTGTTTGGTAGCTTTGTTATCATGGTACAGGTCTTCTATCCTTGTTCCTCTATGCTAAGTTTTGCTTATATGCTTCTTCCATCAAAGACAAAAACCCACCTATTGAGAAAGGGGTCCGGTGAGATGGGGCTTTGGTGTTTAACCTAGAGATCTCTCTGTTTCTCTTGATTAAAAGTTGTTGTCTAGCTGTTCAGTCATACATATTATTCTGCCATTAATAGATAACGTTTTTCAATGAATTGAGAGAGGATAGCTTAGTTATTAAAATCCAGACCATGTTAGGTGGTCTATAAATTGTGTGTCCTTAATTTCTGATTGATTTAATTACTGTGGGCATAAATCCTGGCAACTTTGAGGGAGAATCACTTGACCTACTTGTGAATTCTTACCTAGGTATCTTTTTCCCTGAAGATATAGGTTAGAGTGAAGTTTGTGTTTACGTAAAAATTGTAGAGGCCAGATTTACGAATATGTAACTCCTAATAAATGTTTTGAAGGAAAAATTATGTAAAGGATTCACTGTTATTCAAAAAATAAATTACTCTCGTGTTAAGTATGTTGCTGTTGACTAGATACTTTGTTTTATTAGACTCCATTCTTATGAGATGAGACTGACTTTTAAATGATTTTAGTTTCAGATGGTTTAAAAATGCTGCACAAACATTTGTCAAAATACCCTTCTTTGGAGCTGTCTCACATCTGACACTCGGTGTTACTCCCTTCTGCATAGCGTTTGCTGTGGTTTGGGCAGTTTATCGCCGGGTCAATTTTGCTTGGATTGGTCAAGATATTCTTGTAAGAATAATTCTGTTTCATTTTCATATTTTGTTTCTGTTTTTCATGCTTATGTTTTTTGGTTCCTTCCCTTCATTCAGGGTATTGCGTTGATAATCACAGTTCTTCAGATTGTCCGAATACCCAATCTCAAGGTGATGATCCACACTTTTCCTCATAACTAATTCTGATTTTAGGTTCTAATTGTGCTAGACTATGGCATGATCTCCTACTTTGGGTTTCCCCTCCCAAACAACCACACCCCCCCCCCCCCCCCCCCCAACCCCTCCTGATATTCTTCGTGAGAATAGGAGGCATAAATTGACCATTTGTATTTTAGTGGGATTGTTGAAGACGACCTTGCTAGACGCTACTAACAAATACATTTTGCTTTGGTGTATCAGGTTGGAACTGTTCTTCTTAGTTGTGCCTTCCTATATGATATCTTCTGGGTTTTTGTCTCTAAATGGTGGTTCCACGAGAGTGTGATGATAGTGGTGAGTGTTAATGTTTTCCTTTATCATCTTATCACAGGCTTGAACTTTGGCCACACAAACATGATATATTTCTTTCTGAATCAGTGTAAAACTTTCATTTCTATATAGGTTGCTCGAGGTGATAGGAGTGGAGAAGATGGCATCCCCATGTTACTCAAGATACCGCGATTGTTTGATCCTTGGGGTGGTTACAGCATCATTGGTTTCGGGGATATAATCTTACCAGGGCTGCTAGTAGCATTTTCGCTAAGGTTTGACTCAGAATTTATGTATAGATCATACAATTTATCTCTTTGTCTCTCCTCTGCATAATCATTTTATTATTGTATATCCTAGCATTGGATTTATTTTGAATTCACACGTCGTGATTAACTGTTTCTTAACAGTTTTCGAATGTTTCAAGCAGATGGAGAGAATGTTTGGATCATGTAAACAGTTCATGAATCTAATAATTCTATTTACAGGTATGATATGTTGGCAAAGAAAAAGCTTAAGGCTGGATACTTCGTATGGGCAATGACTGCTTATGGTTTAGGTACGATATGCTTATTCTAGGATATTCTGCATTGACAATGTAATTGATAAAAAAAATTTGTACAGAATTTTTCCTTGAAATCTATGGACTGGTCAATGTTGTGTAAAATTCCTTGGAAATTATATTTTTAACGTAGTATTTTATTGATAATTAATTATAATTATATTCTATATAACAAACACCATTAGAGTTTATCAAGGATGAAAGTGCAAGTGCATGAAACTTCTTAGTAACAAGATAAGAATAGTAACCATAATACAAATCTGGCGCTTCTTTCTTATATTGGCAGTGTTTTAAATTATTCTTTGTATTATGGCCTGCAGGTCTCCTTATCACATACGTGGCTTTGAACTTGATGGATGGGCATGGCCAACCAGCTTTGCTGTATATAGTCCCATTTACAGTTGGTAAGTCAAATACTGTTTAAGTTTAATTCTGGAGCACAAACGCTAACAAGGAAGGGCAAGCTGGTATGCCACTCGTAGACGATGTTCATATGCAATTAAGATTTTTTTTTTTTTGGATAGAATGCAATGAAGAAAATAGTTGGACCTGTTGTAGTGCTATTGAAGTCAGCTTGCTGTAAATTACAATCAATAATCATAGAAAAGACTTGTTCCTTAGTGACATTTAGTTATAGATATTTCCATATATCATCTTAGACGATTTTCGTTTTAGGTGCACGTGGCATTTTCCTTTGGGTTACATGAAAATTAGTTCCAGTTTCCCAAATAAACATTCTGTGATGTTGATTGCAGGCACCTTTTTGGCATTGGGAAAGAAGAGAGGTGAACTCAAGATTTTATGGACAAAAGGGGAACCAGAAAGGCCTTGCCCACACATCCAAGAGGAAAACTAGTAAATGAAGCCATTAATCCAAGCCAAATTGTATGTTAGGTATATTAGTTTAATAGTAACGCCTAGGAGATTATGTGACTATGTTGTTGTACTTGTAACAACATCGCCATAAATCAGACTTGAGATAGGTGCCATTACTACCTAGTATATTGTATATTGACGTTCCCTGAAAACCCAGAACTGGTCGGTGTAAAGTTTGCTTCCATGTGGATCTAGCCAAAATGTTCTCCTTGCTAAAAAGCAAGCGTGATTTACCCAGATGCAAAGCAAAGCTGCAACTTCTAGCTTGAGGATGCAATCCCAGGTTTATAATAATCTCAAAACTGCAGGACAGGATTCGAAGGAAAGGTGGGCGAAAAGGGATACTAACACCTTAAGCGGCTGCTGCTTCCTATATTCCAATAGCTAGTGTTATATTAGTCTGTGAAGATATGTAACTGGATTTATATTTGACATAGGCCCTATTTGATTCTTTTTGGAAATGTTTATTAAGTAAACATTGTTCTTATTCTTACAACGAGTTCTGGTACCTTCCAGTATTCATCAAATAAATGGTTTCTCGCTAAAAGAAATTCAAACTTAGTCACACAATGGAACAATGAATATACTGAAAACTGTAATGTTATACCATTGTAGCACTTTTTCACCAGTTTGTTGACGGAGTATCACCACATGAATGGCGTGGCAGAAGTTAGTCCAAAGCCATTTATATAAAGTATCTAACTTAGAACAATGAGCTTTAAAAGTGTAAAATCAAGGGCAAAATGCACAATAGAAATATATTCCATTCAAGCTCAGACTTATTTTTCCTTAAAGTACAAGAGATAGAGACCCAGAAACAAATAGCGCCGGGGCCTAGCACCACCACCAATGCAAAGAATAAAACGAAAAGAAAAGAAAAGAAAAGAAAAGAAAAACTGACATGCAACACCTTTCTTGCGCCTGTCAGCATCTCAAAATTGTTCAAGCCATTGGCCATTTAGATGGGGTTGGGTTGTACGGGTTCACGAGGCAAGTCCTGTACATCGAAAGAGACTATATGTTGAGTTGCGTGAACATAAAAGCAATGGCAGAGATCAGCAGAAATTCTAGAGCATGTATGCAGAAGCAATGGATATTTAAGTGCTACGTTACTAAATTATAAACCATTCAGCACTTTTTGAGGGAAAACCATCCCATTGGGCAATTGCCATATATTCATTATTGCCGAACACGACATAGTAAGGTAAAAAATCATTGGTAATGAGCACACGTCATGTCTATAACTTGTTCGGAAATCATAAGATGCAACAGTCATGTTTCATGTATATAAAGCGAAGAAAAAAAAAAAAATCCAAACCATGTTATATACTCTAATAGACAAATCCAGAATCAAAAACTTTTGAAAAGGGGAAGGAAGTGAAAGGCCAGAAGGTATATTAGACTAGTTCATTGGTTGTACCAATTGAAAAATGGGAGAGGAAAAAAGAAACATCATATCAGAAACAGTTTATATAGTTCAGCAAGAATGCAATAATGGATGCGTAGAAAATTTTAAAAATAGGGAATAAGCAACCATACAGGTATGTGGCTTTAAAAATCCATTTCCGTTGGTAGAAAAAAGCATTGTCTTCCTTTCTTGACCTGATGATAAAAATTCTTGCATTCTTTCTGGCCAGTCAGAATTCAATCTGCGGGCAAAATCTTCCACCTCCCTGTGTCAGAATATACCATGCATTTATGATTCAGAGTACATTAAGTTTGAAAGGATATTTGCATTACCATGATGCAAACATCTATTAGTATCAAACAGAACCATTGTTTTAACAGTCAAGAGTAATAAAATAACCAACATCGAAAGCAAGTAAAGAGAACAGTCATGAACCTTAGCCACTAATGGTGCCTAGTTAAGGGCTCAAGGATCATAATTAATATCTATATGATACTACTAGACTAGTAACAGTATTAGCAGCCAACTGCCACATGTCATCTTCACGCATTCAGTCTTTCCTGAATTGATACACACGTTCTCATATCTGTTCATAGTCAACATTTCTTTACTCTTTTGCCTATTTTCATTCCTTTTATGCTCTCCTCAATTATTCTAAGTAAACAATGAAATAAAAATTGTAATATTCATAATTTATCTCTTTTATTTTGATTTATTAATATATTCTTGATATTTAAGTTTTAGAAATACCTAGAATGTAGTCTTGGGAATGTTAGGGATTAAATAATGAGTTTAGAAAGGATTAGAAAGTTTCGGGGATGTCTGGAATTAAAATAGTCCTGGTCTTGGAGTCTTGAAAAAATAGTCATAAATGTAATTTAGGAAGTATCTAGAAGAATTTGGGGGTAGTTTCCTATGTAGCAGCTTTTGGAATGAAGATTTAATGAAGGGTTTCAAGAATATTTACTGTTTTCTTTTGGCTTAGAATATGAGTTTTCAGATTTCTATCCAAGGAGGTGGACTCCTCCCACTATCCCTTTCCATCCCCACTCTATATCTACACATCTATCACATTTCCCCTAAATTTCTATTAAATCAAACTCAACATTAATTGAGTTCGCTGATCTACATCATTTTCGTTCTGAAGTGCATTAATATTAAGATCTCCTCTCTTAATTTTCTGCACAAACTAAGCTAGTCTATTCTGCTCTTGTTTCATGGTTAAAATTCTTTTCTTTCATGTTTTCTTCTATTAATTTTTTCCTATTGTTTTCATTTTTTTCGAGAATCTCAATTTTTCTTTCTCCTCGGGATCACTTCATTTAGTATGCTATAGTTTATAATTTAATTTGTATCAATTTTTTTTTTTTTTTTTTAAAAAAAAGGCAACAACTCCCTGCATCATACCTTGATAAACCTAAGTTAAACTCTAAAGAAAAAGAAGGACACAGTTATCATTTTTCAACTATAATGCCAAACTTAGATCAGTAGTATTTACTACTTAATTATTTATTTTGATAACAAAAATTGATCAGGAAACTGGATTTCATATTTTTTATGGGGAATTTATTAGAAAACACATGAAGGGGAGATCAAAGCCAACCAAATTACTTTTCCAAATGTTTTCCAAATTCCAGGTTCATAAGCATTTATTGCTGGACTGTTATAGGATGCAAATGTTACACAATTTATTATTTACCTCATAAAGAGAACCAAGAACATTTCATTATTTGGTTATTGTTGCGTCTCTCTCTATCCGTCTCATACATGCATGAATACATAGCCTACATGCCTCAACCAGCAATGAATGATAAGAAAATGTAATAACATAAAAGAAAATAAAGTTCACTTGTCAGGTTGATTGTCATATGCATGTCCTACTCGGTGTAAAATCTAAACGATTCCACACATGGATAGTCAGAAGAAAACTACTGACACCAGTCATGAAAGAGTAAATGACCTTTTTGGAATTATGATGCGCAAAGCAGTGCAGTAATAAAATTGCCTACCTATCAATTTTTTCCTTTAGATCAGGATCAATCTCATCATCTATATCGCAATCATCAAACTCAACCTTATTGCCAAAAGTATCATCATCAGTATCGCGCAAATTTGATGTCTCGCCAATTCTAGCAGCTTCAGCACTTTGGTATCTGATATTATGACCGTTTGACTCCTGTGAAAGAAAAAAAGACTAAACTGTTCAAATCTTGATTATGAAATTTAAGTTTCAATGACTGTGTCGACAAAAATCAACATAAAACCTATTACAAAAGAAAATATGTAATAAATTAAAAGGCAAAACAAAGAACAGAACTACCTTCTTATTGAGTTCAGAAGTTTCCTTCGATGAAGAATTCTTCTGTTGGTCTTTTTTTCTCCGGTTCTTTTTTTTATTCTTGGAGGTTTTAATCCCCTTTGGATCTGTGACAAAATTCAAAAGGAAATAAACTGAGAAAGAAATACTAAGCAGCTATAGCTCACGGACTATTTCTTTCAAAAAATTCCATACAATTCCAAAATGCAGTATCGACTAAATGCTAATACCTGCAGACACTTAGATGACTGACAGCTACCTGTGCTCTATATAGAACTTAAAAAGGAAACCGGTTCATTCTCACATATTTAGAACTTCGCCACCTTTAGTAATATAGTAGTTGATAATGTTACCATAGACAATCACATGGTAAGCTCCTCTTTTGTGTTTGGAAGAGTTTATTAAATCAAACGGTAACATTAAGTACAAAGGCTTCACCAATTAGGGATTGACCAGTTACTGGACAAATTTCATCAATCAACAGACAGATAACAAAGAGTTAAGTAGTAAGACAAAAGGAAACTACAAGTAAAATGCTCAACATACCTCCCTCGTTTCCATTAATAAAAGATAAAAGATCATCAACAGAACGTTCATCTACATGCTCTTCTTCAACTTCAACATTCTGGAACAATTGACAACCAATCCTTACTAAAGTCAGTACTCATTTATATATGAAATGGTGAAAGAATTCATCAGCACAGAGCTCAGCAATAAAAGTTCAATTCAAACTGAAATATCTAATGAAGAATAAGAAGTATATTTGTGCAGTCTGGCATATGAGTGTACGTGATGAAAATAAAACAAGAAACAACTCACCTTTAATCTCTCACGTTCTTTTAGTTCTTTCCTCTTCTTGGCATACAAACGGTTCAAAAGCCGGATCCTTGGATCATCAGTTGTGTTTTTTAAGGGCTCTAATTTTTCTTCCTGAATTAAAAGAATTTGTGAGAAACAAAAACTGAAAATCAAATAAGACATAATTGGCATACAGAGTTCTCACAAGCACCAGACACCTCAGTAAGATCATCAGGCAAATGAAATATCTCACGTATCTCCTCTGGTGTTTTTCCTTCAATTATTCGCGCAAGTGCACGACTGGTTAGATCAACAAGAGGCTTTAATTGAAGACTGTCTGCAGCAGATGTTAACTCACAAAGCCTCTTTGTGTCCATTCGAATGAATTTTTCATCGAAAGATTTCCGTTCCTAGACAAAAAAAAGAACAACACTAGAGTCAGTTCATCTTTGATATTGACAGGCTTTAACAATCACATGGTGTATAAAGAAAATAATGTAAAAGCATAATAGAAACAGGTATAACCTTGTTCGAGCGACCCGGTGTTTGATGAAATCGACAATAATCAAGAATTAAACTCAACATTGCAGGACTAACTCGTTGGGGAAGACATATTGCATGATTTTTGGAAGTTCCCGTGCCTTTTTGTATTATTTCATGACATATCAGAGGGCAAAACATTGCAATTTCTTGTTCCACTTGTTGGATTGAACCATCAGAAGTCTGAAGCCAGACATAGGGCTTCATCATCTGAAAACACAAATTAATACCAGCAGTTTCAGCAATCAGTGTAAAATGTCAGCAGAGCAAGGCCCTAATTTTCTATCATGCAGTTTTCCAAGGTCAGGCCATACAATATGCTATTTCAAGACAAGGAGAGTTGACAGGAATCAATCAAATGGAAAATTTTCCTTGCTCCATTCAGCTAGATTGTGGTTTCTTTCCCCCAATAGGGAGTTTCAGACTTCACAAACCTTTAAGTGGAAATTTTTAGCATGGTGATTCATTATCCCAAGAGGTGCAACGGTGAAAAGAATCAACTTTGTTTAACCATGGAAGCAATCAAAAACTTTTAAATGGAAATTTCCACCTTCCCACCTTCAGCTCATTAGCACATTCTATCAGTTCAAAATTTCTATGAAAAAGAAAAAGCAAACCTAATAAGAGGCATGTATGCATTCTAGTTTATAACAAAACTAAAACCAGTTATATCATATCATTTGAGTCTGACAGTCATCCCGATAAAATTATGGAGGACTAGAGTAAATGAATAACTGAACCACATGGGAAGGTTAAAGAGTATATTCAGTGTTACCAGAGAAAATAATTGCAAGGAAATAAATAAAGGGAACTGAAAAGCAGTATAACTTAAAAAAAAACTTCTCTGTTCTTTTTCAATGAAAAAGAAAAGTAAATGAAACCATAACCACTGAACTGTATGAATAAAAACACTTTGCTTGGAAGAATCATACCTCAGGTTTAATAACCGCCATGTCAACTTCTGACATCTGAAAATAATTGGAAAAATAAATAGGTGACTATAGAAAATTCCTTTGTGATGCAACCTATATGATTCTGAGTTAGAAATTTAAGTTTCAAGTCCAGGTGACCAGGTATAATATCCAGCCTTCACAAAGGATTTTGCAATTAGAAATTATGTTGCTCCACCAGCACTACCAAAATGATCATGATCCATGTGCTGAAGTATCTGCAGTGATACACATATCTCTAAATAAAAAATTTTGAAGCAGCAAGCAAAAAAAGTGCAATCCACCATAAGAAAAGAATAGAGGAATGATATGACACCTCCAAAACTCTAAGTGACAGCTCTGTCAAAGACAATAAGTCTCTTTGAGTGACAATTATAATTATAATAGAGGAACATAATAAGTTCGAGACATACAAAGCCTTGAAACATCTACAACTCCAAAACTAGGATTATTCTACCAAAAAACACCAGAAGCCCAAGCCACAAAAATCCCTTATGTATTTAATAAAATCAATTTTATCATGCAAAAGTGAGAAGAAATTCAACTATTATTGCAAATTTAAAAGTCCATTAAAGCTATATCAGCTAATTTTTACGGCATTTAGGGGGAAAAAGAAAAAAAAGTTTTTGGTATATCCTCTTTTGCCAACAAAACCCACTGGAACAAGTAGCAGACTGTGCTTCAATTCCTACTTGACATTAGTTTGCATTTCACAACACGTAGAACAGACCGCAATAAATTTACCATCTTCATGTTCCCACTTGTCTAGAATTCTAAAATATTTCTACTGGAAGTGTCTAAGAATTCTCGACTTATTGCCTCATAATGATCACTAATGTCATCACCAACACTAATTCATCGTTTATAAAAACCAAGTTTCCGACAAATGACACAATAAAAACAGTAAAAATAATATGCTACTAGATTAATAAAACCAAAAATACCAACTTGCAAGCCAACCCACAATCTTCAAATGCAAAAATAACACTAAAAAAACACTACACTGAACAAAATATATCAATTTGCAACACAATCCATAAATAACCAATGCAAGCAAGAAACACTAATAAATCACTACACTGCACAAAATACCAATTTACAATATCACCTACCTTCATTGCAAAATAAAATCAATAAATCACCAAACTGCATATATCATCTGTATAATCTATATAATCAATAAGAAGAAGGCTACCACAGCATTAAATACCTATGCGAGTGAAAGATACAGACAAAAGAGAAATTGCAGCCTCTGAGACTGCGAAGGCGTTGTGTGCCTATGAACGCAGAGAAATGGATTGCTGAGACAGAGAGGGCTTCGAAACGGAGCAAATTGGCGGTTGTCGGCGATACCAAAATGGATAGGAGAGAGAGAATTTTGATTTCGATAAGGAAAAAATTAGGGAAAATAAAAAGGAAAATCGAAAAAAAAAAAAAAAAAACTGGAAACGCAGAAAGAGAGAGAGAAACAGGCAGAGGAGTTAAAACAATTTTGTGATGCAGAATTTTACACTTCAGTGCATGGTTGGAGTCGCCATCAAGTGAACGAGTCAACCAGTTCGGTTAAACGACGCCGCACAGACACGTGAACCTGATTAGGTTTCCGGTTCAGAGTAGCTAGTAGCTAGCATAAATGGCGAGGAAGGAAGGCTGTTCACTGTACACAAATCGCAGCTCCATCAGCGCTGCCATTCTTACATGTTATATTCAACATTCGAACAAGGATATACTTAACAAATGAAATTGGAATTCTTTTTGGTTGCTTTTTTTTTAAAAAAAAAAATTCATTTCTTTTTTATAGGATTTAATAATTAATAATTCTTTCCGAGTGATTTGGTGTAATGATTAGAAATTGATTTGGTTGATTTAAGCAGTTTAAGAATTTGATAGAAAAAATTAAGAAAATAATATATTAACTCAAATAAAAAATATTACACTAAGATTAGACAATTTTAAATGTAATCATCATACTTATATTATTAATAATAGACTAAAAAATAAAAAAAAATTATATTTATATCATAATATATTTTTTAATTATGTTATGTATTGTTTTGATATATTAATTATTATTTAAGTGAGTGTTTTATATAAATAATATATTTTAATTATAATAAATGAATAATACAAGAATAAAAATTTAAAATATAAACATACAGTTCAGTTCAATTCGATTTTAATAGATTAAAAGTTATTTAAATTGGGTTTGAGAAATTTTTAATTTAAACCAAAGCAAATACCATACAAATTAATTTAATTTTAGTGTAAATTTATTTAAATTGAATAGTTTGAACGTTTGGTTCAAATTTTGCTCATCTTTGCAAATGACGCAGGATCATTCTAGGCGTTTTCTTTTTTACAGGGAAAAAGGTTTTTTTTATGTGGACAAAGAAAGATTTTGTAGATGACGATATATTTACTTGATTATTATTATTAATTAATTAATAAAAATAAAATTTTGATTTAATTTAAAATTTCAAATAATATATTATCCAAAAATGTTTCTTCTACCAAGAAAGTATTGTTGACAGAATAAAATTATCTTCTTTTTTTTTTCTGTTGGGTTCTAAGAATTTATTAATGGTTAAATCAAGTATTTATAAATCATCAACTGATTCTTATATTAACAATAGACAGAAATCAATGCCTTGTGGACGCAGTTTTGATTTTTATTAATTGTATTAACTTTTATTAAATTATCATGTTCAGTTAATCATAACAAGTTTTTTAACATTTTCTCAGTACATCTATATTTTTGATTGAGTATTTTCAAAGATATCACTGTAATTTTTATCAAATGCTATTTTTTGGGCCCTTCGTAATCTCAACCGTAAATTGAAAATTTGGGGCAGACTTCCGTTGCTCTTACTTGGGCCGAGCTAAAAAGCTTTAGAGTAAAGTCTTTGGGCTGGGCCCAGCCTGGTCCTTAGACTTATTTTCTTAACTTCTTAAATTTAAATACACACTCCAATTTTTTTTTTTTTTTAAAAAAATGAATTCACAAGTGCACATATTTTTAAGCCATTTCACCGACGGCTCCGGTTTTCATTGGGCAGTAGCTAACCTCCAAACTTCGGTGCTTTTAATGCCGTATTCATCACTTTCCCAATGCTGGTTGGCTTCAAACGGCTAAAACCCTTTCAAAACACCACCTTCCACTCTCTTCTACTCACTGGATTCTTCCAAATCTCAGCCGTCCATCAAGGCAATTCATTCTCTCGTGGGACCTACGTCACGTGCACCATCCCTGTCTTCTGACCTATTCACCACGTAAACGACGTCGCACTACCTGCATGAAACCAGATGCCGTTCAAAATCAAATGATGGTGACCAAAGTAAAACAAGAACCATAATTGTTTCGAATAAAATATTCCGCTTTTGGAAATGCAAAATGTTAATGGAACATCTTTTGGCACTTTCCAGTTTCCCGAACCATCTCTGACTTTAACGCTAATCCATGCAATTCATTACCATTATTCCATATTTGATATTACTAATTCGAGCCAAAGAATTTTAAAATTGGATTATATTAAAAAAAAGTTTAATTCTAAAAAAAATATAATTTGTTAAAATTTAGCAAAATAAAAAAAAAAATGTGGCCATTCTATTTTTGTACGAGCGCAAGCACTATTTCACTCACACTTGTCATTGCTATAAATCCTGAGTGTCCCTTACACCAAAAATCTCATGAAAACTGTTAAGAATAAAATTGAATACTCAACAATTTTGAGAATAAATGATTTTATTAGACTACCTTGGCTTATAAATAGCCTTTTGCAGTTCTAACTGAATGAAGAAACATAGCTCACGTTTAACGTGATAACAGTAACGGATAATAACAAATTCCCTGAAGACTAGGATTTATTTAAAACTGAAAGTAGACTTATTCAAACTGAAAGCAAACTAAAGCCTAAATTTTTTCTTCATTCCCTCCCTTAAACTAGTTCTCAATTTTGACTAGTTTAATTCAGGAACCTCACATATTCCCAACTGTTTGCGAAATTTTTGAAACATTTCCAAAGTGAGGGGCTTCGTCATCATATCTGCCAATTGATCTTGTGTTCCACAATAGAGCAACTCAACTACTCCATCTCGTGTGAGATCACAAAGGAAGTGGAAGCACACATCAATGTGTTTACTTCGTCCATGTAGCACAGGATTTTTTGATAGTTTAATTGTGGAACTATTATCACAAAGGATTGTAGTGCATTCACTTTGCTCCAGACTTAGTTTCTCCAATATTCTCTTCATCCAAATGGCTTGACTAGTGTAATATCCCAAATTTCCTAAGAGAAGAATATAAATTTACACTAGAATAATTTAATTAGTGGTATGTTTACTAAATGCAAATGGGAAGTGTGAGAATATTAAGAATATGTATGAGGATAACATTTATGTGTACATGCACATATAGCTAGAAAATGGATGTTATATATATTTATTTATATGATTGTATATTAGTGTAACATCCTTTTATTTCATTCATGATAGCCACATATAAAATGTAATGTAATTTCATAACATGACCAAAGACCATGGGATTTAAATTCTATCTTAATTGATGAAACATGATTGAAGTTAATGGTATGAACTATTGGTTGCTTTCTATTGTATGTGCTTAGGTAATTGTGATTCTTATTATCATAAAAATGAAGTAAACTAAGAGGAATGAACTTTAAATGATTAATTAAGAAATTAAAGAGTTAGAAATGTGGCATAGTTAGTGCAATTGGGTTAGATAGCTAACTAAGTGAACCACTAGTTAGGAAGTGATTAGTATGTAACCAAGTTGGTCACAATTGGACCAGAGGAAGGCAGCAGCTAGCCTCCCCAAGGACCCACGCCTCTTGCATGCTTTTAACCTCTAGAAAGTGTGCAATTAAAGAGAGGACACTCCCACCAATCATAGCTTGACAATATGCCATAGTATGATAATGGTATACTTGATATTTTGTATGATTTTAAGGGCAAATAATAGAGACAATAAAAGAGATGCATGTGAGGCTTGCACATGAAGGAGTTCAGCTGAAGGCATCAGCCCACTCCCCTTAAGATCCACGTCACTCTCTTGCACTAGTCACTAAAGTTAGCTTAAGCTTGGTCAAAGTGTCAACTAAGTTGGTCAAAGTGTCAACCAATGAAGTGGTGACCCTAGGCAAGGCTTGTGTGCATGACCTTAGGATATTTATGCACACAACAAATGAAGAAAAATTGAGAGGCTTCTAGACAAGGGAAGGTCGGCAAACTCAAGGGCTGCAAGAAGGAGAGAAAAGAAATAAAAAGGGAAAGAAGAAGGGGAAGGCGTGGAGAAGAGAGGAAGGGAGACAAGAGAGAAAGTAAGCTTGTATGAACCCTAGGTGGTCTTGCTACTTCAATCACCTGAACCAGCCATCCAATTAACCTCAAAAGAGAAGGAGAGCTGCCATAGAGACTTTGGAAGAAAAACCCTAGAGCTGCCCAAGAGAGAATTGAAGATAAGAGGTAGTTAGTTTAATCCAAACATGGGTAGTTAGTTTAATCTAAACATAGGTAGTTAGTTTAATCCAAACATGGGTAGTTAGTTTAATTCAAGCATGGGTAGTTAGTTTAATCCAAACATGGGTAGTTAGTTTAATTCAAGCATGGGTAGTTAGTTTAATCCAAACATGGGTAGTTAGTTTAATTCAAGCATGGGTAGTTAGTTTAATTCAAGCATGGGTAGTTAGTTTAATCCAAACCTAGTTGGTTTCATTTAAACATAGGTTATGTGTGCTTGTATGCCAAAATTTTCTGCACTCTTGCTATTGCTAATTCTTGTCACTTATGTACTATGATTTAATGTCATTTTTGTGTGTGTGAATGGACGCTGGATTGCTGTTCTTATGATGGTTTAGTGCTATATATGTTCTGCCCTAAAAAGAAGCATGCAAACTCACAAAGTGTTATGAGAAGAGTATGAAGAAAGTTGTGTAACCTTGAGGTAGGGGTGTGCCAAAAATGAAAGTAAAGGTGGCACCTATGGACATAATGGATGATTAGTGCCAAAAGGGCGCACTAAACATGGTTCATATGGGTGATTAGTGCCAAAAGGGCGCACTAATCATGCTTCAACAAGCAGTGGTGCCAAAAGGGCGCACCAACCCATGTATGATGTCCATAATGATCCCTAAGCTTGGTTATGCCTCTTTCTTTGTAATTTCTTCGAATTAACCTTAGTTTATGACATCCTTGAGCCTTGTTTGGATGGACTAACTACTGGGAAATCATTGATTTCTCATATTATGAGTGTTGATGATTTTATACAGGTGGCGAATCAAAAGAGGTAACTCAAGACTGAATGTGAATGCTGGCTGTTTCTGATATGATTAGGGATGATCTATGTGAAATAAATGTTTGAGGATTATGTGATGTAATTTGAATCATATCTAGAGTACTTTACAATGGACATTTAATTCATTTATATTATGTACACATGTGACTCATAGAGATGATAATTATAGACTAGTATACCTTGTGATGAAATTCTGTTTTTTTGGACAGTTTGGGATCATGAATTATTAGTACCTTCAACCCACGAGATAATTACATGAAATTATTTTCCTAAGCTCATGAGACACTATATTTTATGTATACAAATTTTCAGAATTTTTGGTTTAGCCAAATAGTACAGAAAATTCTTCAAAGTTACAATTCAGGATTTTACTAGTAAAACAGGACATTTTATAAACTTTGCTTAATTGACCCACCAAACCAACAAAATTTTGTATGAAATTTTTACCACCTATTCTAGACACATTGAAATTGTATTCTGAAGCTTTTCATAATTTTTAGACATTTATACTCCACGTTTCCATATTTTGTAAAAACAGGATAGCAAGCTGTCAAAGTCTGGAAGCTCTCCACTTGAAATCAAAACTTTTTATTTTCAATTTCCTTAGTGAATTGATATCAATGGAAGGTGTTTTTACAAACTTGATAGTTAAAATGAGATGTTACAACTAGCACAAGCAGCTGCAGCCACAAACTCTGCTTCAGTGGTTGAGAGTGTGACTATGGGTTGTTTCTTAGAAGACCAAGCAACAGTTCCAGATCCTAACATGAACACATAGCCTGACGTGCTCTTTCTATCCTCTAGATCTCTTGCATAATTGCTATCTGCATAACCAACCAGGCCTTCACACCCTCCCTTCTTGTAGAAAATGCCAAGCCCAGTGGTTCCTTTCAAGTACCTCATTATTCTTTTAGCTGCTGACAGGTGTAACTTAGTTGGTTTAGCCATGTATCTGCTAATTAAACTTACAGCAAACATTAAGTCTGGCCTCGTGGCTATTAAGTACATGAGACAGCCCACCATTTGTTTAAACAAGGTTTCATCAACACGTGTCCCATTCTCATCTTTAGAAATTTTACAACCTGGAACAATAGGATTATGGACAGAATTGCTATTCTCGATTCTGAACCTCTTCAGCACCTCCAAAGCATATTTTCTTTGACAAATATAAATTCCTTCTGACCTCTGCAATACTTCTATACCAAGAAAAAATCTCATTCTCCCCAAATCAGTCATATCAAATTCTCTTAACATAGAATCTTTAAATTCAACAAACAACAATTTATCATTGCCAGTAAATATTAAGTCATCTACATATAAACTAACAATAAGAATTTTACCTCCCTTATTTGTTTTAATGAACAAAGTATGTTCACTATAACATTTTTCAAATCCTTCGCTTATGAAATGTGCTTCAATGCGACTGAACCAAGCTCGTGGGGCTTGTTTCAATCCATAGAGGGCTCTTTTTAACCTGTATACTTTTTGAGAACTGTGCTTCAACTCATAACCCTTAGGTTGCTCCACATACACTTCTTCATTAAGTTCCCCATGTAAGAAAGCAGACTTGACATCAAGTTGATAAAGAGTCCATCCTTTCTGAGCTGCTAGAGCTACAATCATTCTTACTGTATCCATTCTTGCAACTGGTGCAAATACTTCTGTATAGTCTATCCCTTGTTACTGCACATACCCTTTTGCCACCAAACGAGCCTTGAACTTGTCCACTTCTCCATTTTCTTTGAGTTTAGTCTTATAAACCCATTTTACCCCAATCTTCTTTGCACCTGTAGGCAAATCAGTGAGTTCCCATGTGTTGTTCCTCTCTATAGCTTTTATCTCCATGTCCATGGCTTTCTTCCATTTTTCATATTTTACTGCCTCTTCAAAATACACTGGATCTGTTGAAGCAAATAGAGTCAAATTTATATCTTCTTCCTCTAAAAGCCCTTTTCCACTTACATAGTCTCTCATCCATACTGAAGGCCCTCTAACCCTTCCTCCATTTTCACCAGTGCTAGTTGTTTCTTCAGTAACTTCTTCTTCTTCCCCACTTTCTACTCTATTATTCTCTTTGTTTATTATTACATCATTATCTGTCACATGATTTTCTTTTTCTTCCAGATCAGCCATTATACATTCTTCGTAACTCCTATCCCAACTCCAAGATTTATCTTCTTCAAACACTACATCCCTGCTAATTACTACCTTTTTTCCAACTAGATCATACAGTTTGTATGCCTTAGATTCTTCACTTACTCCCAATAGCACACAAGGAAAGCTCTTGGCATCTAATTTTGTCCTTTTTACATCAGAAACATGTACATGTGCTATGCATCCAAAAACTCTGAAATGTTCAACTGAAGGTGTGCTGCCACTCCAAGCTTCCTCAGGTGTTTGATTTTTTAAAACCAATGTAGGGCTCCGATTCAGAACATATGTTGTCCAATTTACTGCCTCTGGCCAGAAAACCTTAGGAATTTTTTTCTCAAAAAGCATATATCGAACCATGTTCATTATTGTTCGATTTTTCCTTTCAGCTACTCCATTCTGTTGGGGAGTATATGCTACAGTCAATTGTCTCTTGATGCCATGTTCTGTGTAGAATTCACAAAAATCAACTGATGTAAATTCTCCTCCATGATTTGTTCTTAAACACTTTATATGTGCTCCTACTTCTTTCTCAACACAGCTCTTAAAACGTTTGAACATGCTTAATGCTTCAGATTTTTCTGCTAAAAAATAAGTCCATGTTTTTCTAGTAAAATCATCAATAAAGCATAAGATGTATTTTTTCTTACTATTAGAGATGGGAGAGATTGGCCCGCAAATATCCGCATGAATGAGTTGTAGCTTCTCTGTGGCCCTCCAATTGCTCTTCTTTGGGATTGGATCCCTATGTTGCTTCCCAATCATACAGCTAGTACACACAGTAGATGGAGTTTCAAACTGAGGTATGCCATGCACCATTTTCTTGTACTAGAGGGTCCTCAATCCTTTGTAGCTCAAGTGTCCATAACGACGATGCCATAGATGTGCCAAATCATGTGTGGAAGTGTAAAGACAAGCTGGATTTTGTGGTTCTGAATTTGCGAGCAAAACAAACATCCGATTTGCTATCATTTGGGTCTGAATTATGAGCCCTTTCTCTGGATGATATATTTTGAGCTTTCCTTGATTAATAAGAATTGCCAACCCTCTTTCCTGCAATTGACCAATGCTCAAAAGATTGCTCTTTAATTCTGGCATAAAAAAGACTTCATTAACAGTGTATGTGAAGCCATTTACATTTAATCTCACATTGCCTCTTCCTAGCACATCCATCCTTGTGTCATTTCCCAATTTTACTCTCTGCCTGAAGTCTTTATTCAGCTTACAGAACAAGTTCTTATCACCACACATGTGATTACTGCATCCAGAATCTAGAAACCAGACATCTTCTTTGCAAACATTATTCATTTCCATATATGACATTAGCAATATTTCTTCCTCTTCTCCTAATTCTGCATAATTAGCTTCCTTATCCTAGTTTGGGCACTCAAATTGAAAGTATCCAAGCTTGTGGCACTTATAACATTCTATTGTTGCTTTGTTGTAGGGATGACGACTTCTTCCTCTTCCTCTGCCTCTGTAAGCACCTTGACCTCGCCCTCTTGCACTAACTCTATCTTCAAAGGTTACTTTGAGCACTTGTTCCTCTCCTGTACGTCGCTGAAGTTTCTGCTCATGGACAACCAGAGAGCTGTGTAGTTCATCAATGGAGAGTTGGTCAATATCATTAGACTCCTCAATTGCACAAGAGATGTAATTGAATTTCTCATTCAACGATCTGAGAATTTTTCCCACCACTTTGTCATCTGTCATTTGCTCTCCATTTGTTCTCATTTTGTTGGCTACTGTCAATACTCTTGAAAAGTACTCAGAAACTCCTTCTCCAGCCTTCATCTCCAAAGTTTCAAACTCTCTGTGGAGAGCTTGTAAGTATGCCCGCTTAACCTTAGCACTTCCTCCAAATTTCTTCTTCATAGACTCCCATATTTGTTTGGACGTATCCTTCTCAAGAATAGTCTCCAAAATGGTTCGATCTATGGCCTGGAAAAGATAATTTTTCACCTTCAGGTCTTTTAGCTTCAATTCATCTAGCCTCTTTTGTTGTGCTTCTGGCAGCTCGACTCCACTTTCTGGCTTAACATAGCCAGTTTCTACCAGCCCCCAATATTCTTTAGATCGCAGGAAATTTTCCATCAGCATGCTCCAATGGTCATAGTGACCATCAAAGCGAGGAATGGCTGGCTGCACAAAGGTTCCTTCGATTGTCATCCTCTTTGCTATTGCAAAGTGCTCAAAAATTGCTGCTTTGATTTTGTCAGGCCCAGTGAGGGCTCTGATACCAGAATGTTAAGAATAAAATTGAATACTCAACAATTCTGGGAATGAATGATTTTATTAGACTACCTTGGCTTATAAATAGCCTTTTACAGTTCTAACTGAATGAAGAAACATAGCTCACGTTTAACGTGATAACAGCAACAGATAATAACAAATTCCCTGAAGACTAGGATTTATTTAAAACTGGAAATAGACTTATTCAAACTGAAAGCAAACTAAAGCCTAAATTTTCTCTTCAAAAAGAGGGAGAAAAGCAAAGACGCAATCTTGAGAGAGTGTGTGGATAGAGAGCAGAAGCAGAGGGAAAATGGAGGGGAAAGACGAGAATGTGAGGCTGAGAGCTAACAAGTTCACAGAAAGGCAACCTATTGGAACCTCAGCGCAAACCAAAGACTACAACGAGCCACCGCCAGCACCAATTTTTGAGCCTCAAGAACTTCATTTATGGTCTTTCTGGAGAGCTGGGATTGCTGAGTTCATAGCCACCTTCTTGTTCCTCTACATCACCCTTCTCACTGTAATGGGCTTTGCTAGGACCCCTAAAAAGTGTGCTTCCGTGGGCGTTCAGGGCATTGCTTGGGCCTTTGGAGGCATTATTTTTGCCCTTGTTTATTGCACTACCGGTATCTCAGGTTAGCTTATCACCCATTAATTCTTTCATCTTCTTTTAAAATCTCTGATTTTTTTTTTCCTGTTGAATGCTAAGCTGAACATCGTTTTGTTTGAGAAATGGCATGGAAAATTTCATTTCTTTTCACAATGCCTAGTACATGGAGGGTATGAATCTCAAATTTTACCTTTTCTCAAGAAAAAAATATGGGAAGAATTGTTTGAATGTTTCATGCTAAGCTGAAGATAGTTTCTTTTCTAGAGAAATTCTGATAGGAATTCCATTAATTTCCACAATGCCAGCATTTGGAGGGGATGAATCTCTCATTCAGAAACTAGCATTTTATTGTTTGTTTCTAGAGAAAACCGAATTGAGCTGGATTTTACCCCCCTCCAGCTCTGGACCTTTCCTTTGAGGTGAGGCAAGTTGAACGTCTTCATCTTTCTGGTTACTGGGAAAATTTGAGAAACTAGGAATTGAGCTAACGTGCTATATAATATGTGAGGAAGGGACTAAAACGATGTGGAGAAGAGAATTTGTACAGAGAAGATGGGAGCTTTCCCCCCAATAACATTTTCTGTTTGGTACTTTTGGCTACTAGCTCTAGATTCAAACGTAGAACCCAATATGGTGGTTTTTGCCCTAATAACATGTCCCCTTGATTAGGATTTGACCTCAATATCAATGTATTTGTCCATTCTTTTCTCCATTTTTTAATTTCTTGAACCAAAAATACAACTTTGAACACATTGTTTGGATCAAGAGACTTTCTTGTCCTAAACCTTTTTGGCACAAATGCAAAAACTCTTGTATTTTATCCAGAGATTGTGTGCATGCAAGAATTTTTCTTCAAATATAGGGGAAAAACTCAACAACATATAGGGCAAGTTAATTTCCAGAAGTGCCCCCACCAGCATGCAGTTTTCTTTTCCAACCACACTTCAATCACTATCGAGAAAACAAAACAATAATTTGCTGATATTTTCAGCAATTATTTAGGGCTAGCTAAGTCATTTGCACATTGATATTTAATCGAAACATCAACCAACATGCAAATGGGTCATTTTAGTTGCCTCTTCAAGCATATATACGAATATGATATCAAGGATTTCTTTATCCATATTCTAGGATTAAATTCTTTTGCTTATAATCTATTTACATTTTTCAAATTCATTGTTTTGGTCAGGTGGTCACATAAACCCAACAGTGACATTTGGCCTTTTCCTGGCAAGGAAGCTCTCACTGACCAGGGCATTGTTCTATATGGTGATGCAATGCCTAGGTGCAATCTGTGGTGCTAGTGTTGTTAAAGGCTTTCAACCTAATCTGTATGAGAAATTGGGCAGTGGAGCAAACGTGGTAAACCATGGTTACACCAAAGGAGATGGCCTCGGTGCCGAGATTGTTGGAACCTTCCTTCTTGTCTACACAATTTTCTTTGCAACAGATGCCAAGAGGAATGCCAGAGACTCTCATGTCCCGGTAAGCACACAGCTTTGGGGCTGCTTAAGGCCACCCCCCTCCCCAAATTTTGGTCCAAACCTTCCTAAAATACCCCTGAGCTCATAAAACCATCTCATCCCCCTTTCATCCATTTCATCTCCTTCGCACATCTCCTTCTCCGATTCTGAAAATTGTTCTCATTTGTAGAATCTTATTATTTGAAGGACTAATACAGTGTTTGATTTCGGTGTTCAATCTTCATTTGAAGTTGATACACAGTAGTAACCAGGTATAGAATTATTATTTTTTTATAAACATTCGATTGCATTTCTAGGAATCTAACGGCCTTGCAAGGATGTTTCCAGGCTAGAAACATCATTGCAAGGCCGTTTGGGCAAAAATAATTCGGAGATGTTCTTGTTAATGAAAACGGTTGTAGACAGCCGTTTATGTGGTTCAATGGCTGTGAAAAGCCATTTATGGCATTAAACATCCCTCGATAGCTGTTTGGACTTAGTTCAGGTGGGGAGATATGTTTTAATGCAAACGGCTATAAGGAGCCGAGGGCTGTTTTTCAAATTAAACAGCTGTGAAGGGCCGTTTCACATTGGCAACATCCATGTATGGCCGTTGAGCGAATAAAAAGTGTGCAGAGGGTTCTGTTGCTATATTGGTTGATTTTGGTGTTGTAATTCTCGCAAATAATATTACAAAATGCATAGATATTGGTTGATTTTGGACGTATTCAGCATCAGCTGACTCACGCGGCTTGATCACACTGCTTCTGCCACGAATGAAACAATTTGAGATGTTAGCACAACAATGTCGTGTTTAGCTGTAAATATGAAATAAGAATTTTTTATTTGTGCAATCTACCTGGTATCACATTTCATGCATTCTTCCCACTCACGAACTTCACTAATGTTTTGATGTGTTTAGAAAGAATGATCGTACACAACTATTATTGTATGTTTGAACATCAATCATATAAATGCAAATGACAAATATTGAACAACTCTTATGGAATGAGCATTTTATTTTGTTTAACATCCATTTCCTTCCCAAAATGGATGTGCACAGTCGTTTGGGAAACAAAACGGCTATGTACAACCGTTTTGCTTCCCAGATGGCTGTCCACAACCATTTTGGTTGACATTGATTAGTTAATGCATTTGTTCTCCTCAACGGCCCTACACATCCATTTCCTTCCCAAAATGGCTGTGCACAGCCTTCTGGGAAGCAAAATGGCTGTATAGATCAATTATGCTTCTCAGATGGCTGTGCACATCCATTTTGGGAAGGAAATGGATGTATATAGCCGTTTTCATCGTTGTATGCGAATTAAAGTCTAAATTTGACTAATTGCAAAACAAAATGAAATGGTAATTAATCTCTTATGAGCAAACAATGTTGATCTTGTGCATGAATGCATTGTTAAATTTTTTTTATCTAAGATTGATATAATTATTTAGTTTGAACGTAAAATGACAGCAACATGAATTTAAACCCAGTAAGAAACAATGAAACTTAGCAAGTCAATTTATATAAATAAAGAGATCATAACTTTTACAAACTGAAGTGTCATTACATAAAAAGAGTAAAACTAACATATACTGTCATGTAACTAATTATATGGACTCCTAGATGGCCTTGCACCTGAACTAGAATGATGGCCTCTGCGATAGCGATGTGGATCATCCCACGCACGACCAGTCTCAACGTGAATCAAACGTAAAATAAATCCGTCCAGCCTCGGGATGCTCATCAACTAACCTCCGATAAAAAATGGTGCGAACATAACATACATACCAGCGACTCATCATAAGTTATAGGTCTGTGTGTCCATTCTCCCATTTTCTCAGGGTCTGACCATGTGGGAGGGTCAACTACACTTATGGAGGCAAGCAACATGTATGGGTTTGATATCCAGTGATACCACTCCATGTAGTCGGGCATAACTTGTCCATTCTCAGTCACAACAGGCCCACATGCCTCGAGACTCAACATGTGTTGGTCGAAGTGCTCTCACATTGCGTCCACCTCTGTTAAGTAGATTGGACCATTAATTGAACGAATTGGAGGGTTGGGGATCGATTGGACATAGGAGAACTTTTTGAGAACCCGTTTTGGCTGGTGAGGTTCAAGCCAAGACCCAAATCACAACCTGCCCGAGAAGAAAGCAACTTGGTGCAGTGGATGATGAGAGCGAGCATCAACGTACGGTGTCCACTCTACATCTAGGTGTCTCAAATAATCTAGCTAGTGTCGTATCGGGGCTAGCTGACCACTCCCTTGACGAGATGACCAGTGTGCTGCTCGTATGAGGTCTTTCTGATACGACACATTTAGCCTACAAGATTGGCGCAAGCCAGGGAAATGCTCGTAAATCCACGTCTGCAAACAAGCAAGATCTAACACAAGACAAAAAAACACATAACCTAAACTTACAATGCAAATGTCATACCAACACAAGGGGTAAACACCCTGCCACCTGCCTCGCTCGATGCCTCAAGGAAAATCTGAGTTGCTGATAGACGTAGGTCAGACAAATGGCTCCCCAAGGAATGTCATGAATACCATCAACGTCCCAAAGTAGCCCCAAATAATCTGTTCGAACGGCAGTGGATGATTAGTCAGCAAATACCGTGCATCCTAGCACAAACAGCATTATCGCCCTTGCTACATGCACCCACCTTCTAGCATTAAGCTGGCTAGTGATAATCGACAACAAGGACTCAAATCGGAATGTCGTCTTTCTGCACGCTTCGAATGCACTACGACTGGTAGTGGGATCCCCAAGACATCAACATGCTCCATAGTTAGGGTTGGCAAAGACACAAAGTTACCTCCCATTGGGAGGTGCAGTAGTGATGACACATCATCCAAAGTGATGGTCATCTCCCCTATCACTGCATGCCACCTCTCAAAGAAGGCAGCTAACAGTGCCTTGTCCACCATTGAGTACTCTAACAAAATAAGTGGCTCCAACCTGAGTGCCTAACTATATGCCGTGGATCATCGGTTTCAACATAGGACGATTCTGTGTTGTCAAAATAGCTTGTTAGTTACATATTACAACAAGACAAAATAAAATGAATATCCACATAAATTTTCTAATTGTGTTAACTTATCGGTTCACCTGCCCATACATGAAGTGCAGTGTGCCCGTTGTATCTCCTAAGTACTGAGATGTCGTACGAACCACCAAGAGATGGAGATGTCAGGAGGTTAGCTCTCTAAATAACCTCCCCTACTCTATCGCATGTTGCACCCTCGTCTTCATTTTCAGAATCTGAGGGAGCCGTCTGTCTTACATTTTCAACTGGAGGCTCTAGTGTAGCACGCTCTGCTTGCCGACGGTTCACCCTTTGTTTCCGCTCGAACGTCGTCGATCAACGACGTACAACCTCCTCTTGCTGTTCTTCTGGTTCAGCATGCCTATAAGCAAGATTCTTAGTTCTAGCCATGTTTTCCTGCAACAAGTTAAAGCAAGTTTTTTTAAATCATATAAAGATAAATCAAGTCAAGTTCACTGCTACCAATTTTACCAAAATATTATTCAAAGTTTCGTAGTTATCTACTCAATCCTAAATTTTTTTATAACATTTAATAAAACTAACAACAATGTATCAATTCCAATCTATATTCCATAACAATTCCAACGATGAAGAAGATTAAATATAGATTGGAATTGTTATATTGTTGTTAGCTTTATTAAATGTTATAAAAAAAAATTTAGGATTGAGTAGATAACTACAAAACTTTGAGTAATATTTTGGTAAAATTGATGGCAGTGAACTTGACTTGATTTGTTTTTATATGATTTAAGAAAACTTACTTTAACTTGTTGCAGGAAAACATGGCTAGAACTAAAAATGATGCTTATAGGCATGCTAAACCAGAAGAACAGCAAGAGGAGGTTGTACATCGTCGAACCAATATCTATGCATTTTATAATATTATTTGCGAGAACTACAACACCAAAATCAACCAATATAACAACAGAACCCTTTGCACATTTTTTCTTCGCCCAACGACCATACAAGGATATTGCCACGGTGAAACGGCCCTTCACAGCCGTTTAATTTGAAAAACGGCCCTCCACAGCCGATTCAGTCAAGAAACAGCTCCTTACAATCGTTTGCATTAAAACATATCTCCCCACCTGAACCAAGTCCAAACAGCTATCGAGGGATGTTTAATGCCATAAACTGCTCTTCACAGTCGTTGAACCACATAAACGGTTGTCTATAGCCGTTTTCATTAACAAGAACATCTCCGAATTGTTTTTGCCCAAACTGCCTTGCAAGGACAAATGGCTGTGTAGAGCCGTTTCAAGATGGAAACATCCTTGCAAGGCCGTTAGGTTCCCAGAAATGCAGTCGAATGTTTATTAAAAAAAATAATTCTATACCTGGTTACTGTTGTGTATCAACGTCAAACGAAGATTGAACACCAAAATCAAACACTGTATTAGTCCTTCAAATAATAAAATTCTACAAACGAGAACAATTTTCAAAATCGAAGAAGGGAATGTGCGAAGGAAATGAAAGGGGGGTGGGATGGTTTTATGAGCTCAGGGGTATTTTGAGAAGGTTTGGACCAAAATTTGGGGAGGGGGGACGCGGGTAGTAAAGGCGCGTGGGGGGCCTTAAGCAGCCCCCTTTCCTCTTCATTTTTATCATCTCGAATAGTTTTTGTTCTTCATTTTAATGTCTGTGTTGTTGTGACAAACTCCAGATCTTGGCACCTCTTCCAATTGGGTTTGCCGTGTTTCTGGTGCACTTAGCCACCATCCCCATCACTGGAACATGTATCAACCTGGCCAGGAGCTTGGGAGCGGCTGTCATTTTCAACAGTGATCATGCTTGGGATCATCATGTGAGTGATATATTATGAGAAGAATGCTTAGTTAAAATCTTTTTCTTTCCATATGAGGATGAATTGTTGAAGTTTATTGAACTATTCTTGATAACCATTTTTGCTGTTTGGTTCAGTGGGTCTTCTGGGTTGGACCATTTATTGGAGCTGCACTTGCTGCACTGTATCACCAGATAGTGATAAGAGCTATTCCATTCAAGAGTAGAGCTTAAGAAATCCTCTATCAGGCTTTTGTGAACCTCTGATGTACCCAATCTGTTTTTAAGTGTTGGTTATGTGCATGAGTAGCTTTCAGACAGTATGATTGTGACAGATACTGTGTTGTGAATGCTAATTTGTTTTCTATTATGTACTTTGTTATTGTATATTTCTGTATAGTGTAACTTTTTTCAGAGCAACTGTCCTCTCTGTTTTCTTTCTCTTCTGCTTTTTATGTGGAAGGGAAATGGCTCAAATGGGTTTGGTTTTCTCCTGTGAGCAATTGAAAATTCTCCTTGTTGATTTCCTTCATAATCTATATGGCTAAGAAAATAACCCTTTCTATCACCCAAGAATCCCATACGTAGCTTATGCTGCAAGCAGTTGAACTTTACCCTATGTAAAGATCCTAAGCAGGGACCATTTTTTTTTTTTTTAAAAAAAAAAAAGAATTTGGGGGCATTTGTGGGCTTGGAATCCGACAAGCTTGTGAACAGCTTACTCGATCAGGCACCCAAGTGGATAACCCGCGTACCAAACAGATGGAGACCTCCCAGGCTGTGATTGAGGGGAAAAGACGGATAACGATGGTTCGTTCACTTACCCTCGCATTGAAGGCGTCCGATTAAACTAAATGCTACATCAATAATCAATCTAATGATTGTCATTGTGTGACATCAGTCTACTACAGATAAGAATGTCCATTACATCCAACGGATGACATCAATCCACTAGAGGTTTTGTCATGCAAATGGTTAATAATCAAATTCTAATTGGCACTCAACTATATTGAAATAACCTTGTTATATCGCTAGTGCCCTTTAATTCAGGTCCTCAACTTTTTCTTTTTCTTTTTTTAAAAAAATAGATTTTTCTTGAAATTGATGGTTTTATTGAACAAAATGAATTTATAGTTGAAATTCTAGACACTCTGACTGTTGTTGTTCATCAAGCATTGACTAAAGTGGATTAGACTTAGCAAGCGGCCATTGATTGTTTGTTTACAGCATGTGAATTAGAATAAAAAGAGAGAAAAGAAAATGAGTTGAGTTGAAAGTAGAAGTTAATTGGTACTGTTGGAGGTTGCATCCACCAACTAGAAAGGCACTGGCAGCGTGTTCTGACTGACGTACATGTACCGCATTTATTACACTCGGTCATTCCATACCAGACTTACATTTTTTAATTTATATTATTTTTATAACTTTCACTTCGCATATTATTATTTTTTATTTTTATATAATTTAAATAAATTTTTTACTAATATAATTATTTTAAAAAATTATATAAATTTCACAAATTATCTCATATTTTTTTTATTTCTCTTCAAATTATTTTATATCATTTTTCTTTTTTATTTCTTTTATAAAACTCTCTTCTCTCTCTTACAACTTATCCCTCTAACGGTGGAACTAAAATTAAAACATTATAAACTCTTAAAAATTTACTACTAAAAATAGTCTAACGTTAAATATTCACAAAATCAACATGAATGTGGCTTCGAATCGAATCTACGTCACACAGATACTGAATTTTGGAAACTACTGTTCATTCATTCATTCATGTCATTTGCGTTGTTGTTCACTTTATCGCAAAACTCTTCCTTTATAAGATTAAGGTTTGAATCCAATAATAAGTAGTATTTTTTTCTTAATAAGCAATCTCTAAATACCCATACAAATTATGGCCGAGGCTTATAATATGTTTTAATCTTAAAACATAGTAACTTTTTTTTTTTTTTTACAAGTCAAATAAATATGAGTTGAAATTTTTATTTATGACATTAATAAAAACTGAATAATTGAGTTTTATTATATCTTTTATGAAATTAACTTCTGCACTTATCACATTGTTAAGAAGGCAATCAAGAATTGGTTTTGATTTTGTTATTCTAAAACAACTCCCGTAATAAAATGTCAATTGAGTTTATAGTTGATTTTTTTAATTTTTTTTGTTAAATTATAATGTTTTTATTTTTTTCTTTATACACTAAAAAAAGGATAATTTCTTTTTTTTTTTTGGTCTATTCTCACTTTAATATTTATATATTCTGAGTTTAAAAATATAATAAATGGACTTCGTATCTCTATATATACAAACATGTACATGTACGTAGGATAATTTGAGTTACAATAATTACAAAATATATTTCACTATTTATTTTATGTCATATATATAAAAACATTAGGATGAATGAAGACAACCTACTAAACTACAGCTAAGCAAAATAAATAATACACCAATTTGTCCAAAGTTTGTAAAAAAACTTCACCCTCTCATTCTTCATTATTTCTTCTACCGAATTGAATTTGAGTTGTATTATTATTTTAAAACAGTTCTGGTATTGGATTCACTCGGTCATGAATCAAGAATTTTAGGCCCACCATGTGGGTCTCATAAATTTCATTCAAAGAATTATAATAGCAACAACATTGTACTACTAGAACACTCTAATATTCGTTTCCTTTTTTTTTTTTTTTATTTATACTTCATTCGGATATCTTTTAATTAATTAGATGGAAGCTTTCTTACCTTAAAAAAACTTCCAAAAAATTCATGACAACAATCTTCTAAATAGAAACCTTTCCCAAAGAAAAAAAAAAATCTTGTAAAGTTTGCTTAATGTGTTTTTCCATTTAACAAACAAAATCAAACTTCAAATTTTTTATATATTACCCAAATCTCTTATCATTAGACTAAGTGAAATTTTGAAGCAAACAATATTCAACATTGATTAATTTAATTCGTATCATATAGATTACAAGAGTACAAAGCTCTTTTTTGATTTTGACCATTAATATCTGTGAGACATGAACCTATTACCATACTTCTCAACCCATAATTAATCCAATTCAAACTAATTGAAAAACTTAAACATAGATAAAACTTTTCCAAAGACTTTTTTGTATACATATGAACTCGAATTAAGTCACATACTTAAGTGACTTTAGCTCCTTAGTACTAAAACCTAAGCCTGTTGGTACAAGGCTCTTTCTTACTAAATTTTAAATTAAATATGATACATAATCAAACTTTATAATACAATATATAGTTGGTGGCTCGTGTCACAACCACATTAGTTGTGCGGCTTGGGATAAAAAGGAAAAAGAGGGAGGAATTACTACAAATCTCTATCAATCTTATTAAATTCGCAACCAAAAATGCAGCTTAATTCAAGATATAATAGATGGTTATCAAAGTCAAAATACAAGGTTCTTGTTTAAAGCAATAAAGCATTTATATGCGTGGCCACCGTAATAGCTATGAGAACTTTGTCTGGCTCTTCAAGGATCCAACTACTCCAACTAACACACTTTAATTACTTTAAATTATATGGAATCCGGAAACGCTATCGCTGTTTCATTCCAACACTCCAATTAATGTGCTTTTTTCTTTCCAATTTTGATCTTTAATACTCTCGCTTCTTAAATTATAGCTGTTTTAAATTTTTATTTTAATTAATTACTATTTACTAATCTCTTATTTAAATAAAATGATTAATACAAAAATTCAACTAAAACACTCAAAAACCATTTCTTATTTTAATTAATGTGCTTTGTTGGACGCTGGAAAATAAAAAAAATTAAAATTTTCTCATTTATTTGATTTAAATCGCTCTGTCACAAATGTAAATACAGAGGAGTGGAGAAGTTTATATTCTCTTATCGTGATTAATTGTTCAGTCCAAGGTTGACTTGATAGAAACAAGAGACAAACGCCATTTTTTCGGTTAAACCGATACACCAACCAGAAAAATGGTGTGTGTATCTATATTACGAGTTGATACAGCGGCAGGCCATCAAATTTATTTAGAGCATTTCCGGTGGTAGGTGGTTTGGTGTTGCATAACACTATGCAACAAAGAAATTAGTAGTATCATAAGTAGAGAGTGGTAAGATAAAAGAGAGAAGAAAAAGTGTGAAATAGATGGGTAATTAAAAACAAATAAGACTCATTTATATTTTATAAGATGAAAATAAGATATTTATAAAAAAAAAATTTGTAAAATAGATTGATTAAAAATAAGAATATAAAATAATTTTTGAAACTCATTTTAATTTTTTTTAAAATTATATAAATAAAAAAAAATTATATAAATTGTATAAAGTTATTATGAGATTTATTAAAATAATATAAATAATTAATATATAAAACTTAATCAATACTATAATTAATTATGTCTTTATGGCTTGGCTCATGTGCCTTTACACGTGGCAGAATCATAGCTAGCTGGCTCAACTATCTTTGACTTAAGAAGCATTAATTAACTGCTTTATGTCCCAAGAAATTGTTCATCTGAATGGAAATTAACGCATTTAAGCTTAGGGTAGAATCGTAATTTCATAAATCAGAACAAGTACTCACGCTAGAAGTTTGAAAGCCCGGTATTGTAATTTCACGAAGCAGAGACCTCATTTAAAACCCAACGTTCCCTTTCCCTCGCCCACCTTCCTCACCTTCCTCTGCTCTATTCCACTGTGCATCCATAAAAGGAAAGAAAAAGGCATAGAGAAGAAAGCGTTTCTCTAATTTAAGAGAAGTTATAGAGCTTCATAGGAAGAGAGAGAAATGACATCACCGGTGAAACCGAAACGAAGCTTCCCGCCAATAACAAGATGCAATGGCACGACGTCATACGAATCTATCGCTGCCGACCTAGACGGCACGCTTTTGATCGGTCGGAGTTCCTTTCCTTACTTCATGCTCGTCGCCGTTGAAGCCGGTAGCCTCCTCCGAGGTCTCATTCTCCTCCTGTCTCTTCCGATCGTCATCATCGCCTACCTCTTCATCTCCGAAGCCATCGGAATCCAAATCCTCATCTTCATCTCCTTCTCTGGGCTCAAAATCCGCGACATTGAACTCGCTTCACGAGCTGTGCTCCCTAGGTACATCAAATCGAACTTCTTACTAGCCTTTGAAGTTTTCGTTGATATTTACTAAATCTCTTACTAAGCTTCGAAGATAGCATAACATTTCTTTAGCAGATTATCCCAGCGTGTTTTATTAACAATTTATTTCAGATTATAGAAGATACAGTGTTTGCTATCGTTTTGAAATTGACCAGAAAAATTCTTGAGAGAATTATTGTGTGTTGTTGTGCTATATAGATTTTATGCAGCGGACGTGAGAGCAGAGAGTTTCGAGGTGTTTGATCGGTGCAAGAGGAAGGTAGTGATAACGGCTAATCCGACTGTGATGGTGGAGCCGTTCGTGAAGGATTTTCTTGGCGGAGACAAGGTGATAGGCACGGAAATCGAGGTCAACCCGAAGACGAAGAAGGCTACCGGGTTCGTGAAGAAACCTGGTGTGTTGGTGGGAAAATGGAAGAGGCTGGCGATTCTCAAAGAGTTCGGTGACGATTCGCCTGATATTGGAATTGGTGACCGTGAATCGGATCACGATTTCATGTCTATTTGCAAGGTAACTACTCTTCTAATTCAATGTTTACGTTCCTATTATTGGCTTAGCATGTTTAATATAACTTTTAATAGTTTATTATTTTAAGGCGAATTATTCATTAAATAGCTCGTATATAGATCAACTTGCCTGAAAATGAAGTCTTACCAGTATGAGATTATTTGTGGAGCAAAATTTTCAAATTAAGTACAATCTAGGGAGCAAAATTGTATATATAAGTTGATATTAATTGGTTTACTTAACCAGTCTTAATCATGAAATCTAAAATTTCGAGTAGTAGGTGGATGTCAATATACGCTAAGTTTTACTTGAGCAACCAAGAGTTTTTGTAATTAGGATAAATTTAAGCCATTGTGTACAATCAAATTGATGATAGCGATGCCATATTTCCCTAGTTTTTTTAGAGGGATATTAATTCATACATAAGAGTACGTGATTAGGTAACTTGTGAAGTTGTATTAGTCAATTTGTCCCCACAGTTTCATTTGCACAATAGGCACGAAACTTCATTATGGATCAATCAAATTCACAAGAACCTAGATTTTACATTTTCAATCTTGGCCCTTTAACCGTGGGAAATTTAGAAAGTTAAAAACATGGTAGTTTGGCTGTGACTCTGAATAAGGCCATTAATTAGTAGCATTTCGTCTTTGTAATGCCCTTTCTAGCTCGCGGCCACAGATTTATGGCGTGTCCATGGGGCATGCATTCAGCATCGCATTAACTTCGTGACATGTAGAAATTCTTTGCTTTTTGGTGGATGTAGAAGACAAGGTAAATTATAGCCCAGAAACGGGACCCACCGTCTTAACAATCCCCAACCAACAGCCAGCCGATAGATTGGCTGCTCTATTCAATGTTAAAAGCATCTTAATTAATGTAGCCATAGATTGGTAACCAACCAGCCCCCCCTCCCTCTTTCCCAAAAGAACCCAAAGTCTAGCCGTAGACTACAAGTAAAATGCCACAATGAAACTGGTTTCCAAAAAGTTGAAAAAGTACATACAGAAGGAAACACGCTTTGTTAACTTCGGACCACATGACGTCTGATGTTTACATATCACTATTCTTGCCAGGGTTTTACCAAATACCACCCCCTACTTTAACAAACACCACCCCCCTCCGCGTGAAATGACCATAATACCATTACAGACTAAAAAAATACCACTTGTGTCCTTTCCCCCACCCTCACTTTATGGCTAAAAACGCTCATACACAAGCGTTAATAGCTGAAAAATACCTATGCATAAGCGTTATTATATAAACACCTCTTCAGAAGCGTTGAGGATAATCAACGCCTCTGAGGAGGCGTTGGGTGAAATATGAATATATATATATTATTAAATTTAAATACATTACTTATACTTAAAGAAATATATATATATTTTTAAAATTAAACATTTAATAATTTATAATATTTTTAAAATTTTATATTTTTAAAATTAAATATTTAATAATTTATAATATTTTTAAAATTCATTATATATATTTTTAAAAATAATTATATATTTTTATAATTTTTTTAAATTAAATATATATTTTTTAAAATATATATATATTATTTATTCCTCAACGCATGTTACTTATTCCTCAACGCCTCTCAAGAGGCGTTGAAGAATAAGTAATACGTATATATATTTCACGTTATTAGTAAAAAATATATATATATTTATAATTTATATTAATAATTAATAATTTATAATTATTGTATAATAAAAAATTATATTAATTTATTAAAAATATATATAATTTTAAAAATATTATTAATTATTATATATTTAATTTTAAATATATATATATATATATATATATATATATTTTTTTTTTTTCATTTCACGCTCCTTCACGAGCGTTTTTGAGATGATAACACTTTCACATAAGCGTTTGAGATATAAACGCTTGTGTAGGGGCGTTTTGGAGCTATTATTGCCTGTATAAGAGCGTTTGACGCACTAAAAATTTTTTTTTGATTCAAAACAAAAATACAACATACAAGGGGGTGGTGTTTAAGCATTTTTGCCTCAAAACGCTTGTACATGAGCGTTTTTAATATCAAAACGCTCATGGAGAAGCGTTTCATGTAAAATAAGGGGGCTGCATGAGTGTTAATAATAAGGGTATTTTAGGTATTTTTGCAAAAAAAAATTAAAGGGGGTGATATTTGTTAAAGTAGGGGATGGTATTTGGTAAAACCCTTCTTGCCACTGTGTAAGATGATATACTTCAAGCTGTCATCATACTATTCGTGGAATTTCTTAAATAGACTCACATCTATGTTTTTGTTAACTTTAGTTGAATGAACCAAAAACATGAAACTGTGCATACCACTTTGAAACAATATTTTTTTCTTTTTTAGATGTAACTCTTAAACAATATTTTACAAGGGTGCATTATGATCAATTGATAAGAACTATACAAAATTCGAAGCAAAAAATTTACTAATCTAACGATGATATAACGTAGCAAAACTAGTCATTTAACAAAAAAAAAAAAAAAATCAGAAGTACTGGGTATTTTTCTAAATTTTGTTGCCTATAACAGGAGGGCTACATGGTGCAAGCAAAGAAACCAGGCAAACCAGTCCCAATGAACAGTCTCAAGAGCCGCCTCATCTTCCACGATGGTCGGTTTGTGCAGCGCCCCGATCCCATCAACGCCCTCATCACCTACATCTGGCTCCCTTTTGGTTTCATCCTCTCCATCATTCGTGTCTACTTCAACCTTCCTCTCCCAGAACGCATCGTTCGCTACACCTACGAAATGCTTGGCATCAGGCTGGTAATCCGCGGCAACCGCCCTCCGCCACCATCTCCCGGCACTCCCGGCAACCTCTACGTCTGCAACCACCGCACAGCCCTTGACCCAATCGTCATCGCCATTGCACTCGGACGCAAAGTCTCCTGTGTTACTTACAGCGTAAGCAAGCTCTCCAGATTCCTCTCTCCAATCCCGGCCATTGCTTTGACGCGCGATCGTGCTGCTGATGCTGCTCGCATCTCAGAATTGCTCCAGAATGGTGACCTGGTGGTGTGTCCTGAGGGGACCACGTGTCGTGAGCCGTTCTTGCTGCGATTCAGTGCTTTGTTCGCAGAGTTGAGCGATAGGATCGTGCCTGTGGCTGTGAACTGCAAGCAGAGCATGTTCTATGGAACCACAGTTAGAGGGGTAAAGTTTTGGGATCCTTATTTCTTCTTCATGAACCCAAGGCCAACCTATGAGATCACGTTCCTTGACCGGTTGCCGGAGAGGATGACGGTAAAGGCAGGAGGGAAATCGTCGATTGAGGTGGCAAATCACGTGCAGAGGGTGTTGGGTGATCTCATGGGGTTCGAGTGCACTGGATTAACCAGGAAGGATAAGTACCTCTTACTTGGAGGGAATGATGGGAAGGTGGAGTCCATGTACAATGCCAAGAAGTAAACACGTGGAAGTTTTATCATTAATTGGAGGAATCCAATAAGGGTATTGTGGTCATTAAATAGAATTTCATCTAGAATGGTTGGGAGACAATTGGATTTTTTGGTGAACCGATTGATTAAGGGTTTCAGTTTAATTACTGGCTTAATGGTGTACGTGTTTTCATATGGAGACTGTTTCACTATTGATTTTAAAGGCTTATGTGAACTTATTTCTTGTAATTCAATATATAAATAGATTTGTGTTTTGACGTGCTTTCTACATTTCATTTTTTGTGGTAAGAATCTGAAAAATATAACATCCACAGCTTCGTGTACCAATTTCTCCTGACACATTATTATTTTTCCCGGCATAGACCTACTTATAAATTAAATAATAAATAAAACCTTATATTTATCTTATATTTAAGGTTTAAATAATTTAATCTTTTACTTTTTAACTGTGTCAAATCAATTCCAAATGTTATAAAAGAGTATAAAATTGATTCTTCGGTTAACTTTTGTCACGGTTGATTAACAGACCATGATAACGTGGCCCATTAAATGCGGATGTAGATGGTTATCTGCCTGGTGATCACTTCCTCGAGTCCCTTCTGTAATTGACAAAAAAAAGAATAAAACATCCAAAACGTTGGTGTTAGTTGCTCTCAAGTATAGTAAGGGGAACTTCTTTATGACACCCCTCGAACTTCTATTATAACCCCACATTATCTTTTTTTTTTTTTTTGTTTTAACACCCAAAACTCAACACACACCTTCCTCTGCCAAAAAACAACTGGAACCACGAAACCACCACAATTGGAAGATGGTGAACCCACTTAGGAATTGGAAATTCTATTTACCATTTACTAAAATAAAATGTAAAGAAATTTTAAAAACTGTATCCAAACCCAGAAACAACAACCCTTTCAAAAAACGCATGACCCTACAGCTAAAACCGAGAAGCAGTATCAAGCCCCATCATCTTTCTCTTCTTTCTCTCTCTCTCTCTCTTCTCTTTTCTACATTTGTAATCTTTGTAACAAAGCTGAAAAAGGAGAGAGTCTCACCAACGGAATCGACCTTAGAACTACTTACTAATAGTCTTCGATCTTGGTGGTCTGTGTCTTGTGCAACAATCAAATTGTGGGAGGAAATTAAACAATATTAGAAACCCTAAATCCTTCTTATGGAATTTGGTTTTCACTATTTCTGTCTTTCTAACGTTTGGTTCTGATGTATATATATCATTTTGATATCTACAGAAAGAAGGAAAAAAAGTCAAAATAGAAAACTAGGGAGAATCTGAGAGATTTAGAAAATGACCGAGGGAGCACCATAGGAGTGCTTAAGAATGAGACGGTGAGCAACATCTCTAATGGCCCCCAAATCTGAAATACCCAAATGGTGAGTTTAGAGTTTCTGTTTCTAGCATTAAACAGTGAGCGTTGGGTGATTTTTTTTAAAAAAAAGATTAGAGCAAGTACTTAATGGATGGTTCAGCTTAGCAATTAAATTTCTAAATCAACACTTAACTAACAGGTTAACTAAATCTGTAAGGTAATGGAAGAATTGATTTGTTACTTTTTAGAATGTTAGGGATTAATTTGAGATAATTAAAATTTGAAGAATTAAATTATCATAATTCTTAAATGTAAAAGATAAAAATAATGTTTTACTTGTTAGATAATACATCAATTAGAAAAACAAAACATATTAAATGCATGAAATCAAACGTATAATTCCATACCATTTTCTCCCTATATATCCATGATCATCCTTAAGAAGTGAAGGGCCTTTTAATTTATTGAAGGGGTAACAAGAATTATCCACTCTCCCTAAGGAACTTCCGATGTTGGGAAGCAAATTCGGAAGCCCTTGAGGGAGAGTGAGCAATGGATGCTACAAATCATGAAGGTCTCTTCTCTTCAGCCCATCGTCGAGTCAGAAAAATGCATATATGGTTTCACATTTGATACGAGTTAGCAACGGCAAAAGCTTGTATGCAAGAGACTTTGTTTACTCCCCCTCAAGGTCTTCTCGCCCTGTGTTTGGACAATGGGAAAATTTACGGTATCGTTCTTCGCGGCGAGAAGCCCTTGAGGGAGAGTGAACAAGCAATCCCTTGGTTGATTCAGCTCCTACTGTATTATGATATGCTATTGGTCTGGCTTATTCCTTGAATTGGCTCGGAACCCCTTTTTATAGTGCAGAAAATTGAAGCTGCTTAAAAGGTGGAACTTGGAAGCCATTGACATTATGTTTTGTGGGTCCTCCATATCTTGGGCATTTGAAATTTTAGTGGCAAGATCAGATCCCCTAGCTTCTTATTCTTCCTATGAGCTTCTCCAAGCAAAATCCACCCAAGCTAAGTAAGACAGCATGAAGATGACAATTGTTCATTAGAATCAGTACCGTGTTAGAATTGATACAAGTGATAATAGCCTTATTGCATGAGAGAACAATTCAAGATTAATGTCATTTGGTCAGAATTAGATATGGCCTTTAGGGTTCTTGAAAGACAACACGTTTAACAAGTTTTTCTTTAAACAAATAGAATAAAGGCATCTTTCTCAACCTTATCTTTTAATCACGCGAGTGTTAATGCACGTATAATTGCAGTTTGACATTCCTTTTATGCCTTATCTCCATTCTGTCTTCTACTTTATATCCACAACGCTGGAGCTACTAGCCAATACATCCAACAAGAGTAAAAGCGTAAAACACCTCTTGATAAAATTTCAGGTATTTTGGCTTCACTTTCGATTAAAATATGTCTTTTTGGCAAAATATAAAAAATCTCAAACAAAGCTCAAAATTTCAAGGGTCATTTATTATTATTCATATTAGTTGGTCAATATGAAAACAATAATTTGGTCTTAGATAAGATTAGTTTAGACTTGACCGAGTCACATTTAATCTGTAAAAAAAAAAACTGAACAGGTCAATTGTAATTGTAAATAAAGAGTCAAAAATAAAAGTGTTAAAAAAATATTTTTTTTAATTATTTATTTTATTAATAAAAATTATTATTTATAATATTTTAATTACATGAATATTTTTATTATTTTTATAAAAAATGAGTGCATGGAACTGAGCCTTTTCGACTCTTAAACGGGCACGTCACATGAGCTGCGCCCGCTGTCCTTGGTGCATATCAATCCACATAACCTACAATTGGAAACCGATGCCCCACTTGATAGCAACTGACAGAGACCCAGCTGTGGTTCTTCCAAAATGCAAAGGTTTTTTCAGTTGAATAGAAATACAATACTCGCCCATTGAAAGTCTTCATAGTTTCATACTGATGCCCAAAGCAAGCTGTTAAACAAGAAGAAAATGCAAACAAATAAAGATAATCAAAATCATATCACAAAATTACATAGTTTTGGTTCTTGAACAAAATTTACTATTTTAATTACAACTAGTAAAATATGAAACATCAAATAAATTAATAAATTTAATTTTTTTAATTATTGATTAATAATTTATAAATATTTTTTATAATCACTTTTTTAAATTTTTATTATGTCTTAATTTTAACGAATTCGTAATCTAATTCATCTAAATTTATCAAAGTAAAAAAAAAAAAAAATTATTCATAAGATTTCCTACATTAAAAATTGTAAAATTACACGTGGTAGGATAAGAATATTCTACCTGTGCCTTGAGAAAATGCCATTTTTTATTTACGGATATAAAGACAATTTATGCAGAGGTTTATTTTGTAAAGTTCCTAAAATGCCTCTGTGTTTACTTCCTATCTACACCTCAACCGCAGTAGAGCAGGAGTGACTCGCTTTGCTAGGAGGGGTGTTTATATAATTTGATGTTTTCAACCCGTGTGTTTCATGGCGTTGGATGATGTGACACGTGTCACGCTCTCAACCTACATTTCTCTTGGTTATAGGGCCACTGGATTTTATTTCCCGCTTTTTCAAGTGAGGAAATCCCACAAAATAAAATTTATAAAAATTATAAAAATATTTAACGAAGAAATCGGAACTTTCTCTGGATCCGCTTATCCTTTCCACAACACCTGGGAGAGACCAGAGGGTGATAATTTCCATAGACGGCGTCGTCTTGTGGAATTTGAACTCTGGTCTTCGACTCTGAAACGGTGTAACTTTGTAAAGGGCTCTAAGCTTTTAATTCTCAGTGTTATAGCTCCTCAGCGGCTGCAATGGCTATGAGTGGTTTCATTTCGAACCGGAACTTCGGTTCTTTTGTTGGCTCAGGTGAAGCTTCATTTCAAGTTTATTACTGCTTTTCTTTCGATTTTGTTTTTATTTGAAGCTTTTTCTAATTTCTGAAACTTGAATGGCTTCTGCATTTTACTAATTATAAACTTGAAGCTTATGTCGTTTGATTTATTCAGCTTCCAAATAAATTTTTCTCTTCAACTTTTTGTGGGGTTTTGCTGTTTAAAGTTCTGTTTTAGTATGAATTTACTGACAAAATTGAGGATTTAGTGATCTATTATTGCTTCTACCCGCTACAGTTTTTTCCCCCATATATATATATATATTCATTCGATTATGAAACCAACTCCTCAAATTAATTATGGTTCCTTCATTCTTGAAATCTCCTTGATGATTGTACTGGCTACTAAAGCAATTTTTTCTGGCAAGTTTCTAATAGGAAAGAGAGTAACTAGTGGAATGCTGAGGAACTTTTAAGTTGAGTGGCAACATTAAAGTATATCTTTTAGGAAGTTAGGAATGCTGATATTGTATGTTGATACAGATGGTGGTATTCTGTGAACATTTTAGGTTTTGGAATGGGAGAACTGTAACGTCCCAGGTCTCACCCCGCGGTCTCACCGTACCTTCGTTTTTATTGTAACGTCCCAGGTCTCACCCCGCGGTCTCACCGTACCTTCGTATGCGGTCTCACCGGCGGTCTCACCTGGCAACATCACTCATAGGACTTCTTACCCCCCTTGTAAGTTTTTGCCTTCCGCAGCTCTCGAACCCGGTACTTGGGGGTAAGTACTTAGATTCATAGAGAGCTGCTACCATTAGACCAATTCATAGAGAGCTGCTACCATTAGACCAATTGGTCTAATGGTAGCAGCTCTCTATGAATCTAAGTACTTACCCCCAGGTACCGGGTTCGAGAGCTGCGGAAGGCAAAAACTTACAAGGGGGGTAAGAAGTCCTATGAGTGATGTTGCCAGGTGAGACCGCCGGGTGAGACCGCATACGAAGGTACGGTGAGACCGCGGGGTGAGACCTGGGACGTTACAAGAACCATTGCTTATTTAAAAGACTTATCAAAGTTTTTTTTCTTTTCTTTTTTAGAGATTAGCTCTGATAAGTGTTCCATTTAAAATCCTCTTCCTTGCTTATTTGAATCACTGTCATATAATATAAAAAAAATTGTAGCAATCTTCTGATATTTATAGGGAATGTGTATCGATCAGGCAAGGATCTATCGCTTCAAAGAGGTGGACTTTCAGGTGTATCTGTTGCACGATATGGTGGTGGGATTGCAAAGGATACTCTATCAGGACGTCCGCATGGTTTGTGCTTTTATTCTAATGACGTTCTGAATGTGAGAGTTTCAAAACCAACAATTCTCAATGAAGGGGAGCATTGTTCTCCAGTACGCAGGAAATCCGTTCAATGCATGAACATTCAACTAAAGGCCAGAAGAAGATCTATAAGCTACCTTTCTTCCTATCACCTGAACAGTTGCCATATTGAATATAGGGAGGTATATGAACTGGGTTTAAGTAAGAGGAAGCATCTAAAAACTGAGCTTGGTAAGGCAAATAAGACCTGTGTTTATTATAAGTCTGAGGAGTATGACATTGCAGAAACAAAGATAGACTCTCTATCAACTGAAGGGACAGGTGAAGCAATTCTAGTGGAAAACCAAGTATCTCCTTGGTGGCAGCAGTTTCCTAAGCGCTGGCTTATTGTAGTGCTATGTTTTGCAGCATTTATGCTGTGCAACATGGACCGGGTGAGCATCTTCCTGTACTTATGTTTTTAGTTGTTACATTATTTGTATATCCATCTGTCCCATGTTATGCATTCCTAATAGGTACATTCCTTATATTATAGTTCAGATGTATAATTGATTATTGATCCTAGTAGTTTCCTTTTCTAACCACTGAGTATAACATAATGGATTATCTTGCTACCTTGTTTAGCTTGAGATCTAATTCTTAGAAAGGAATTTGCTGAGGTGTTTGTTAACGTAATGTGCGTTCAAACTTTGTTACTGAGAGGTGTTGCTAGATCGTTATTAGTCTTACAACCAATTATTCTTTACTAATGTTCATGTACATGTTCAATATAGGTAAACATGAGCATAGCGATACTGCCTTTGTCACAACAGTACAACTGGAACAGTGCAACAGTCGGTCTGATTCAGTCATCTTTTTTCTGGGGTTATCTGCTTACTCAGGTGTGACCCCTGCGTTAATCTCATAGTAATTTTTCAAATATCCACTCCTGGTTGAAACTTGTAGGACGTCTTGCTTTTCTAAATAAATACGATACTAAATGTTCTGATCCTCAAAGTACATTTGAGATATTTTATCTGTTTACAGGAAAGTTTTATTTGCATTGCTGCCTGACTGACATTGTGTGTCTTCCGTTTAGATTCTTGGAGGCATATGGGCCGACAAACTTGGTGGGAAGCTAGTGCTAGGTTTTGGCGTTATCTGGTGGTCAATTGCTACAGTCTTAACTCCTATTGCTGCCAGAATTGGACTCCCTTGTTTGCTTATTATGCGTGCCTTTATGGGGATTGGTGAGGTTGGTATATTCTGTTCTTGTATTACTCTTTTGGTTTCATTAATTCTGTATCTAAATTCAAGTGCATATAGTCACATACCCATTGTTTTGTTATGCAATTTTAGTACGGATTTTAAGGGAGAAAAATTTATTATCTAGCCATATAAGTAGGAAGGAAAACAAGGACAATTAACTTGAAAACATCATTAATTTTTTCTTTCAGGGTGTTGCTATGCCTGCTATGAATAATATTCTGTCCAAGTGGATTCCAGTATCAGAGAGGAGCAGATCGCTTGCCCTAGTATATAGTGGCATGTACCTTGGTTCTGTCACAGGCTTGGCTTTCTCACCTGTCCTAATCCAGAAATTTGGGTGGCCATCTGTGTTTTATGCCTTTGGCTCCCTTGGAAGTATCTGGTTTGCTCTATGGTGGGGAAAAGTACGTTATCTTCTTTTACCAAATTTAAATGAAATCTCCAACTTAATATTTTGTGCTGATTTATTAAGGGACTTTCTCGTAAAGGGTTGGAAACATTTAACTTCAATTCATAACTAGCAAGTTTCTCATTTCGAGAATCATCACTCCTTTGACTGGATATATAAGTAAAGCAGCTTTTTTTTGGAATTTGTTTATTTAACATGACCTTGTATTGACCGTGAAATAAATGAATGAATAGGACATTTCCTAGTTCTTTTTTCTCTAGTTGATTCTCATATATGTTTCCTTTTGTTGTGTTCTTTCCAGGCGTATAGCTCACCAAAAGAAGACCCTGAGCTTTCAGTGGAGGAGGAAAGCCTTATTCTTGGAGGAAGCATATCAAAAGAACCTGTCTCAGTCATTCCTTGGAAATTGATTTTGTCTAAAGCACCTGTTTGGGCTCTAATTATTTCCCACTTCTGCCATAATTGGGGAACATTTATCCTATTAACTTGGATGCCGACTTACTACAATCAGGTAAATAACTAAGGGTTTCTTATTTTCTTGTTCAATTATAGCATTCAGAAATTCATCTCATAGTATGCATGTCTCTGGAATCCCTTTGTATACTTTCTTAATCTCTTATGTCTGCAAGGAACTTGTAGGAATAGGATTTAGGACAATACATTTCCTCATTGTTCCGTCTCTCTGCAGATACCAATGTTGTGTACTCTTGGACTTGGGAAGTCTCTGCTGCACAGAATACATCAACTGTTTGATCTCAACTTAGTTAAACTTGGGCAAATGACAAAATCTGTTTTCTTGATAATTTCTCTATAGATAATGGGAGGAAAATTCCCTTCTTATCATAACCGTTTAGCATATTATCTAGAGATAGAAACAGTTCAATGGGATTGCTATCTTGATCCGACTTTTTTTCTAATGAATGTAAAGCAAACATGAAGAAACAAGTAAAGAAAAGCTTATATGCAAAGTTTAGTCTATTGGATGAACAAACTAATTGATCATTCCCTCAGGTTTTGAAGTTCAACCTCACTGAATCTGGGCTCCTCTGTGTCCTACCATGGCTGACCATGGCTGTCTTTGCAAATATAGGAGGCTGGATTGCTGACACACTAGTGAGCAAAGGCCTCTCCATAACAACAGTGCGAAAGGCAAGATTATCACTGTCCTTGAAACGGAAATTTGATCATAGATCCTTTACAACTGCACAATTTAATATCTCTAAGCACTATATTGTGTAGAAATTTTATTTTTCTTGATAATCGTTTCTTGACTGCCTCTTCTAGAAGTTGATCTTGATTGAATCACGTTCTTGATAAAATTCCTTTTTACTAAATAATGGCATAGAGGGAGTAAAACGAATTCTCTTCAGATGAAGGTTTTTTTTTTGGCACTTCTTTTCAAGATGATGAGAATTCTCACCTGGCTAAATCATTTGAAATCAAACGGCAGTAGAAAGATGATCAGAAACGGTTTCCTTTTGCTCTCTTCAAAACGATCATTCTCCTAATTTTTTTTTCTGCTTCGCAGATCATGCAATCAATTGGGTTTCTGGGCCCTGCCTTTTTCCTTACACAGCTGAGCAAGGTCAGAACACCTGCTCTGGCAGTACTATGCATGGCGTGCAGTCAGGTTTGATCCAACATATATTTTTCCAACTTTGTGATTCTATCTATTTTTGTATTGTTTATGAAGCATGCCTAAAGAACATGATGTTCGTGTAGATTTTAGATTGTATTGTTGCCATAATATATTGTAATCTTTTCAGGGATCTGATGCATTCTCACAATCCGGTTTGTATTCCAATCATCAAGACATTGGACCACGCTATGCTGTGAGTGACTGCTATCTTTCTTAATTACGATGTGCCAGGAACTTTCCTATATATGGCTTTAATCAGCTTTGAGGTTGTCCTTTTAAGCGAAGAGCCTCTTCATTTGTTGATATATATATATATATATATATATATATGTACATGTTAATAAAACTGGGGTCAAAGTTTTTCACAATTCTGGCTTTTATCTTTTCGCTTAAGATGTCACTGTCATATAATTCAATTCCAGGGAGTGTTGCTCGGGCTATCAAACACTGCAGGCGTGCTTGCTGGTGTCTTCGGCACAGCTGCAACTGGATACATACTCCAAAGAGGTGCGCTTGCAAAATGTGCCCACTTCATTTTTTGAAGTTGGCTTTACCATTCACCTTTTATCTTTTGGTCTACATTCACTTCTGAGCTTTGTTGCTGCAGGTTCTTGGGATGATGTGTTCAAAGTTGCAGTTGCATTGTACATAATAGGCACTTTGGTCTGGAATATATTTTCAACAGGAGAGAGAGTTCTAGACTAATGAAATCTATGCATGGGAATGAAGTGCATCCTATATTAAAGCAATAGAGGTCTTTACCAGATAGAACAAATACCAGATGATGGTCAAAAACTTGAGAGTATAACCTGCTGATGCATAAGAGATACCATCGAAGTTTTCCACGAAATGGTGAGGCTCTTGAAAAACTTGGATTAATTTGGAACCTTATGCAAATGCCTTGTTCCTGGATCTTAAATTTTTCTGTATAGACATAGTTGGCGGGTAAATTTCCGCCCATACACTTATCTCGTTGAGAGAACTTAGTTTCTTTCTGATTAGATTACAAAAAGGCTTAGTGAAATGTACTTTTTCCATTGACAGAACTGTTATTGCAAATGCCAAATGCATTATAGTCCGAACACTTTAACAGTTCCATATAACTCTACAAGGATATTCATTCTTTTCTTGAACATCAACACTGTTAACAGTTGAGACCTACAAAATATATTGAAATGTCTATTTAAACCAGAAAGTATAGAACAAGGAATAAAGAATGCAATGAATATTTGCAAGGTTTTCTACATGGAAGACAGATTGAAAAGCACCAAGCGGCAGCATCGTCCGCAGAAAAAGAAATCCCCAAAACATTCTAATGAATTTATGTATGGTTAAACGTACCCTGTTTTCAACAAAACTCTCTGATCTTGTCTCCTATATGCCTTACCGCAGTGGGTGAATTGAACTTGAAAGTTGGAAAGTCTCATGGCTTCTGCACACTAACTCCCGTTACATTCCAAAGCAGGGGACTCTTTCATGGTTGCCAGAATTCCCCTCAAGTCCCTGGGGTGCACATGGACCTTAAGCCCATTTTTCATGAACAATGTCAATGACATCTTTTGCTCCACCTGGTGGCCGGAAACCACCACAAGGCGGTGGCGGAGGAGCACCGCTGCTGCAATTGACTTCATTTGCAAGTAAGCTAGATCCTTCCCTAAGCACATCCTTGGACCAGCATTGAAAGCAACGAACTTGAAAGAGTCATGCATTGTGAACTTTGTACCATCCGATGACAGCCACCTCTCAGGGCGAAACTCCAAGCAATCCTCACCCCATGTGGACCTCATCCGGCCGGCCGAATATATGGAATACGTTACCGATGATCCGGCTGGAACAAATGTGCCGTCCGGCAGCACGTCATCAGCCACCACATGCTTTGAATCCTCCGGCACTGGAGGGTAGAGGCGTAAAGTCTCAGACAACGCTGCTTTCAGATATACCAAACGATCAAGTTCCTCAAACACTAACGGCTCATCAACCCACTTTTCCTTGTCATCGCCACGTGTCTCAATTAGGACGGTGCAGATCTCACGTAGGATTTTCTCCTCAATTCTTGGGTTTTGAATCACCAACCAAAAGAACCAGCTCAACGCAACTGATGATGTGTCACGTCCAGCTAGGATAAAGTTCAATGCCACGTGTTGAAGGAACTTGTCTGAGTAGGACTCCTCTTTCCTCATGAACCTGGAGAGCAAGTCATCATGTGGGTTCCCATCTTTTTGCTGACTCAGTAGCTCGAGCTTACGTTTGTCAATTACATTGGATAAATACTCCTCGATGTGGACCAGGCTTCGGCTCAAGCTGACTTCCATTCCAAGCCGAAGCCATTTCTTAAGCTTCCACAACACCTCAGGCAGTATAAAACGATGAAGCGAAGCCTCAGTGGCTCGATCGAAAGCCGAAGCAAAGCCGTTGTCCGGCAAGCCTGGGGCACAGGTTTGGGGATCTTTCCCAAAAGCCAAGCCGCAAATGTTATCAAAGGTGAGCCGTAGCAGCAAGTCTTGCAAATCAATCGGCTTAGATTCCTTCTCAGCCGTTTCCAGAATCAAGCACAGCCGATTCTTGATGGCCCGAGTCACCCAGCGAGCCATGGCTTGGCGCAGCGTTCTGGTGGTAAATTCCAGTGCGGCCGTCTTCCGCTGGAACAGCCACGTGCCACCATCAGAGTTGAAAATCCCATCACCAAGCAGATCGTGGAACACAGCGTGCCATGTAGGTCCCTTGGGGTAATTATCGAACCGGGTTTTCAAGATGTGCTCCACATTTCTCGGGTCGCACGTGACAGTCACGAGACCTTGCTTCTTTGCAAGAAAAGGAATTGCACATATGCAGGTTTGGTACGTGCCGCCACACGCGCGGAGGTTGTCGCAGATCCATTCATGCATGCGTTCGCAGTTCTCAATCAAACCAGGTAGACTGCCCAGTAGCACCCAGACACGTGGACCGTTTAGTGACCGTAAGATGAAAGTGAACCATAGCAGGTAAGCTGCAATAGCCGTTAAAAGCAGTAAAGCCGTGGAAGTATCCATTTGTAGTAGCCAACGTCAACCCAAAACCCAAAACCACAAGAAAGTTGTATTTTGTTCCTGGAAAATCAAAACTAGATTTTGGAAAAATGAAGAAAACATACCTCAAGAATGGCTGTGGAAGAATTGGAAATTCATTTTCCTGGGGAATAACAAAAGCAGAGGAATAACTAGGTACTGAAATGGAGAAACTTTACGAAGTTTAAGAAAAACCCAGATAATTTTTGCTTGAGAAAATCTTCAAACAATGAAAAAGTAAAGATTCTGGTGTGTTTTCTATGAAAATGAACGGAAAATGAGCATGATTTTGAGGTATGAAAGAAAGAATGAAGAAAAAGTTAAAAGGGAGAAAAAGAGGAATGAGTGTAGCAATATAGTGAAGAAGAGTGTTGTTACAAGAGAAGAGATTTATAGATGAAAATATATAGTGAAGAAGAAGCAGTGACTATGGCCAGACTGGTCCTTGACATTATTATTACCACCTCTTTCTCTCTCTCACTAGAACCATCAGATGCACAATCATAAATGCTCTCTGCAGGGTTGTTGAAGCATTTTAAAGGCAAAAACAGCCAACTCTACTCTGAAAGAAGAAGAAAACCCTTGGGCTGTTTTCTCTCTCTCTTTCCCTCACTTTCTTTGACACCTAATTTTCCAGGAATCGCAACGCGGTCTTGTAGCTAGAGGGCAATGAATGAAGAGAAATAAATGAGATTAGGTGAGGAACGTGCATGGAGGGACTGAGGGAGAAAACAGAGAAAAACAGCAAAACAAAAATAGCCAATATGATGTGGGTCAGTCACATAATCAAGCAGTTTTCTATTAATGGCTGTGTTCTGCAACAAAAATTGTCAACTTTGTGTTTTTCTATAGTTTATGAAGGAAATTGCAGAAAATGGGTTTCGCCAAATGGGCTTTGGTTGGGGTTGGGTGAGCAACCCACCAACAATTTAAGGCACTTACTTGAATGGAACCGTTTTCTTCTTATCTATCTCTATCTCTATCTCTTCTCTGCATCCATTCCCTGCAAACTCAGTTAAAAAAAAACTACCATTCTGGGATTCATCAATCACAGAGAGTTGACCTTCCCTTGCTCATTTATGGAAGAGGTGGGATTTTAAAAAAATTATGTCTTCAATGGATTGAAGCAAAGTCAAAGTCACAAATGGCGGAGTTGACACCAGGACCAACCATGGCTCTGCAGAAACTCATTCCAACTGTTCTTTCACTGAGTGCATGTGAGTTTATTGAAATAGCTTTGGTTATCTCATTTTCCAAATGCTAGTAATATTAAGGTTCAACAACGATAGGGGTAGGTAGGTTCAAGAGGCAAAGTTATATTCGTTAAAGATGTTTATCATGTGAGCATTCATTTAACTATGTTAATCTTGTTATATATTTCTCTAAAATAGGTATATATATTTTTTTATGGAAACATTAAATATACAAATGATTCTACGAAAACATGTTTTTCATTAAACTCAAATGTCTGTATGGTCGTGACATTATGTGAAAAACAAGGGGCAAGGTTGAATTTTGATGGAACTACAAAAATAGGATTAAAGACGTCATGAGAAGGAATTGCTATGGAAGATAGAGACTTGGGTGTTGAAGGAGACGCCACTCCAGTCCCCGTGACGATTTATTTTCTTTTAGGTCCTCTGAGATAATGTTTATCAATACTTACCAGCCAATATAATCATTTTTGTCTAATCTGTCCCTCTTGCTTATCCTAAGGAATGGGAAAAATTAGAGGTTTATATCCTACTTCTACGTCAATTTTTTTTTTTTTTGTTTGCACTATTTACTTAAACTTTAATGAATTAACTATGCTAAAAATTTTAAGTAAATTTAATAAAACTTAAATTGTGTATAGATATGATAAAATCTAAACAAAATTTTGAATACGACATAAGTCATAAGGTAGAAGAAAGAAGCAGAACTGTTAAGAGTACGGTGCATGAAAGTCAATAGAGTAATCGGGGAAATGACTGACATCTATCTCTGCAATCAAATTAATCCATTTAAGACACTGGACAACAAGATACCTCTATAATAATGAAATTGGGGTATACCCGCCAGGACTGGTCAACATTTTATGAAGCACACCCTTTTGCTCAAGGAGAAACAAATGGCAACAACTATTTTGACCTCTTCAACCCTCTCACTTCTATTTGTGAGGAGTTTCTTTAAAACTAAATTCAATCAAACTATTTCTAGGAAAAGAAAAACATGTTTTGGTTAGTAGTGAGAGTATCTTCATGTATATTAGACTTTGTTAGAAACAAAAGAGTAAACAATAAATTCGTCATGCAACTTCAAAAGATAAAAAAAAATTACCCATGAATGAATACCAGTCATCAATATTAAAAAATAGTAGTTTACCCTTTAATGTCGTTCCCTAGATATTCCTAATTTTAGGAATCATATAACTTAGGATTATATAAACTAGACAAATGTTATACTTGATAATTTTACCCATTGATACAATAAATATGCAATATAAAGCATTGAATACATGTTTGACATATCTCATAGACGATTTAAAAAGGGGGCTAGATTATTAGGTGGAACTTCATGAAATGTAGTTGGGGCAGTTGCTAATGAAAATTAGAGCTTTTCCATTGGGGACATGTTCCTATTATTAAGTCAAGATGCTAGGTCAGTCACTGCCATTTTTCTATTTCAAGCCTAGGTTCTTCATGTGCCAATGGAGAAGGAAGTCTTCTACACTTTTACAAGGTGATCACAGCCTCTTCATGAATAGCTATAATTCTTGTAAAGAACTCAAATTCATATATCATTTTCATGTGGGACAACAACTACAAAACCATGTGCATTGTTTTCTCTCTTTTAGTGGAAAACAGAAATGCATGCATTTATATCTATAGTGAGATTCGTATGAGCAATGGACGAAGGCATCCCGAACCTGTGATTTTATGTGAGACCGAGTAGCCCAAAGCCCGTGATCTTATTCAAGGATCACAGTTAACCGGTGCTTTCGGCCAATTCTGCATTAGGAAAAGATAAGAACTAAGAAGCACGACTCCAAGGTACCGATTACAGAAAATTTTGTTATTGATTAGAGTTCTAATCAGCCAAAAGCAGCAACATTTTAGGATCTGCACTAAATGTAATCATCGATATTACAAGTTACAATGTGCAATATGCCTAACCCAATATGGTCCTGAAAGATACATAACATAGTCCATCCATTGAATAAATACGTCTGCTGACTATATCAGTACTTAATGTAAATAAATGTAGATTGATTACCGTTAAGATTAGTTTAGGCTAATTGATTGATTGATTGATTTTGTTTCCTTTTTTGATCTTGAATCTCTTGTATATATACGGTAGCTCACTACCTTGATTATATATGAAATAATCCCTTTTGATTCAGCTCTACATGGTATCAAGAGCCTTGTTATCGTGAGGAAATTTTTTTTTTTTTTTTCTTCTGTCCGCTTGCTGGGAAAGGGGTGAGATCCACCTTGCACACTTGTGCCTTCCTCTTCCCTCACCGCCCTTCCCTATCAGTTTCTAGTACTTAGTTCGGCTTCCCCACCAACTCCGGCCGCCATCCGCCTGCGCGTGGACCCCACGTGCTGGCGCGTAAAGGCGCGTGCTCCGCCATCTTGCCTCCGCCCTTCGAAACTGCTATCCCAATATCACCACCGGCTTCACCCCTGCGTGTTGGAGTAGTTCGATGTTGTTCTGTGTTGCTGGTTCATGTTCAGTTTGAATTTTTTGCAGGTTTTTGGGTTCCCATTTTGGTGTTGATTGGTTCTGTCCGGACTTTTGAAATTTTTGGGTTGCTCATCTCTTGTTTGGTCACTATTCGGCTTCCCTTGGAGCTGTTTAACACTACTTAGATCCTATTGAATATGGTTTGGCTTTCATTTTCTACTTGATTGCTGCCTAATTCTCTTTGGTACTGTTTGGAAGTAGTGGGCACCTTGTTTGGCCTAGATCTGCCACGTTCTGTCTCTGCCTACTTCTGTCACCTGTTTTCTGTGCTCTATTCGGTATGGCTGACCGGAAACCTTCTTCTCTTGATTTGTTGCCCCCTACTACTCGGATTGTTGATTTGAAACTCACTGGCTCGAATTATTTTGACTGGGTGAAGATGATTTAGGTATATCTACGTAGCAATCGGAAGGGCACTCACCTTACCTCTGACCCACCCACTGACGATACCCATGAAGAGTGGTTGGAAGATGATGCCCGTTTGTTTATCCAGATTAAGAATTTGATTGCCCCGAATGTTTTTTCATTGGTATCTCACTACGAGTTTGTTAAAGAACTCATGGACTATCTTGAGTTCCTTTACTCCGACAAGAATAATGTCACTTGGATTTATGATGTCTACAAGACCCTTCATTGGTATGAACAGGGCGATCATTCTATGCATTATTATGCCATTGGATTCAAAAACTGTATGAGGAGTACCATTCTCTTCTTCCCATTAGTTCAGATGTGCAAGCCATGCATGCTCAACGTGAACAAGTTGTTGTCATGACCTTTTTGACTGGTCTCAAACTGAAATACAAGTATCTTCGATCCCAAGTCCTCTTTGAATATGTTCTTCCGTCTTTGCATGATACCATGGCTAGAGCTTTTCGGTTCAGTTATGTGCCTCCGCCTTCCCCGACTCTTCATAGTACTCTTGCCAATAGCTGGTCCTCCCATGGTGGTTTTCGTGGTAATTCTTGCAGGTCTCGTGGTAATTCCCGTGGTGGTAAAGGGGCTTGTGGCAGTGAGTCTCATCGGCCGCATGTTGAAGAACCTGAATCCTTTTACTGCCATGAGATCAAACACACTAAGTATAAATGTCCGAAATTACAGGCCAAGCATCACAAGAGCCCCGCTGTTCACTTTGCATCTGATCAGACTGTGACTATTTCTGCTAATGAGTACGCCCGGTTGAGCAATTCTACCAACCTTCCTGCATCATCTGCCACCTTTGCTGAGATAGGTAACTCTGCTACATGTCTTCTTTCTTCTGCCTCTACATGGTCATTAATTCTGGTGCTACAGACCACATGACAGGTAATCACATCTTTTCTCCACTATTGATTCTACTACCCCCTCTTCCCATGTTAACTTTGCCGATGGATCCCTTTCTCGAATCCTCGACTCCGGTACTGTTGAGTTGACCCCTTCTCTTTCTTTACAATCTGTATTGCGTCTACCTAAGTCTGCATTTAATCTTTTATCTGTTAGTAAACTCACACGTGCCTTGAACTGTAGTGTCTTATTTTATCTTGACTTGTGTGTTTTTTAGGATCTTTAGATGAAGCAGATCCTTGGCAGAGGGCGAGAATTTGCTGGGCTCTATGTCTTTGACCCTCTGGCGCTACAGTCCCTGACTTGCTCATGTTCTCCCACTCCATTTGAAGCTCACTACCGTTTGGGTCATCCGTTTCTCCAGTCTCAAAGCATTGTGTCCACAGTTTCATACTTTGTCATCTTTAGAGTGAGTCATGTCAATTTGTCAAACATCATCGTGCGTCTTTAAGTCCTAGGGTCAATAAGCGGGTTGCGTCCCTATTTGAACTTGTTCATTCTGATGTTTGGGGTCTGTGTCCAGTAACTTCTCGATCTGGTTTCAAATATTTTGTCACTTTTGTTAATAACTATTCTCGGGTTACCTGGTTATATTTAATAAAATGTCGTTCTGAGGTTTTTTCTCATTTCTGTGCTTTTCATGCTAAAGTTCAAACACAGTTTCATACTTCTATTTTCATTTTATGTAGTGATAATGCCACGGAATATTTATCTGCATCTTTTTAGGCTTACAGGCTCCAGCATGGAATTCTTCATGAATCCTCATGTGCTGACACACCAACTCATAATGGTGTTGCTGAACGAAAAAATCGGTATCTCTTAGAGGTTGCCCGAGCTCTTTTATTTCAAAACAAAGTTCCTAAACCATTCTAGGCTGATGCTGTCTCCACGGCCTGTTTCCTGATTAATCGTATGCCCTCTACAGTCCTTAATGGTAAAATTTTGTTTCTGTCTTGTTTTCTGATAAACCCCTGTTCCCAGTTGAACCTCGTATCTTTGGTTGTACATGCTTTGTTTGGGATCATAGACCTCAAGTGACCAAATTGGACCTAAATCTCTCAAGTGTGTTTTTCTTGGCTATTCTCACCTTCAAAAAAGCTATCGGTGTTTTTCTCCTTCTTTGAGTCGATATTTTGTTTCTCGTGATATCACCTTTCATGAATAGACTTCATTTTTTTCGTCTTCCCTGCCTGCTCCTCCCGAAGAGTCTTCTGAGGACAACTTACTTGTCTACCTACCACCTTCAACTAGTCCATCTTCTCCAGAGTCCTCAGTTTTTGTACCGGCCTCTGTTCCAAGACCTGACCCTACTCTCATAGTGCCTCGTTCAACCATTGTTTATCAACGGAGCCATCGACTTGCTTTAGAGACTGCAAATTCTAGTCCTCCACCGCCACCGCAGCCGGAAGATCCAGCATTGAGTCCCCTCCTGACCAAACACCTAATTCCCTTGACCTGCCTCTCTCGAAAAAGTAAATGCTCCTGCACCTATCTTATCGCTTCAGTTATTTCTTATGCTAGACTTTCTGTTGTGTCATCTTCTTTTGTTGCTAACATAGACTCTATTACCATTCCCAAGACTGTTCAAGAAGCCTTGACCCATTCTGGTTAGTGTGCTACCATGTGTGAAGAGATGGATGCCCTTGATTGGAATCATACTTGGACATTAGTAGATTTACCTGTCGGCAAGAAAGCTATTGGGTGTAAATGGGTCTTTACTATCAAGGTCAATCTGGATGGCTCTATAGCTCGTCAGAAAGCCCATTTAGTGGCTAAGAGCTATGCCCAGACATGTGGTGCAGATTATTTTAAGACATTTTCTCCTGTTACTAAACTCACTTCTGTCAGGTTACTTATCTCTTTGGCAGCTACCTTTGACTGGCCCTTGCATCAGATGGATGTTAAGAATGAATTTCTGCATAGTTCCCTTCAGGAAGAAGTCTAGATGGAGTAACCTTCGGGCTTTGTTGCTCGGGGGAGTATGGGAAGGTATGTCTCCTAAAGAAGTCTTTGTATGGATTGAAACAGAGCCCTCGTGCCTGGTTTGGTAAGTTCACACAGGTAGTTTTGCAATACGGGATGGAGAAATGCAAGTTCGACCACACAGTGTTTTACCGACGATCTAAATGAGGTATCATTCTTCTTGTAATATATGTGGATGATATAGTGGTCATCGGGGATCATCATGGTGGTATCTTAGGTCTTAAACAATTTCTCTAGTCACATTTTCAGACTAAGGATCTCGGACCATTACGGTACTTTCTAGGAGTGGAGATTCTTCGCAACAAAAAGGCATATTTCTTAGCCAGAAGAAGTATGTCTTTGACCTCCTAAAAGAAACTGGCAAACTCGGAGTAAAACCATGCAGCACTCCAATGCCTCCCAACCTACATCCTGAGAAGGATGATAGTGAACTGTTTGCAGAACCAGAGAGGTATATGCAACTTGTTGGGAAATTGAATTATTTAACAGTGACTTGACCAGATATAACATTTGCAGTTACTGTTGCCAGCAAATTCATGGCATCGCCTACGGTCACCCACTGGGCACTCTTAGAACAAATCCTATGTTATTTGAAAGGAGCACCAGGACGAAGCCTCTAGTATGGGAAACAGGGGCATGCTAAGGTTGAGTGTTTCACTGATGCAGATTATGCAAGTTGCAAGGATGACAGAAGATCTACCTCAAGATACTGTGTATTTGTGGGAGGAAACTTGGTTGCCTGGCAAAGTAAGAAACAAAATGTGGTCTCTAGGTCAACAATCGAGTCAAAATACTGAGCTATGGCTGACTCGGTTGCTAAAATTGTATGAATACACCAACTACTCAAAGAAGTTGGCTATGAGATATCTCTCCCTACACAATTATGATGTGATAATCAGGCGACTCTACACATTGCCTCCAATCCAGTGTTTCATGAACGCACAAAACACAGAGATTGATTGTCATTTTGTTCGAGACAAAATAAACAACGGATTCATCACTAGTAGACATGTTTGGACAGATGACTAGCTTGGCAACATCTTCACCAAGACTTTGAATGAGTACACATTAACTACATCTCTAATAAGTTGGGCATAATTGACATATATGCTCCAACTTGAGGGGGGGTGTTGACTATATCAATACTTAATGTAAATAAATGTAGATTGATTACCATTAGGATTAGTTTAGGCTAATTGATTGATTGATTTTGTTTTCTTTTTTGATCTTGAATCTGTTGTATATATACGGTAGCTCACTACCTTGATTATATATGAAATAATCCTTTTGATTCAGCTCTACAACGTCAAATAAAACTTACCTTTGATAACAAACTTTCTTGAAGTTTCACCCGTTTCATACTGCTAAAGTTGATAGTTAGAGATCAGAGTTAGAGTTTATATACACTTGTATTGATTGCGAAATAACGTGTTCATTATCTAATTTCCTTCCAGTAGATCTCACAGAAAAGTTTGCTGATCGAGCTTTATAAAGCAACCATGTCAAATATTATCATCTTCTATACAAATACTTTGATAACGGAAACTTAAGACTCCTTGCAACCTGCTTAAAAGAGTGGGAGGCAGAAAAGTATTAAGAAGGGATAATTTCTTTTAAAGGGAAAATAAATCTCCTTATATGACAAGAACAAAGAACTTAGTGTCAATATAGAGCGAGAAATGAAGGCTACCTTCAAAGCCAGGTCTTCAGATATAGTGGATCGGTATCGAGTTGAGCCTTCTATTGGACAGCTTCCTCCTTTGATAATGAAGTTAGAATTGCAAAGACTGGATAGTTGCAAAAGAACATCCGACATTAGTCCACCATTGCCATCTTGAACTCCTAATCCTTCATTTTTTTGTTCCTCCTCATCGGATGGATCTTCTGCCACTGATACAATGCACTGAAAGATGGCTAACAGCCTCTCAATTGGAAAAGTTCCGGGTCCTTTCATTAGAAGTTCTTCTTCAGCACTTTCCTTCTGTTCCAGCACTTTCTCAGAGGACCTATGAATGGAAAAGCATGTTTCAGATGACAAACTTAATTCTGCTCAGTTGGCATTGATAAAAAGAGATAAGAGGTAAGAAAAACTAGAATATTCTCTGGGAGCGGACCTAATTTTTAGCATCAAACACCAACGAAATAACAAATCCAATCAGATAATAGGTTTTTGTTAAAACCATATAGTTAGAACCTCAGTACAGAATTCCCACAAAGACAATGGGAAAAAAGAAATTAAAAAAAAATAATCAGTTTGAAAGTAAATAAGAAATACTGCAGGCAGCAACCCAAGTACCAAATACTATTACTCACAAGAAGTCATATTATCACATTTAATTCCTTCTCAGCTGCTAATGCATCCTAATTCATTGCCAGAAGCAAGAATTTAATAAAAATCATTGGGCCTACTTCCTCTTTCTCTTTCTATTATCAGAACCACCAGTGAAATCAAAAAGTGAAGCATCAAGAGTAGCTGGATTTCTGGAAGCAAGAAATGCTGATATAAGAAGATACTTTGCAGAAGTTGACATATGAAATTCTAACTCTTCAGTTTCTGGAAAATGCCCTGACTTCTTGGGATTCCCCTTCCTTTTGGTCTCTTTGGAGGGCTCAACTTCAGGTGAAGTAATAGGTGATGAAACTTTGAATACCTCATTCAGAGAGGATGAAATATGAGGCTTAATATGACTGAATAACCTTCTCTTCATGTCTTCATTGGGAACAACCGCTGGATTGCTTAAAGGTTCACAATATTTTTCAAATAGTGGCTTGAAGGCAGTAGACAATTCATCTATCCGTCTAGTAATTCTACAGAAGGGCCTCAGAACTATACTGTAAGACAAGAAAAAAAAAAATCTTCATTCTATAAAATCATGTGAGCAGAAAATCAAAACTGCCATAGGAAGGAAAGCGTCTTACTCTAGAAATGGGGAATACAGCTTTTGGTTTGCTTGGTTTCTGATGAATATTTTCTGAAGTTCATCTTCAGTGTAATCAGGAAAGTAAACTGGGATAGGCTCTACATAGCCCATGTTAGAGTAATAGATATCAGGGGAACTATTGCTGATGAAAATCACACCCACTTCAGGCATCTTTAGCAGATCATAGAGATTAAACAGATATGGCAATATAGTAGAACTTTTATCCCACTCCCTGACAAGCTGAAAATTGTCAAATACCAAGTAAACCATATATCCAATTCCCCGTTCTCCACACTTATTAGAGCTCAACTTCTCCGAATTCCCCTTCAGATTTTTTACCACATTGGTCAACGCTTCACGAAGAAAATTGACAAAATCAGATGACCTTTCACAGCGCTTCGCATTCGAATAGCCATTGGCAGCATATTTTCTATGAAGCAGTAGCTGATTTAACACGGATTCAAACAAGACACGCTGATTATAATATGTCCTACAACTAGAATAAATAATGGGCCTGTTGAGATGCCTAAACAATTGAAGAATGATACTTGTTTTCCCAGTAGAAGCACCACCATACACAAACAAAGGAAGTATAGTTGAATTCAATGGACCCAAAAGACGCACAAGCTCAAGAATCTGGCTTCTGCTACCTGGAAAACTAGAAATTAATTCATCCCTCCTCCAACTACAAAGTCGTTGATTGTCAGAGGATCAGGGGTAATTACTTTATTAGCAGCTACATTATTTGAAGTGGAAGCTGAAGCTGAAGACCTGGTTGTTCTTCTGGGAATTTGTGTGGTTTCCCCTTTATCCATGTATTGAGTTACTTACAAATTAGGTCCCTGGATTCTGATAATGAAGGAATCATGAATTAGAGCTGAAATTGATAGAAAAAATAGCAATAATAATAATAATAAAAATAAAGAGATATATATTGGGAAATTGCCAAAGGTGATTATCACATACTGTAGCAAAGCAGCTTCTACAGTAGACATAGCAAAACCTAAAAAGCTACAGAAGCGTACAGAGAGAGTGCGAAGAGAGATAATGCTTACTTATGTAATTTTCTCTAAACGGGAAATTTCGCCGGCGACGTTGATAGGGGTTGGTAAAGGAGAAAGGAAACAAGGAAGCGGGAAAACGAGTAAAGATGCATCGTCAAGGCGCCAAATCTAAATGGGTCAAAAAGAAGTCAGTTTAAGCCGGGCTTAGATAATTTCTAGCCCGGCCCACCCAGCTCATTATTTTTATCGTATTATTAATTATTAATGTGATTCTTTCGAGAGAAAAAAGTGTTTTCGCCATAGACATTGAATTATTGAGTAAATTTATTTAAAAAAAAAAAAAATTATTCTTAAGAGTACTCTTTACTTTTTTTGGGCTAAATTGTCACAATGATTAGCTGAATTAACCAAAAGGAGTGATTGTTAGGCATCAATTTTTTTTTTTTCCCTTTTCTATGAATGGTATCAAACAATTTTAGTTTGGGGCAACGGTGAATAAAATGAAATTCTGGTTAAACTCCTTGATCGCATAATCTGGTTTTTGGAGAAACCATTACAGAGAATTATCTAGACTATTGCATAGTTCAAGTTGCATTTTGTTCATTGCAATGAATTCAAGCGCAAAGTTGAGAGTTTCTAAATGATTGTAATTTATTTATATAAAATCTATTCACACAGATAATACTGCTCGGTATGTACACAAAGGTATCTCAAGCCCTCCACTTAAGACAGACTTTGTTTCAATCGCCCATTTCAGTCCAATTGGTAAGACTGCATGTGTTACAGAATAGTCGACACCAAACCCAATCCATAAATGTCCCTCACTTCATTTGTCGTATCTGGTGCCTGAACTGCCAACTCCATATAATCAGAATACATATATGAACAAGTCGGAGGACATTCAAGAGATATTTTGCAACTCAGGCAGTACAACACCAAAATTAAAAAACCAAGCAAGAAAATTTGTACTATAAAATGTTGAACCATGACATATATTCAGAATGAGAAAGATAATAAATCCCAGCAGCAAACTGGCATTTCACAAACCTAGCATCTCTCTTTCTCAGCTTCTCAGACATAAAATTTTCGTCATCATCTTAGCTTGCACTTGAGGAGCTGCCCCTAATCAAGGAACCACGGCGCTGGCCACCAACCAGTACGTCTTTGAGTCGAAATATGGGCCTGAGCATCCTACTCCTTGCCTATTAAAATGGGAAGATTTCAAATGTCAGTATCCTTAAGATATGTGAACAGTCATTGCACACATTGCACCAAAAGAGAGAAAAAGAGGAGTAGGATGGTGGGTGATCCTCCTATGGATGTTGCACAATACTGAACTTGCAATAAAAATAATTTGCTCATAAATAGTATATTCTAACTCAAGAATTTGGAAGGAGATTTATGCTTTTATATAGAATAAAGGAGCTAAATAATATACCGCCTTAAATTCCAATCTCTACCTTGTAGTCTTGTACTAAATGAGAAACAGATAATCACGTTGCTCAAAAATTAATCATTGCATTCAAAGTTTGGTCAAGTGGTACAAATGGTCATTAGTCTTAAGTGACAGTTCTCACCAATAAGATATACCACCTAGTCTTGTCGTGACAAATTGATGTTTTACATCATGACATGTTGGTTGAAAATGAGTATGTTGTGCATAATTAGACATTTAAAGACTTCAATTATACATTACTTAGGGTTTTGCTTGGTACTGCTGAAGTGGGAGAGTGAAAAATGGAAAGACTGACAAATTAAAACCTTTGTATCCTATTTCATTTTCACTGCCTACTCCATTTTGTACTTACCTTACTTTGCACATCCTGACAGACAGACAAAGCACTTTAGCTTAAACCAAACTACAACAATTGATGTGCTTCCCTCTGGCTGCACTGACCAACTCAAGACTGGACGCAGCACATCCCACGCGTTTGATCAAACCCAGCAAACTTAATTAGCCATGCAAAAATTCTTCACATATCCCCTTTCTAGCAGAAAATTCTCATTTCCCACTCAGTGAGATAACAATCACTTTTGCAAATGACTGAAAGCATGCTCTCGTGATACAAACATTTTGAATTATCTAGCTAAGAAAAAGATGAGGCATCTCCATCTTTTAAAAAGTATCTTCCACAGGTATTTATATCTTAGAATCTAAAAAGAGAAACTTTTAGGCTGTTGACGTAGTACACACTGTTAGAAAGACTGCTCAAACATAGTTCCATATGGTATGTTGTTATACGTTAACCATGTCTTCATAATAAAGGTAGTAATAACATGGAGGGTCATGGTTGAAAAAGAAGAAACCAAATATGATACAATTAAGAACCAATTATCAAATGCATATTATCAAAAGCATATATTCTCTGACCAAAGAGCAAGCTAAACATGTTCAGTAATATCATAGAGCAAAGATCGATGACAATCAACATACCTCATCATTTATCTGCCATTTAAGTTGCAATGCTCTTTCCTGCTGCCAGCGTTGCCCAAGCATTACAAGGCCCATTAGAGTGGCGGCAATGAAAATAGACCAAAGTGTATTGGCCTCTTTTGCATGAGCATATAAGGAGGCAACTCTTCTCTTCCACCAGGCCCCACAAGGAAGATCTGAAGGGGTATATTTATCATCTTCGGTTAAGTTCTTGGACTCTGAAATACAAGGAGAAACATCTGAGCCTTGCACAGCAGCCTCAGTTGTTTCAGAAGCAGCTACATCTTCCTCATATGCAGTTGTACTACTGAAATCAGTTTCATTGTGGAAAGAACTGCATTTCGATTGATCATAAATACTTCCCTCTTTGTCAATAAAACCTTGTAAAGTTGAACCCTCATCAAACTTTTTACCATGAACAGATAATTTGTTGACTTTCTCATCAAAAAATTGTATACCTGCAAACTCCTCTGGAACATTCAATTCTTTAATTGTCAAACTTTCTTCATCCTTTCCACTAGGTATGACCCCTTCTTTAATAGGGATGTCAGAAACAATATTCTTGCCCCCAGATTCATCACGAATCTCACTAAGATCAGGTTCCAACGGTAAATTCTCATGCTGGCTGGGTGGAAAAACAAAGTGACCAGACATGAACAACGCACGTGATGTTTCTGCTTCATTCTGTGTATATCCATTTCCGGTCTCTGCTTCATCCTGTGTATACTCGGTTTCCTTGTCACCATCCTTCACTTCAATATCCCTGGGACCAGAAGCAGCTGCATATGTTGATTCTGTAAGTGTTACAACCTCCCACTCATTCCCACGATAAGTATTTTCCTCTTTACCTTCATTATCTGCCATCTTTCCTTTTTTTCATCACAATAACGTAATCAAAATTTCATTTTACTCAAATTGAGTTTACACATTTATCAAAACATACATCTATTTTTTTGTTTACTGTAATAAGGGAACTTGGGAATTCATTAACACAAAACAAAATATGACTTACAAACCAAAAGTTCATAAATTAATAAACAATATGGCACAAAAGTCCAAAATCAGCTTCATAATTCACTCATAACCAGAGATGTATAAATCTAGAATCCACCAAATTTTCCAATAAAGCTCAACCCCACGAAATGAAACCTTCCCTTTCTTTCAATGTAAAACACCATGAAATCAAATTCCCCATCTTCCTTATACCCACTCCTTCTCGTCAATAAGCCATGCCCTCCTCTTATCGAGTTACAAATTTTTTACTCTCTTTTTCTCTTTCCACTAAATTTGAAAACGTGTTCCAATTTCACCCAATATGCACATGCTCTACCAAGTCATCAATCCATTGAAGCACAAACAAACATGCACGGCTACAAGAATAAAGTAAAAACAAAGCCATTCATGCAAACCCATAACACCCCACTTTCGGTCCAAAAACCCCACAAATAAGAAAATAAAACCCTTGTCAAAATCTATAGAATCATCCACCACGACAATTACCTCGGATTGATCCGATTCTACAATCATCGGCAAAAATTTCCCCAACAAAATCAACAAAAAAAAAAAGGGCAACATGATTCATACTACTGAGAATAAAAAATACTCACCGAAGATGAAGGGAACAAGATCTACGGACAGAACCGTGTACGATGACTTTCCGATGAGGTTGAAACTTGAAACTGCCGTGGGAAGTGTTCAGCAAATGGATTTTATAGTACCTGGGATATATCGGGTAACAGATTAAGTAACCGGCAGTATCGGTGGACGTGGATTAAGACGGGCTGTAGTAGGTAAATATTGACGTCAGCTGAAGAGCGAGGCCTCTAATTTTCGTACGGTCACAAGTCGAACCGGTAAAAAGCTTCCTGAAAGCTTGCGTGGTAGGAGAGGGTGGGATCTAACTGTGACCGCGCGCTAACGTGTTGCACAACATAGACGGGAAAAATAAATAAATAAGCAAATAAAATATGATAATTTTTTAAAGAAAAAGAAAAAAAAATAATATAAAAAGAGGATATAAAGGAAGTGCAGTGCATATCCAGTATTTTAAAATGCAGTACAGTACTGGACCAGAGTCACAGGCGGTGGGAAGGTGACACATGAACCAATCATTTCCCTCTAATTTATTTTCTATATTTACTAAATTGTTAGGTCGAAATACATTTCTAATATCGCATCTATTTAAAATATAAATTAATTCTATAATTTTAATTTAATTTTTGTCATTACTGGTTGATGTCAATTTTATCAGATATATAAATTAACCATCCTTCAAATAAATAATATATTGGACTATTTCAATACTTTAAAGTCCTATTTTTTTTTGGAAAAATTTAAATATTATTATTCTTTTTTCACATAAAATTAGTATCTTTTAGAAAAATGTAAAAGCACAACAAATTTTTAATAAAGTATGTCTAATTACTGCAAAAAAAAAAATCGGAAGAAAATGTCATTTTAGAGGGAATATTTTTCATAAAAAATATGCTTTCTCATGATTAAAAATGTTAAATTCTAAATATTTAATTTGTGATTTTATATTCCCATATTCGACGGTAAGAATTATTTTAAAAAAATCAAGAAGTTGTGGTCAAGATGAAAGGTGTTAAATGGTAAATTTCTGATTATTAAACTTCTGTAGCCCATCCCAGAATCTATCTGCTTTGGCCATACTGAGTAGCGATCTATGAACTTTTTTTTTTTTTTTTTTTCATTTCATGCAACATTGCATCAATGAACTTTTTTTTTTCTACATATGCGATATTATTATTATATTTACTAGTAAATGAATAATTTTACCAGTGGTAAGTTATAAATTGTTATAATAATTTTTTTTTCTCAACCCAAGAGTTTGTTAATTGATAAAAATTATTTATTTTCATCATGAATGTTTATCTATCATTATTTATTAATTTAATGTGAATTTTTAGCAGTCTTATAAATGAGAAGAGTGGTCAAGTACAACAACTTTTTAGTTAATGTTCAAATTTGAGTAAAGTTTAGGGATGCGTGTAATAAATACTTATTTCACTAATAGCACGACAGTTTATTTATACTACTTTTATAATAAAGACTTTCTTGTAATTTTATTCTACTTATATTATTTAGGCTAAGACCTCAATTTTAATTTATATTATTTATTTCTTATACTGGGCCTTTAATTCATAGCCCATAACACTTAAACATTAATTTACTTTGCATTAAAAAAAAAATGTTTTATGTCTTGAAATGACATGAGTTACGTAAAATTATTGTTGGGAGATGGCAATAATAGAAAAAGGTGAAAATTAATGTTTTAAATTATAATAATAATTATTTGGATATCAACAATTTGCTCCCCTTACGCTTTAATTTGTTTGGAAGAATTTGGGCGGATTGTAGTGACAATGATTGAAGAAGCAGGACAAAGCATATTTTGTTTTATTCACTGGACACCACTACACCACATGAAAGCCTTTTTAATAAAATTACTGGTTTATTGGAAAGATTCCCTTGTCCTTATAATTCCTAATATGACTACTATAATGACGATAGTGACCTTCGATAACTTCTTAAAAAATCCAGAGAATCTAGCATTAGGTAAGGTAAGATGTACAGGTTTTATCTAAAGAGGGACTAGTTTTTTTTTTTTTTTAATGGAATTAAAGTTTAAATAAACTGAGTCACAAAAATTTATCAAAATCAAAAAATATATCTCAAAGTTTAAAGAACACATACATATATTCATATAAATCACTTATAAACAAAATCTTTATATTAACAATAAGATTTAAATGATATCTTCTATGTTCTTGAGATATAAATATGATCCTTACTAATTGGGCAGATGTGAAAATACTTTAAATATAATATATATAGAGTTGGAGAGAGATAGAGAGATTTTAGTCATTTCAAATATATAAGTCCAAAGACCATTCACCAAAATATAAATATATATATCCAAAGACTTTGGTCTTTGTATATAAGGTTCTACATGCATGGTTAACATCATGTTGTTTGTGTTCGTAAGGTAGTTAGCTTTCTTGTAATGGTATATATGTGCCTATATGGTATGGTGTCTATCTCATTCTTAAGTGATGTCTTGATCAAGATGTTCTAGCATTATCAATTCGGGCGCAAACTTCGTACTCAATTTTTTTATTTTATTAATCAAGTCAAATCTTATTGGTAAAACCCCATATGCCAATATCTTAAACTGATCCTTTATAAAGTAATATTGTTTTTCAGCTTTATTTATGACTCAAGTTAGAATTTATATGTATATATATAACTCATTTTTGAAATTTTTTTAACTTTGCTTGGATCATCCGTTCAAATCAAATTAGTTATATTATTGAGGTACTTGATGTTTGATAAGAAGAAATTGTATTTGAAAGAGTTTCTCAAGTCAAACTAGTTGTATTATTAAGCCATCTGATATTTGATAAGATTGGTTGTTAGAATCAGGGGATGGATGGTAAAACAAAGCATTTCTTTTTGCCCAAAGAAAAGGTGGAAGAAAGGGGTTGTAAACTTGTAATTCAGAGAGAGAATGCAGTCTAAACCAAAAAAAGATGCTATCTTTAATATCAATTTCTCAAAAGATTATAGATGTATTATTGTTCAACTACAACTCTTGTTTCATATGTCTATCATTTTCCTCAGAAGCACCATTATCTGCTTTGTTTTTCTCACTCTTAAGCTTCTCAACAACTTCCTCTGAAGGAGGATCTCCAGGTCTTCGAAAAACTTGATCCCTAATCTTAATCTCGTAAGCCTCTTGTTGGTTCAACACAAACTCCTTCAGCTGATAAAATAATAGGAGATACGAGGACTATTATGAATGTCAATGTCAAAGCATCATCAACTTCAGATGCAGAAAATTTGCTCAGCAACTAGTTTTCCCATATAGTGATAAGCAAGTTCAGGACACTTCATCAAAATGGAGAAAAGTAAGGTAAATTGAACATTTTGACTTCTAACAGAGCAGACAAGCATATGCCCCTTCAATTTTGGCAAGGAACAGAAAGGGTGGAGAGAATCACAGCCATTTCTGTATTGCAACTCCCTCTGGGGAGAGGGAAGCTAAACTTAACAATTTGATTTCTTACAGGACAGGAAAAAATGCACATGTACCTATTAAAATTTTGGTGAGAGACAGAAGTGGTAAGAAAATAACAGCAGTTTGTGAATTGTTGACCTCCACCTTATATTTATAATGGAAAAGGAAATGAAAAAGACATACATCCTCTATATCTCTGCCATTTTCCATGTTAAACATGAATGTGCTTCTCAGAAGTTGTGTCCATTTCATAGCAATTTCAGCTACCATATCCTGAAACACTATTCACTCAAAAGTTCGTACCAAAAACTTGTGTCTTTCACAAAAATAAAGAAATTACTGGAACTTAGAAGTTCAAGCTTCTCATGAATATCAAAACTAGTAAGCCTACAACCCAGTTGACAACTTCGCATCATCATATTAGAAATCTAAGATGTTACAACTTTTAAAATCAAAATTGAATCACTAAATACCCGCTATAATACTATCATCCAAAAAACAAAGCATAATGACAGTTCCATATTCATATCCCAGAACTCAGTTTTTAAACAGCTAAAACAGACACAAAGCTCAACCAGAAGTAGTGAATTCGGTTTCTACACATTCAATAAACTACTACTCTCACTATATTCACTTCAGGATTCCAAAATACAGAATCCTAGTGCAAATTCGAAACCCTGCAAGCAAAACGAGGAAAATTGCAAACCCGATTCATATTCAAGTTTCAATCCAACTAAGAACAAATGGGTACAAGCGGGTTCACTCACCGGAGTTCGGGGAACCCCTAATCGGAGCTTAAGTATCCGATTACTGGCCCAGTTTGCCTTTTCATCATCTCAGCTTGGATCTGAGACACGTCCATCTTGACAAATCGGAGGGTGGCGGATCAAAATCCGAGAGGGTGTCGATTTCTTGCCCCATTGCTTCCAGTCCTTATCCTCTTCATCGTCGATCACGTCGTCCAAATCGTCGGGATATGGATTCTCCGCTTTCCACCCTCTGCGAATCGGAAAAATTCGCCATTTTGGGAAACGAGGAGGCAGAGAAAGAGAAGAAGAAGACAAAGAGAGAAGAAAAGCGAGGGAAGTAAGCTACTAGTGAGTGGCCTTCAAGAGGGAAAACGAAATGAAGTGCGGAGAGAAGACAGAGCAGCTTTGAAGCCTTTGAATAAGTTTAAGTTGAGGATAGATTATAATTATAATATTATATTAGATTAGAAAGATGACCTGGTTGGAGAATCATGTTATTTGGGATTTTTTCTGGGAAAATTCCTAGAACTTTGCTGGTTTTGCTTTGTTGAGTGTTTGATTCGATGTTGAGTGGGGGCTTTCATTCAATGTTGTAGGGTGTATACATCCAACATGAGGTCCATTGACGTGATGAAATGCTAGCCGTTGAGTAGCAACTCCCGCAAGGCCATTGACTCTCTTTTTGCTTCTTTTTTTTTAAGGATCGAAATTGTTAAGATGGTTAGGTACTCTACTCAGGGCCCATTTGCACTTTGTGGTCACACATTAATGGATAAAGAGGAAAAGCAAAAGCTTCTGTTAAAGGAAATGAACTAAAAGAAGGAAAGGAGACAAGATAGATGAAGCAAAAACAGAGCAAGGGAAAGACAAACATTGGGATAGGATGAGAATTGAAATATATTGCATTTTAGGATAGGACGGATTTGGATTTCCAAGTGTTAGTGCTAACCAAGTGAGCATATAAGAGTAAATAATTATGTGATTATATAAAATGAGTTCACAATGTCATAATTAATTTATTAAAATTTTAATTAAAATAAAATATAAATAATTAGTCAATGATTAAATAGTTATTTTTTTAAAATATATAACTCATTTTTAAGTTGTTAATTTGAGTTGATGTTCAAATAGTTATTTGTATTTTATTTTATATAAAATTTAATATATTAATTATGACTTTACAAACTTTAATATTTATATTTTAATTCCATGTGGCACTGTCTCAAGACTCTTAACCACATTAAACTTTTAAATATTAAACTCAAATTTAGGGGGAAAAAAAAGATAAGGATGCTTGAACCTTTGCTTTAGAGGGGTTGTTACTACAGTACATTTGCCCCTCTATTTGATAGAAAGTTAATCAATCACGATTAGGCCAAATAAATACAAAACCTAAAGTTAAGAAAAACAATTTTACTTTGATCACTTAAACATTTTTTAAGATTATAATTTCAAATTCAAACACAAAACTACAAACAATTGGAGAATCGTTTCTCGTCTCAGTAGCATTCAATGTATGAGTGGTGGCTTTTAGAATTCAGCAGATGGAGCCAGCTTGGTGTCTGGTGAAAAGCACGTGGAGCCCCATATGACATCACAGAATCACACGATCAAACAGACCCACATTTCAATCATGTATCATATGGCAGAGGATCATAAGGAGACCTTACTCATTCAAATTCCAATCCTTGCACTTGTAGTCCACTTTTGGCCCTTTTTTTATTAATTATTATCATCTCGAAATTCGTTTGGGGTTTTTCAACTGCAAGTGCTAAGAGTAGTAGGAGCTCCATCAATGGCTGCCTTCAGGAGCTTCCTCAAGCAAAGACCTTTTTTTCCATGCCATGACCCTTTGCTAAGGAGATTCTTCTCCACCGAACCCACCATTGATTCTCCTTCTTTTGCTCAAAGAATCAGATATCACCTGAAGGATCTTCCTCGAAATAATATCAAGAAGCATGTTTCTCAAGTAATTTCCTTTCCCTCTCTCTATCTCTTTCTAATAGAGACTTTTTGACGGTGACATATAAGTTTCTATTGTCAGAAAAAAAATTGTAAAAAGGGTATTTGTTAGAATTCTCACTAAACTTTCCTATCAGCTTAAATAGATTTCCTTTCCTTTCCTTTCTAGTAGACACAGTTGAATTAGTTTTATACCATATATATATATATTGGTGAAAACGCCACTTGTCATGGTTATCTGAACTAGAAGAATTCCTTTTTTCAGCTCATTGGAAGGACCCCACTTGTTTATCTAAACAAAATCACTGAAGGATGTGGAGCTTACATTGCTGTGAAGCAAGAGATGATGCAACCCACTGCCAGCATCAAAGACAGGTGAGTCCCATTCCCCTTTTAATTAGTGCTGTTTGAAATTCCTTTGTTTCTACCATAATTCTCTTGAGGCTTCATGTAGATTTTATCATATATGTGATTAGAACTAAAACCAAAGATGAAATTCTTGCAAAACTTATCTATGTATTTCTTTTGCCAGACCTGCATTTGCCATGATCAGAGATGCAGAAGAAAAGAATCTAATAACTCCAGGAAAGGTAAGAAATTATTTATGAACATGAGATTTTGTTGGTTTTATATATGTTAGCTGGGTGCTTATAATTGGTATTTTCTTGTATTTATGGTGTAGACAACTCTGATAGAGCCAACATCAGGCAACATGGGGATCAGCATGGCATTCATGGCAGCCATGAAAGGTTATAAGATGGTTCTGACCATGCCCTCTTACACAAGCTTGGAAAGAAGGGTGACCATGAGAGCATTTGGTGCTGATTTGATTCTCACTGATCCAACCAAGGGAATGCGTGGAACGGTTAAGAAAGCCTATGATCTTCTGGAATCCATACCAAATGCCTTCATACCGCAACAGTTTTCCAACCCAGCAAATACTAAGGTGCCTGTTCCCATTAAACTCTTTCTGCTTGAAGTTCTTAACTGAGAATTTCTGCATTGTGCTTGTGTAACTACTTTATGCAATGCTCTGTTGCCCTTAAAATAAATGGCAATTCTATAATCGGCTTCAACATGGGTTGCAGATTCATTTTGAAACAACAGGCCCTGAGATATGGGAGGATACAAATGGACAAGTTGACATATTTGTTATGGGAATTGGTAGTGGAGGCACTGTATCTGGTGTTGGGCAATTTCTAAAATCCCAAAATCCTAATGTTAAGGTAATCTTCTGTAAAAAAGTAATTCAAATTTAGTTTATGTTGAACACTATCCCATAAATTCTTACCAAAACCTTGAAATGTTTCCTACCATAATAGATATATGGAGTGGAGCCAGCTGAAAGTAATGTACTGAATGGTGGTAAACCTGGTAAGTAACTATCCGGCTTTTTGAATGCTTTTCTTTTCCTTAACTGAGCTTCATCAAGTACACACTACTTAGAATTGAAAGCGCTACTGCAGCCTGTAGTGTTCCAAGTTGTTACTGAGCATTAACTAGATTCTATTAGAGAAGTTCAGAAATCTGACAATGGCATTTTTACAGGTCCTCATTTTATTTACGGCACTGGTGTTGGATTCAAACCAGACATATTGGACATGGATGTAATGGAGAAAGTTCTTGAAGTAAGTGCTTGAAGTGATGCAGATACAAATTTCCAATCTTCTCTCTCTCAACTGTCATTTGAAAATTTTGTGGCAGGTTAGCAGTGAAGATGCAGTTAACATGGCTAGGCAGTTGGCCTTGAAGGAAGGACTTATGGTGAGTGACACTTCAATTTCAGAAATTTATGCATCTAAATTGAAACTTTCCGAGTCTCAAGCATGACTTATCCTGCTACAGAGTTTATCTTGAGAATTACATCTGATCCTTATATAACCAGAAAAAAAAAAAAAAAACTACCCTTTATGAATCAATGCTCAGAAGTCCGAAACTGGGTTAAGCTTTTCTTTCTTAAATTTTCCCAGGTAGGAATATCATCTGGAGCTAATACAGTTGCCGCACTCAGACTAGCTCAGTTGCCCGAGAACAAAGGCAAGCTTATTGTGGTAAGAACCACTAGAGTTAATCAGTGTGGTAAAACTACGGAATTATCTGCAGAATTTTCTGCTATTATATACTTTCAGCAGCAAATTTGTTCTTTCTCTTATGTTTTTGTTGGTTCTGAATATAATGGGTGGTTGGAATTACAGACTGTTCATCCAAGTTTCGGAGAACGATACTTGACATCGCCCCTGTTTCAAGAGCTACGAAAGGAGGCTGAAAACATGCAACCAGTGCCAGTTGACTGACTAAACTCTACAGTCTACAACAAGAAAGCTTTCTTGTGGGTCAAGCTACCAGTTACAATTATCGTTGTAGCAGAAACCATTAGCTACCAATTCAAGGAATCAATTCCTGTTATTTCTTTGAAATAAGTATGATTGGGTAAAAGGGTCATCAGTTCTGAAACATGGACGCTCAAAGTTTGACAAAATTTTAACTTTCATGGCAAGAAAATTCGATTAAGCTACGTTTTGTACTTATAGAAAGCCAAAGAAAGAGATAGCTATTGTTGTCTCACTTTCTATTTTATTTGTTATTTTATTATATTTTTATTGGTTAATAAATTATTATATAATATTGCGATTAATATTAAATTAACTAAAATAATTTTTTAACCCATAAAAATGTGGCATAGCAAAATTTTTCAACTTCCAAAGTGACTAATTTAACAAAAAAAATTTAAAATTCAATGACTTTCAAAGTCTCTAAATGTAACTCTGCTATTGAGGCATGTGAATTTGCTATTCGCCAGTTTCTAGTATTTGGTGGGTCGAAAATGTATCTTGAATTTTATGAGAGATGTAACTCGCTATTGGAAAAATGAAAGCCTTTTTTTATACATTCCATGTATCATAATCCTAATAATAAAAGAGATATAATTTATTGATATATAGTTATTTAGAATAAATGTATATATATATACATTCCATGTACCGCCATCCTAATAATAATAATAATAATAAAATACTTTTGTTGGCATAGAAAGAGATATTATCACCAGAAAAAATATAAAAGAGATACATTATTAGATTAAAAGAGAAATAAATTTGTGCATCAAAGGAAATGGAAAAAAAAAAAAAAGCATTACAAAAGCCAATTGCCATAGAATTACATGTATTGACCATTTGATCTATAGAGTGATTTGGGACAACATTCTATGTATTGCGTTGTGTTTTGTACTCTGTCTCAAATTATTATGCTGGATTAAAAAAATTAATTTCAATAATAATAAATTAATATGAAAAAGGAGACCTCACACTCTCAATTCTTGCAGTTGCAGTCCTCTTCTGGTCATTTTTTATTATTGTTTTTGTTGCAAAACTCGATTTGTGCTCTTCCCCTGCAAGTGGCAAGAATAGCAAGAGCTCCATCAATGGCTGCCTTCAGGAGCTTCCTCAAGCAAAAACCTTCTTTTGTTGCAAACCATGATCCTTTGCTAAGGAGATTCTTCACCACAAAACCCACCATTGATTCTCATTCTTTTGCTCAGAGAATCAGAGATCTCCCAAAGGATCTTCCTGGAAACAATATCAGCAAGAATGTTTCTCAAGTAATTTCTTTTCCATCTCTTTTTTTTTTCTATTTCAATTTATTTATTTAGTCTTCCATATGAAATTGAAAGGTTGTGATTTTCATTGGCCAGTACAAGCCTAGCATTTTTTCTACACATAAAAATTTGGCTGTCGCAGTTAATTGTTCTTGTCATTAGATGAATTTAGTATTGTATAATTTCACACTATTCAACCGCTTATAATATGTCACGTTATTGATTATAATAAACTCAGTTTAGTTTTGTTTGTTCATATTGAAAATGAATTCAATAAAAATCATCTGACATAAGAGAGAGAAAAAAAAGTGATAAGATTCGACGAAAGATGCTTTGCCATCTAAAAGAATTCATTTTTTCAGCTAATTGGGATCTAAACAAAGTCATTGAAGGCTGTGGAGCTTATGTTGCTGCAAAGCAAGAGATGATGCAACCCACTGCCAGCATCAAAGACAGGTCAATCTATCCAATTTCCCTTTAAATCAGTGCTTTTAGAATTCTCCCTTGAGGCTTCATATACCATATGCAATCAAAACGAAAAGAAGAGATTCAGTCCATGCAAAACTTATCTGTAATTTTCTTTTGCCAGAGCTGCATTCTCCATGATCAGAGATGCAGAGGAAAAGAATCTGATATCTCCAGGAAAGGTTAGAAATCATTCCTCAACATGAGATTTTGTGTACCAAATCTTCTGTCTTATTGACATGAACCGCTTGGCGTGGCATTGCTTCTTATTGGGGATCAGCATGACATTCATGGCAGCCATGAAAGGTTATAAGATAGTTTTGACCATGCCGGCTAACACAAGCTTGGAGAGAAGGGGGACCATGAGAGCATTTGGTGCTGATCTGGTTCTGACTGATGCAGCCAAGGGAATGAGCGGTGCAGTTAAGAAAGCTTCTCAACTTCTTGAGTCCACACCAAATTCTTTTATGCTGCAGCAATTTTCTAACCCAGCCAATGCTAAGGTGCCTGTTCCAACTTTTGTTTCAAGTTTTTAACTTAGAATTTGAGCACTACGCTATTGTATGCAATGCTCTATAATTGACTTTAAATGGTTGAGTTGCAGATACATTTTCAAACAACAGGCCCTGAGATATGGGCGGATACATATTTGTGGCGGGAATTGGCAGTGGAGGCACTGTCTCTGCTGTGTGACGATATCTTACATCCCAAAATCCAAATGTTAAGGTAATCTTTGTTAAATTTTTAGGTTATGTTTTTGCAATTTAAAAATATTTTTTTTTAAAGACAATCTAAATAAATTTTAAGAGTTTTGAAATGTTTCTTACCATAATAGATATATGGAGTAGAGTTGATAAATATTTTTTAGTGTTTATTTTTAGATTTTTATTCTTAATCTTTATATCCAAATTTTATGCTTAATTGATTAATTAATCAATATTTACTTCATTAAGATTTAATTAAAATTAATTAATTTGTATATTATTTTAATGTCTGATTTATTTGTTATAAAATTTTTATTTTTAAAATTAAATCTAAATGATGTTAGTACAATTTAGGTGAACTATTGTATTTTGACTAAACCTAAAACAATTGAATTAAAAACCAATTTTATGAAAACAACAACTTACGGCATAGTTATAAATTACCCAACTTCAAGGATTAGCTTGAAATTTGACAATGTTTAATGAGAGAAATTGTTGTAATTTATCATTTTCCTCCTTTTTAGAATTTTGGAGGCAAATTTCCCCCCATCCTGCTATGGAGTTCATCTCGAGAGTCGAGACTGTTTGATGCAAGGGATAGCTCGTACGGGAAGGATCAGGCCACATTGAGTCTATTATAAGTAGCTTTATGGTTCGAATGAATGACCATCAAGCCACATGGTGATAACTTTATTTTGTGCCAAGACTTTCCTTGAACTTAATTCTTATATAATCGAAAAAATAAAAACCTTTATAAATCAACGCTCAAAAAAGTTTGAAGCTGGTATTAAGACTTCAGAAGAGAATGAAATTTTTTATATATCGAATGTGTTACAATTGAAGGCTATATATAATCACGAGGGTGAAAAACTAACTGAATAATATAACCAACTTTAACTAACTTAGCAACTAACTAACTAACTAGCTAAGTTAATAGCTGGGTTAAGCTTTTTTTTTAATAAACTTTTCCAAGTGGGAATGTCATCTGGAGCTAATACAGTTGCTGTGCTCAGACTAGCTCAGTTGCCTGAGAACAAAGGCACAGTTAAATTTAATGTATAATAAAAGTATAAGCATGCAATTATTTGCAGAACATTCTATCGTATATATATTTTTCAGCAGCAAAATTTGTTTGTTTTTTTTTTTGGATGGTTCAGTTCATCCAAGTTTGGGAGAACAATACTCGTAATGTGTCCGGAGCCAGTTGACTAAACTCTATCGGTCTGTTTGGTTCGAAATAGGGGATGAGGAGGAGGGGGAGGGAAAAATAAAATCCCTTGTTTGGTTTAAAGGAGAGGGGAGGGTAATTAATAATAAATGAAATATTATGCCCTCATCAATAATTTGTCCTTTCATTTTTTTTTTTTTTAAATTGCTCACTTCAAGGGGTGGGGACCAATAGGAATGATTGTGAACAAATGCTTACTTAAACACAAAGTTAAGTTTTGAAAAGTTAGTGGCAACTTTTGCTGTTGTGCAAAATGCAAGTGGGGATGGAAAAAAGCTCCATCCTTTTATTTTATTTTATTTGTCTTTTTAAGTGTTTTCTGTGCCATTTTGTTCCTTTTCTTTTTCTGCAAGCAAGAATACAAGCTCTAAATGTAGAATTCTTCCTCAAAATTATGAAACAATATTAGAGGTAATATTGAATTATTAATTTCTTTTGACAAACAAAAAATGCAGTAATATAATAAATAAATTAAGATATAGGACAACAAATGTACATGCCTTATTGAGGCATGTGACTCTGCTTGTTTCTAATATTTGGTGGGTCAAAAATGTAGTTTGACTTTATTAGTAGGATCACCTATTTGTCTCTTCTTTGACTAGGTACCTTGTCTTCATTTGTTGGTCAAAGTGCCCTTAAGAAAATGGGCTGAATTCTCATTCTTATTCTTATTATTTTGAAATACAGTCATTAAAAGAGTCACAATTTATGTTGATTTCATGCATTTCTTTATTTTATCAATTAGCATGGTATTTATGCAATGAGTTTACCTTAGGTTATTAGTAGTCATTACTTAATAAAGTTATTATCAATTTTATCTAAAATTTAAATCTTTCTAAGATTATATTAAAATTCATAAAATACCAATTATCTAAATTTACCTTGACAAAGAAGAGAAGGGGAAGGAATTTGAGCATCAAAGGAAACGGGAAGAAAACAATACCGTTTAAAAAAGCCAATTACCATGGAAAGACATTGACCCACATCGATTCATGCTTTTTTTTTTTTTAATGTGTACATTTATTACACGTATAATTTTCCTAATAATAACAAGAGATATTGAATTATCCTATCAAAAAAAGAGATATAATTAAAAGAGAAAAAATATTGAAATTATTAATATTGATTTTAAAATGATAGTAAATTATAGGGAAGAAGCGAAAGGGATTTTCTGTCTTCTGTCTCTCTCCCCCTCCCATCTCGCCTTGTCTTTTTCAATTTCAAATCCAAGCAAGCTCCAGCATTATGGGCCACTTTGCAAATGGCAAGTGACCCCGCCTTCTGCTGAAATCTACAATTATGCCATCAAGTTTAAACATTTTTTTTTTTTACACAAATTGGTGTTTTAGAGTAATTTTATCTTATTATATAATTCGACCGCTAACACTAAAAAAAATCTGTTTTTATACATAAACAATTTGTTATTTGATTATGCGTTACGCCATTAATAACTGTTCTTGCACATTTATAATTTGTTCAAAATTTCATTCATATGATCATTTGAAATACATTAAAAATAAAATTTGGTCTATTAGAATTTGCATATAATAAAATAATTTTTTAATATCTAAAGCATTGTATAGAAACATCCACAAAATTGATAGAGCTTTAACGAATATATTACAATTCGATTTATATGCTCTATTACCTAGTTACTCTAAAAATGTAAATGTTTTCTATTTTAACCAAAAAAAATCAACTATTGTCTATGAAAAAAATAGCTATATTGTAACATTAAGTTGCTTTTGGCTTTTTAAATGACATTACATATTTTTTTTAAAATTTTTTATTTATTTATTCTCTTACAATATCTTTAATTTTAAATTTTTTTAATATTTTAAATTAAATAAAATAATTTATCATATTTTAAATTAAAAATAAAAATAAATTTTATTAAGATATTTTTTTATCTATATAAAAAATTTATTTTTATTTTAAATTTAAAATATAAGAGTTTATTTAATTTAATTTAAGCGTGAATATTTTTTTTTAAATTTACAATAATTGAAAAGACAAAATGAGATTTTTTTTTTTTTACATAAACAAACTGAAAAATCTACAAATTCTAAAATTTTCTTTAATAAGAATTCTTATTCTTCTTATTATTATTTTTATTTAAATATTTTGGTTGACAATTTGCGAAGAAAAGTATTTTGCATTTCCGGAAGAGAAAATCTTTAGCGCAGACTGCTGCTGTAACTATAGCGGACTGCACGGTATTCCCGTAATTATGATAAACATGAAGGCCATTCTGAATCGATGTTTTCCGTAGATCTTTAACTGTAGTGACCCGGACCCTACCTTGTTTTGGCATAAAGGTTCATACTCTCGCTGAGAGCTTCGTTACCCAACCAGAGCCAAAAAATAACGCCATTTTTTTTTAAAAAATAAAATAAAAAATATCCTAGGGTTTGACTGGGAAATGGCAAAATCGCGTGCGACCCACATAGTGGAAATGGAATCACCGATTCCGTCAAGTTCGCTTCTCTGAGGCCTTAGCTCCGGAAGATCTATCCTCCATTGCTCCTAAAGTTGCGCTTTTTAGAGAGAGAAAATTGGTGGGAGCTGCAGCTACAGAGGGAGACTGTAGAGAGAGAAAATGTGGTTGATGCATGCTTTTTGAACGTTGGGATCGGAGGGAAAATAATGGGTTTTTTCTTGAATTTTGGAGGGATTTGAGATTTTCTTTAAAGGTTTATTTTATTTTTTCAAAAATTGGGTGTGGTTGATTTCAATTGGTAATTTGGTCTGGCCCTGTTGAATTCTGGGCTAATTGCATGCAATCTGCTGGCGGTGGGGGTGGGCCCGGTCGGAACCCGGGTGTGGGGCCGGCAGGGCGGGCTACATCAACATCTTCAGCTGCGTCACCAGCTTCTTCTTCGTCGTCGCACTTGGGGTTAGACTCGTTACAGCAGCAGCAGCAGCAAATAGCAGGTTCTAGACAGGTGTGGATTTCCGGGTCAGCTAAATTTCTATGATAAATTGGTGGAATATGTAGTCTAAGAAGTTTCTGCAAGCTGTTATCTAGTTGTGCTATTAATGGGGTTGATTGTAACACCTGGTGGTATTTGGAAGTTGGAATTCGTAGTGCTATTGGTAATGGGTTGTCGTGAAATTTGCATTTAATACGCTGACCTCGTACTGGGTTGTTGTTACCCTAGAACGGATATAGTTAGTTAGTTGGTCGGATTTTTTTTGTGAGTTAAACCAATTAATTTTGCATTCTAGGAGTTAAAGTAGACTCATGTTAGTTTAGTTGAATATAGTAACTGATGGAAGCATTGAACTTGGAGCAGTTTGTATGCGGCTAACAGCTAAGTGCTAACATAGTAATATGCTCGTTTCTAGTCAAGATACCTTAAGTCACAACAAGATGAACTCTGCCTAGGCTTTGTATTTTTTTTTATTTCTTACAAGACTTGCATTTACTCTCCGTTCATATGCAAGGTTAAATTACAGGCCAATGTGAATCTTTTGTATGTGCTATTTCGTTCTTGCAATCTACTTGTATCTCCTTTTATACATTGATTAGAATATTGAAAGATCGGGGTATTAAAGTTAGAGGTTCTTGTTTTGGTTTATAAAGTCCCCAACGCCCATTTTTCTCTCTTCTGGTGCCTTTTTGAAGTTCAAGCGTTGATTAACTGCAAATTATAACCAGACAAGTTTTGATTGCAACCTGCTAGAACAGTTTTTTCGTCATCTTCTGCATGTGGTCAATTTCAGCTGTAACTGCTCCCAGTGACGGAGATTAAGTGCAAATTATAGCCGGACAAACTTATCTTGAAACTTTCTAAAAGTAATTTTCTTCAATGTCTGCATATTGTCAATTTTAGCCTTAACTGTTCCCTGTGTTTCTCGTTTCTGTTTCTAGTAGCAAAATTATTGTGATGTCATTAATTGAGCTCCTTTGTTCCTTGTTAACTTTTTGTCTGTTATGAGTTGTTACATTTCATCCCTTCCTTGTTAACTTCTAGTTTTTCTATCGTGTGCTATCTTTAGATGGGAAAATCATCATTTTGCTGACTTCTCTTATATATTGCAACCATCAATGCATGACTATTTTTTGCATCTTATGTGGCAATGGTGCTTAAATAATTTGTCATAAACATTTCTTGATTTCTTCTTTAATGGTTATGTCAAATCAGAAGTAGACACACTTTTGCTGTCTCTTAAGGATTGTGGAGTGTTCTTTCCCACCTCTTAAGTCTTAACTTACTTTCTAAGATCTTGGGTTATGAATAGGTTAATAAGTTCTTAGGAGCCTCTTGAGCTTTTGGTGTAATCTGAAAAGTATCTATGTGCCATGTGTCTCAGCATCAAAAAACCTCCGGATATGATCAGTTACCATCTTTGATATTAATCATACCTTGTTTGCTTTATATGCAACCTTTTCACCATATTTATTAATCTTATGGAGTGATAACTTTACTCAAATATATACTTTGCAGTCATTGCAACAGCAACTACTTAGAAAACCTGAAGGGAATGAAGCGTTTTTAGCATATCAAGCTGGGCTTCAAGGGGTATTAGGGAGCAACAATTTCTCGTCTCCTGCTGCTATGCAACTGCCACAACAGTCACGAAAATTCATTGATTTAGGTCCACATGGTTCAAGCCAGGAGGTCCAGCTTAGGGGTCAAGGTGGTGAGCAACAAATGCTAAATCCTGTACAGCAGGCATACATGCAGTATGCTTTGCAAGCTCAACAAAAGTCTGCTATGGCAATGCAATCACAGCAGCAAACTAAAATGGGAATGTTAGGCTCTTCATCTGGGAAGGATCAGGAAGTGCGAATGGGAAACTTGAAAATGCAGGACCTTATGTCTATGCAGGCAGTGAATCAAGCTCAAGCATCAACGTCGCGAAATTCATCCGAACATTTTTCTCGTGGGGAAAAGCAGATTGAGCAAGGACAGCAGCTAGTGCCTGATCAGAAGGGTGATGGGAAGCCTTCAACCCAGGGGCTGGCCATTGGACACTTAATGCATGGAAATATGATAAGACCTGCACAAACTCCAGCGACTCAGCAGGGCGTCCAAAATGTTGTGAACAACCCGATTCCGGTGTCTGCTCAATTGCATGCTATGCAGGCATGGGCTCATGAACGTAATATAGACCTGTCTCATCCTGCAAATGCTAACTTAATGGCACAGCTAATTCCACTGATGCAATCAAGGATGGTTCCGCAGCAAAAGGCAAATGACAACAATGTTGGCGCTCACTCATCACCAGTCTCTGTTTCAAAGCAGCAGGTTACTTCTCCAGCGGTTGTAAGTGAGAATTCAGCACATGCTAATTCATCAAGTGATGTGTCTGGGCAATCAGGTTCTGCAAAGGCCCGGCAGACAGTTCCACCAAGCCATTTTGGCCCACCAACAAATATTGGTATGGCCAGTAATGCCAGTGACATGTCAGCGCAGCAGTTTAGTGTTCATGGCAGAGAGTCTCAAGCACACCTGAGGCCGCCAGTAGTTGGAAATGGAATGCCTCCTATGCATCCCCAACAGTCTTCTGGTAATGCAAACCTAGGTGCAGAACCTCCGCAAATGCATTATATCAGACAGTTAAAACAACCTTCTCCTCAGTCTGCTGGTCCATCAAGTGAAGGAGGTTCAGGAAATCATGTCAAATCCCAAATGGTACCAGCTCAGATGCCTCAACAACTTGGATTTACTAAACAGCAATTGCATGTTCTTAAAGCACAGATACTAGCATTCAGGCGGCTTAAGGTTAAATCTACCCTTCCTATCTTATTATGGCACTGTCTATCCACATCTATTTTATGTCTTCTGCCTTTATTTGTGTATATGTTGCTTATATACTCCGTGAAAATGTCCTCTGTATATAATTTTAGTGGAGATTGTATTTACTGATATATATTTTTTTTCTATTGGTTGATAGAAAGGTGAAGGTACACTCCCACAAGAACTTCTTCGAGCTATTGCTCCACCACCTCTTGAATTGCAAGTGCAGCAGCAGAGTCATCCTGCAGGAGAAAAAAATCAAGATAAATCTGTTGCAAATATTGTTCCGGAACAACCAAGGCAGATTGATTCTATGGCAAAGGATTCACAATCTTTCCCAGCAACTAATGGACCAAGTTCATCGAAGCAGGAAACCTTTGCCAGAGATGATAAAGCCACTGTAACAGCAGGTCATACACAAGCTATGCCAACTGTGACAAAGGAATCTGCGCCAACCTTACCTGCTGGAAAGGAAGATCAGCAATCAATTGGATCCTCTGTTAAGCCAGACCAGGAAAATGAGCGTGGAGTCAACAGAACTCCTGTACGAAATGAGTTGCCATTAGATAGGGGAAAGGCTATTGCACCTCAGGCCCCTGTATCTGATGCAATGCAAACTAAGAAACCTACACAAGTAAGCACTGTTGCCCCATCGAAGGATATGGCCTTAACCAGAAAATATCATGGACCTCTATTTGATTTCCCCTTCTTCACCAGGAAACCAGAATCCTTTGGGTCATCGTTGATGTTAAATAATAATAATTTATCACTGGCATATGATGTTAAAGATCTTCTCTTTGAGGAGGGTATGGAAGTTCTGAACAAGAAAAGGACTAAAAATTTAAAGAAGATTGAAGGTTTATTGGCTGTAAACTTAGAGAGAAAAAGGATTAGGCCAGATCTGGTCTTGAAGTTGCAAATTGAAGAGAAAAAACTTCGCCTTTTAAATCTTCAGGCCCGTTTAAGGGATGAGATTGATCAACAACAGCAAGAAATAATGGCAATGCCAGACAGGCCATATCGTAAGTTTGTTAGGCTGTGTGAGCGCCAACGTCTAGAACTATCTAGACAAATGCAGGCCTCACAGAGGGCTTTAAGGGAGAAGCAACTCAAGTCTACATTTCAGTGGCGTAAGAAGCTTCTTGAGGCACATTGGGCCATTCGTGATGCTCGAACTGCCCGGAATAGAGGGGTAGCCAAATATCATGAGAGAATGTTGAGGGAGTTCTCAAAACGTAAAGATGATGACAGGAACAAAAGGATGGAAGCCCTAAAAAACAATGATGTTGACAGATATAGGGAGATGCTACTGGAACAGCAGACTAGCATTCCAGGAGATGCTGCAGAGAGATATGCTGTTCTTTCATCTTTCTTAACCCAAACTGAAGAGTATCTTCATAAATTGGGAAGTAAGATAACAGCTGCCAAAAACCAACAGGAAATGGAGGAGGCAGCAAGAGCTGCAGCAACTGCTGCACGGTTGCAGGCATGATTCATTTTTTTAACTTCTATTAGTTATTTTTGATTGACTGAGAAAAAAATATATATCTTCCTATACCTTTTTGTCTAAATGTTTTTAGGCATGTCTTTCTCTCTCTCTCTCTTTCTCTCCTTTTTTTTTTTTTTTAAAAAAAAAATGAATTTTCCCTAACATGCTATTTGAACTTTCTCCAAAACTCAACACCTTGAACTATTTATATATAACCATTTTTCTGTTTTCTGACAAAAGGGTCTCTCTGAAGAAGAAGTTAGAGCTGCAGCAGCTTGTGCTGGAGAAGAAGTGATGATTAGAAATCATTTTATGGAGATGAATGCCCCTAAAGACAGTTCATCTGTCCGCAAGTGAGTTTTTTTTTTTTTTTTTTTTATGTGTCTTGTCATAAAAGTACCGCTGAGTGCTAAGGCAGGATGTATTACTAGCAGTACATCTTGGCTCAATATTTGCTCGCTCTGGTCTTCAGTTTTGGTGTCACTATTGTGATTTTGTTTATATAATTGTGTTTCCAAATTTTTTTTAATGATTATGTAGAATAATGCATCTGGTAGCTACTAATAATTATGGTCACTTACCAGGTATTACAGCCTTGCTCATGCTGTGAATGAAAAGGTCGTTAGACAACCATCTACTTTACGGGCTGGAACTTTGAGAGACTATCAGCTTGTAGGTTGCTACATTGAATGAAATTTTTTTTTAGGCAAACACTGTATGTGTTGTCTTTTTGATTTAGTTTTTGGTGTGTTATTTCTGAAGGTTGGCTTGCAATGGATGCTTTCTTTGTATAACAACAAATTAAATGGAATTTTGGCAGATGAGATGGGTCTTGGTAAAACTGTTCAGGTTAGTGTTAAATTTTCTGTACCTTTCCTAAAAGGGAAGAACATTTTCATGTTTTTGATATGCAAGTAACTTATCTGTTTAGTTATTTCGTAATTGGGAGATTCATGTATAACTTCTCTTAAGTACTTTTTTAAGTATAATACATAATTATTTACTTTGATACATGTCTGTACTTTTATCATTTCTTTCTCTCTCCAGGTTATGGCATTGATAGCCTACTTGATGGAATTTAAAGGAAACTATGGTCCACATCTTATTATAGTCCCCAATGCTGTTTTGGTTAATTGGAAGGTGTGCTTTTACACTTCTTCATTTCAAGATAGTCTTTTCTTTGCAACACATTTTGTGCTTTCAAACTGAGAAAAATTTGTTTATCATGCAGAGTGAGTTACATACGTGGTTACCATCTGTGTCATGCATCTTTTATGTTGGAGGGAAGGATCAAAGGTCAAAATTATTTTCTCAAGTAAGTTTGCATATGCATATTTACTTGATGAATTATATAGTTGGAAATTTGCTGCTAACCTTCTTGTATTTGCAGGAGGTTTCTGCTATGAAGTTTAATGTCCTTGTGACAACTTATGAGTTTATCATGTATGACCGGTCAAAACTTTCTAAAATTGATTGGAAATATATCATAATTGATGAAGCACAGAGGATGAAGGATAGGGATTCAGTTCTAGCCCGTGATCTTGATAGATATCGTTGTCAGAGACGCCTACTTCTGACAGGAACTCCATTACAGGTTTGTTTTTAAGATGCTTTGCATTGTTTTAAATAATAAATAATATTATATGTACCAAATAATGTCTATCAAACAACAATTTGACTAAACATTACTATACCTTTCAGCCTGCAGTAATATATTTTGCCTTGCTGCTTGTGATACAAATTTTCTTCTTTCTTTGAGATGATAGTTATTTCGGTAGAACTTATATGAGGGGGTTGCAGTTGAATATTACTGGGCTACCAAATAAGCTAAGAACTAATTTACTCGCACCTAAGCCCACATATATTGGAACTCTTTTTCCCACTGGCTGCAAAAAAAAAAAAATCCAAATCCTGGCCCTTGATTTTAATTGCATTGTCTTCTGTGAGATCTATTGACTCTATTGTAATTGTAGTCTTGGTCTAATAGGATTCTGTTAGTTATGTAATTTCATGAGATCAAGATTCTCTGACAAGTAATTTGTAATTTTATCATAACTTATTTTATTTTAAAAAAAGGAAAAGATACGATTTTCCTTTAAAACCTAAAAAAAAGGAAGTGAGGTTGTATTTTTAATATAAAGGCATATGTTTAGAATGTTAATCATGTAGATACGTGGTCTTGGGCTAATTTTGTTATGGATTTACAAATGAGGCAATTTTCTGTGCAGAATGATTTGAAGGAACTCTGGTCCCTTTTAAATTTACTTCTTCCTGAGGTTTTTGACAATCGAAAAGCATTTCATGATTGGTTTTCAAAACCTTTTCAAAGGGAAGGTCCTACTCAAAATGCAGAGGATGATTGGCTTGAGAGAGAGAAGAAGGTTATCATTATTCACCGACTTCATCAAATTCTTGAGCCTTTCATGCTCAGACGTCGCGTTGAAGATGTTGAAGGCTCACTACCTCCAAAGGTATGATTGTAGCTCTCTTGTTTGACTATATGCTTTTTTATCTAGTAGCTCACTCCAAATATCTTTGTAACATATACAGGTCTCCATAGTTTTGAGATGTCGAATGTCTGCTTTCCAGAGCTCCATATATGACTGGGTGAAGTCTACTGGTACACTTCGTCTTGACCCTGAGGATGAGAAGCGTAGGGTTGAAAAGAATCCAGTATACCAGGTCAAGCAATATAAAACTTTAAACAACAGATGTATGGAGCTGCGTAAAACTTGCAATCATCCATTGCTTAATTACCCATACTTCACTGATTTGTCCAAGGACTTCCTTATCAGATCCTGTGGGAAATTGTGGATCCTGGATAGGATCCTTATAAAACTTCAGAGAACCGGACATCGTGTTCTACTCTTCAGTACTATGACTAAACTTCTAGACATATTGGAAGAATACCTGCAATGGAGACGACTTGTGTACAGAAGAATTGATGGGACAACGAGTTTGGAAGACCGTGAATCAGCTATAGTTGACTTCAATGGTGCAGATTCAGACTCTTTCATCTTCTTGCTTAGTATTCGAGCTGCTGGACGGGGCCTTAACCTGCAGTCTGCTGACACAGTTATCATATATGATCCTGATCCAAACCCCAAAAATGAGGAACAGGCAGTTGCCAGAGCCCATCGCATTGGACAGACAAGAGAAGTCAAAGTTATCTACATGGAAGCAGTTGTTGGCAAGATCTCTAGCCATCAGAAAGAGGATGAACTGAGAAGTGGGGGCATTGTTGATTTGGAGGATGAACTCGCTGGTAAGGATCGCTATATGGGATCCATTGAGAGTCTCATAAGGAACAATATTCAACAATATAAAATAGACATGGCTGATGAGGTAATCAATGCTGGACGTTTTGACCAAAGAACAACACATGAAGAGAGGCGCATGACTTTGGAGACATTATTACATGATGAGGAAAGGTATCAAGAAACCGTCCATGATGTTCCCTCGCTACAGGAGGTAAATCGCATGATTGCCAGGAGTAAAGAGGAGGTTGTCCTGTTTGACCAAATGGATGAAGAATTGGATTGGACTGAGGAGATGACACAGCATGATCAGGTGCCTAAATGGCTTCGAGCGAGCACCAGAGAGGTGAATGCCACGATTGCTGCTTTATCAAAAAGACCATCAAAGAACATGCTCTTCGGCAGTAATATTGGTGGGGAATCCAGTGAAATTGGTTCAGCTGAAAGGAGAAGGGGAAGGCCTAAGGGGAAAAAGCCTCCTAGTTATAGAGAGTTAGAAGATGAAAATGGAGAATACTCTGAAGCAAGTTCTGAAGAGAGAAATGGATATTCTGCACATGAAGAAGAAGGGGAAATAGGAGAATTTGAAGAGGATGGGTATAGTGGGGCTGATGGGGCACAACCGATAGACAAAGATCAATTGGATGAGGATGTGCCGCTTTGTGATGGTGGATATGAATTTCCTCGGTCTTCTGAAAATACTAGAAATAATCAAATGGTTGAGGAAGCTGATACTTCAGGATCGTCCTCTGACAGTCGAAGATTGACACAGACGGTATCTCCTTCAGTTTCTTCTCAGAAATTTGGTTTCCTTTCTGCATTGGATGCGAGGCCAGGCTCAGTAGCAAAAAGGATGGTATGTTCTTTACTATGCATCTTGATTGTGGTTGATTTATTCTCTATCTTAATATTTATATTTGTTCTGGTAATTTTTGCCAGACAGATGAATTAGAGGAAGGGGAAATTGCTGTATCTGGTGATTCTCACGTGGATCACCAACAATCTGGAAGTTGGATTCATGATCGTGATGAAGGTGAAGATGAACAGGTTTTGCAACCTAAGATAAAGCGGAAGCGTAGTCTTCGTGTTCGACCCCGTAATGCCATGGAAAGACCTGAGGAAAAGTCAGGCAGTGAGATGGCATCTCTTCAACGCAGAGAATCATCTCCTTTGACTGTCCAAGCAGACCAGAGGTATCTAGGGCAATCAAGGACTGATTCAGAACCAAAACCATTTGTTGACTCCAATTCTGGCAGGCATGATCAGATTGAGCCAATGTTAAAAAATAAGCGAACTTTACCTTCAAGGAAGATAGCTAATGCATCCAAATTACATAGCTCACCTAAGCCTAGTCGATTGAATTGCATTTCTGCTCCGTCAGAGGATGGTGAACACTCTAGAGAAAGTTGGGAGCAGAAGCCTATAAATTCAAGTGGATCTTCAGCTTTTGGTACTAAAATGCCTGAAATCATCCAGAGAAGGGTATGTTATGTATAATTCTTTCGTACTTTTGCTAGTATTAGTGCAGATCACATGGGTGATGAATCACTAAACCTTATTTATTTCTCTGAACTTCATTCATAACAAGGTGTCTGGTCTACATGACATTTCGTCCACAGGACCCTGAAAGAAATATTTTTAACACTTCCTTTGCAAGTTCCACTAAAGCAGCTCGTCTCACTTCCATTCCATTTGTTAGAAATAAACTTAGTGACTGGAAAATGATAAGCCAACTTAAACTTCTCCCCTTTGAAATCTAAAGACCTGATCCTTTAATGGCATTTCTACATCCATTGATCCTATTGCAGCTTACCTTCAAACCATTCATTCAGAGGTTCCCGAATCAAACTCTTATTTCTCTGTTGACTCTCTTTCATCTTCGACCTTAGCTTTTCTACCTCCAAATTATTTATTAATTCTGAGAAGTTTCTTCTGTGGCAATAAACAATGGAAATCATTAGTTCTTCAGAGTGGCCATGCCTACCATTGTCATTCAGAGGTTCCCGAATCACCTCTTATTTCTCTATTGACTCTCTTTCATCTTCAACCTTAGCTTTTCTACCTTCAAATAATTTAGTAATTCTGAGAAGTTTCCTCCGTGACAATAAACCATGGAAACCATTAGTTCTTCAGAGTAGCCATGCCTACCCTGCCGAGTCAATAAGTTGGTCTGCCAACTTTTTTATCATTATGTATTATATAATTAAAAATCGAACTTAAATGATCTGTGTTGAAGATGCTCCCTTATTTTATTGTTTGCTTGTGTACTGTAACTAATTGAACTTGTACTGCACCTGCAGTGCAAGAATGTAATTAACAAACTTCAAAGGAGAATAGACAAGGAAGGTCATCAAATTGTACCTCTAGTAACGGATTTGTGGAAGAGGATTGAAAATTCTGGATACAGTGGTGGATCTGGGAATAGCTTGTTGGATTTACGAAAGATTGACCAGCGAATTGATAGATTAGAGTATAATGGGGTAATGGAGCTTGTGTACGATGTGCAGTTCATGTTGAAGGGTGCAATGCAATTTTATGGGTTCTCATATGAGGTGAGATTTCTCATCTGCATCATTCAAAAAATGGCTTACTATCTTTTGGCTTTTGGTAGGAGGTGATGTCCTTGCTGAATGTTGAATAAGAATGCAACTTTTTGGTATCGTTACTTTTAATTATATATTGGATCGTGTCGGTATCTACAATTTCTCTAGGTGGTATCATTTTCTCTTTAATTTGTCTGAGATGGCATGATGGACAGAGACTAGTTAATGCATCCTGTTCTCAGTTATGCTAAAGTGCCAGTACTAACAGAGTGATTATTATTCACAGGTAAGAATTGAAGCAAGGAAGGTTCATGATCTCTTTTTTGACCTCCTGAAAATTGCATTTCCTGATACGGACTTCCGAGAGGCAAGAAATGCTCTTTCTTTCTGTGGTCAAGTTTCTGCCGGTACTGTAACATCGCCAAAGCAAGGAGCAATTAGCCAGAACAAGAGGCACAAGCATATAAATGAGGTGGAAACTGATCCATGCCCTTCGCAGAAGCCACCACAACGTGGATTCCCTTCTGGGAATGAAAACACAAGGACCAAAGGCCATATTTCTCAGAAGGAATCTAGAATTGGGAGTGGCAGGGAGCAACTTCAGCAGGATGATTCTCCGGTGCTTGCTCATCCAGGTGAACTGGTGGTGTGCAAGAAGAGAAGAAATGATAGGGAGAAATCATTGAAGACTAGGACTGGCTCAGCTGGTCCGGTTTCACCACCAAGCATGGGCCCCCCAATAAGAAGTCCGGGGCCAGGCTCGGTCTCCAAGGCCGCCCACACGGCAGGGTGGTCCGGCCAGCCAGGTCAACAACCGAATGGGTCTGGTGGGTCAGTTGGGTGGGCAAACCCTGTAAAGCGATTGAGAACGGATTCCGGCAAGAGAAGACCAAGCCATCTATAAAATTACTCTAGGACAGACAGTATAGTACAAGTTCATTGCTGACCCGTCAACTTGCATCAAATAGAGTTAGCCGATACTGTTAATAATATAGAAGAATTAGGCTCTCAATTGTATTTTACAGCTTCGTCATGTCAACGGGTTAAAATGCCAATGATTGAAATTTTTTGTTTGGGTATCTGCATCTTGCAGGTATTGCATTTTCTTCAGATAGCCGAAACTCTTGTATAGTAACTAGTCACTTATCCCAGGCAATCAAGGGTTCCGCTCCATTCATCTCCACAGTGATGTTTGTTCTCTTTCTTTAGCATTTGCATAACCGCATGAAACTTTGATTTTTGTCTAATCAAAACAAGAAGTGAGTGAGCAAACTAATCAAACTCTTAATGAAAATTATAAATTTTAGTAAAAGAGAGTCATTTTGGTTTCTCTCTGAAAAACTTGATGGAGAAAGGAAACGAAAATTCAAGTAAATATCATCTTTCGTTGCCGTCACTCCGCGGATATCGTTGTCAGCGGTTGGTCGTGATACAACGTCAGCAGTTCTGACCTGGTTTCCAAGCAACCCGCATGTCGAGAATGATACTACGAAGAGAGATTAAGCAGCCACGGAGGAGATTTTGCTCAAGAAAGGGTCAATGGCTATAGGGTGAATATCAGGATTGGTTCCGACCCGAGAAGGAGACAGAGTCCATGGCAAGAGCCAAGACTGGTATTCTTGCAAATGAAGAGGACGACGATGTCACAGTGCACAAGAGTCGACTGCAGGCATTTATTTTCAATAACTCAATAATATTTACAATATTATTTTATAATTTTTTAGCAACAAAAAATATTATTTAATCCGAAGATATTAGCATGCAATTAAGAAGGAAATATCACAAGTCCCAAGAGCTAAAAGCAGAAGTAAGATTGCATAAGGAAATGAATGGTACATTATTTACAGGCAGTGGAATGAATTTTTCTCCCCACCAACAATGAGGTGAATTAAACATAATGTACAGATAAGATAGGCTAGGGGTCTGCTTTTCCAGCCACCTGTTCATCAGTAGAATCATATTCATCTTCCGTCATCTCCTCATCATCACTTGATTTCTCTTCTGTTCCAGCTCCTATGTCTTCTGCCTTGGCATACTTCTCACAGTACTCTGAACAATCATCAATTGTTAGACTAACAACATCTGAAATTCAAACCAGACACTAGATTTTGAGACTCAGTATATGAAGAAACCAGCAAGATATTGCAACAAAATGTAGTTTCCATAAAAGGTCAAACATTAGAAAGGATGAAATGTCAAATATGAATGATGATCATTTAACATGAGCCATCCAGCAGCCTCACCTGATGCCAGATGCAGGAATCAATATGCTTATCTATATGTAATGGATGATGGGTAGGTTCAGATATTGAACATTTGAGTTTGACCATGTTAGCAATTTCTAAAATTTGGTTCACCCCAGAAGATAACATATTGTACCGCAAACTTCAATCTTGAAATTGTAGATTTATGATCTCCATCAGCAAACTTTGATGCAAACTAGTTTCATTCAAGATGATAATACAACAGCAAGGTAAGTAAACAGATATCATCAATTGTATTCATATGCACAAGTATTATTTCTTGGCGTATAGTGAAAAAGGGACACAGTCTCTTCGATAAATTTAGCACATAATCCAGTACTCTGTCAGTTTATACCCATACACGTCATAGATCCCACCATAGTAATAGTGGGAATGACTATTTTCTTTGTTTCTTTGTCTGTGTCTGTCTGTCTAAGCCTCTGTCTGCTAAAATAGATATAATGGAAAGTTTATAGATGTGAAGATCAAGATCTAGCCTCCAGACTAGAACATATTGCAGTTTCCTGGCTTCGGTTTGCCCTACAAGTGAGGTAGGACAATTTTGTCTCCAAACCTCTTAGCTCAAACTTAGTATTTTCTCATGTTCAATATAGTCTTCATAGTCTGATCGAAACAATCAAGTCCCAAGGTTCAACTTGTTTATGTTCCCCATAGTATTACCAGAACCGCAGACATAGCCTTCATAATGCAACATGTTGGATGCAAGGCATAATGATTAATAAAGGTAATGTCCTCTTATCTAGACAAACTATCTCAAGGTAATCCAAGCAATGCAGCAAAAAGAAGACAGCAGAAATTTGCATGGCATGCTAGTATTAGAAGATGGATTCATATATGGCACAAAAGAAAAAAGAATAAAAACGGAAAGAGGCATAGAACTTGAGTATTCAAATTAAAAAAGCACTTAGTATACTGTAAATTTGAGTCTCATCCATCTTTGAAAAAGGATTGTACGACAAAAAGTTCCTGTATAATACTCTGAATAACCAAGTTCAAAGATGACCTTATTTAACAAAAGTTTGTAATACTGGCAATGGATGAGTGCACATTAACTAACACAAGAGGTCCAAATTCAGAAAATGACATATCAAGAAAGGTCAAACCTTTAACCCTGTTTTCATAAGAAGTTCGGTCACGCATCATTAGAGCTGCAGCTTCTCCATTCAAAGGGTCCGATGGATTGGCATACAGAAGAAGTTGTGGTAGAAACACCTCAAATACATTAACAAGATCTGGGACAAAGCAGAATTTGACATATGAAAGTGAACCAAAAGTGCCAAAATGTAGAACTGGAATGAAACCATAGATTTGCTCAGAAAGCCTAAGATCATTACCAAACATGGGGCTCCAGGTCTGATTGATTACATCTAGACAAACTGAACCTGACCTGAAATGTTGTTATCCAAAAGGTCAGGCAAGCACTTGTTAACTCTCAAAACTTATGGTTGATATAAACTATTCAGTACATGCTTACATCTCATCAACATTTGGGTGATAGATCTTATTGACAAAACCTATAGAAGGTGACTTATAAGGATAGGCATCAGGTAGCTCAACTCTTACTTTCCACACACCTCCTTGATAAGGACCTGACAGAACCCATTACATGGAAGAGAAGAAGATTGAAAGAGCAGAATGAGAGACAAGAACAGAACCTTTACTCAAATAAATATCAAGTTTCAGTCTAATAAATATAACCAGGACACAATAAGGAAAGGGCGAATCAACTGCTATCCTGGTAATCCGGAGTAATAGAAACCAACAAAAATCTAGTCCATACCAATACTTTCAGGCAAAAAATTAGTATCATATTCAAAATGAGAGGAAATCAAAATCAAACTAAAAAAAAAATGAATAAGAAACAATTCTAAGTATGCAGAAAACCTAAAAATATTATGAGTACCATCTTATCATCTTACCGCTACCCAAATCTAATCGGGAATTACCTATATCTATATGTGGTCAAATAGCTATATGAAGAAAGTAAAACCTAAAAATAAATAGCATAGACCAATTAAAGCGACAATCTTTATTAGCTGAGTATTTCATAAGTAGCACCACAACTTAGGAAAGAAAAAGAAAAGGCACAGTAATGGAAATTTACTGTCATTGGGTCCGTGGAAATGAACATAGAACTCTTGCATTCCATCATTAATCATCTCGACTTTGTAGTCACTCATCATCCTAGAAAAAAACCCAAATCAAAAATAGAAGAAAATATACTAGAGTCAGAATAGCAGACCCAATTGGAAAAAGAAACTTTAATGAAAATTAAGAGGAAAAAATTGAGGATTAACAGTTTCATCAAGTCCATCTCTCGTCGCTTGCTTGGGGAAGACATCTTTTCTGTCTATGGAATTTTCTTCTTTTCTTTTTCCTTCTATAGAAAACCTTCTGAGAGAGAGAAAGTGGAAGGTGGGGAGAGGAAGAGAGTTGTGACGACACTTGCTGGGGCGGTTGTGCAACTGGGAGAAGCAAAGTTGGCTTGAGACAGCAATCAGCAAAACTAGGAGAAAATAATGGAGAAGCAGATTTCCAATTAGGCCCCATAACAATATTTTATTACCAGTTTACATTGGATACACTTACAAGATTCCTTTGCAAAAATTCCCACTGTGTCCCCTTTGAAAATTAACCTCCTTTGGCTGTTTAATTCCCTAATACTGACTTGCACAAATTTGTTCTTCCATTTCTGTCTCATTTCATAGTCTGGGATTATTCATGGTGTAATGTTTATTTTTATAATTTTTAATTAATTATAATAAATAAGACCAAAAAAGTAAAAGAAAGATATTAAGGTCAGATAATAGATTTTCTCCCTGTCTGATTAGCAATTACAGCGTAGTTATTTAGAAAGTAAGCTTAGGCGGCTATAGCTTTCTGTATCCATCACAGCAATCTGCTTTCTAGACCACATCATAACTTCTTTTGATATGATAATTGCGTTTAAAATTTTGATTTTATTCAGTGGACGTAATCATACAATAAAAATCATGACTTGAAACTAATTGAATTCATAATTTTTATGTTTTTAAATAAGGTGTCGTTAAAGTTTTAGGTTATTGGAAAAAAAAATATTTATATATTAGACATGGATAAGTAGTTAATACACAATAATTGATTTTTCTAATGACACTTTTTAATCTAGAAAATATAAGAGAAAATGTGCTAAATAAATTGTTATAATATTTCATGTAATAGATTTTGAAAACAGGTAAGAGATCGCTTTCTACACGTTTTTCTTTCATTTTAGGCAGAACTCAGTTCCTTGAAAGCAACACAAACCTTAAACAAGGGAAATTAATGAATGAATAAATAAAACAATTATTTTCCATAAAAAATGAAACAAATTTTGATTTGTGATGTGTTTCTTAAAGCAAGGCATATTACTTTTTCATTTGAAAGGATTTAATTTTAATATCTGACTATAGCTTATATTGCATGCAATTTATTTCTTGAAATTAAAGAATAACTTTTTTTCTCTCACAAAGAAAACTTTTAAAAAATAAAAATTGCTGAATATAATTGATTGATTATGTCGGTTCATTAGTTGGTCCAGCGGTGATCCAACTTTGCAGTCGGTCCACTGTAAAACGCTCCATTAAAAACAGTCAACCTGTCGTTTTGGGCAAGTTGATCATTTAAGAGTTGGTCCAGCGGTGATCCAACTTTGCAGTCGGTCCACTGTAAAACGCTCCATTAATTTTGTGCAAGTTGATAGCTTGGTGAGTCGGTGAAGCACATTCAACTTATTTGGTTTTTTTTTTAAAAATAAAAATAAAAATGGAGCTTTCTGAAAATATGAAAATAAAGAAAGCCACATTCCTCATGGGCAACGGGCAAATTTAGTTAAACATTAATATTTTGACTTATACATTCTGCTAAGATTTGTTCCTATTCCATTAACCATTGTTTCAAAGCCTCTCTTTTTGACCTATAAAATACGCCAGCATACCTTTGTCAGGTGGAAATAAGCTGACCTATAAAAATTAATATATGCTCTTGAAATTTCTGTGGAATTTCCAAAATAATTCAATCAATGAAAACATACATACCCCATTAAAAAATTTCCTTCAATTTTTGTGGGGAAAGGCAATGATATAGAAAAGCATTGTAGATTTTACTCTCAAATGTGAATCAGAGAATTTATATTCTTAGTCACTTGCCAAATTGCAAATATCTGAAAAGTAAACTCAATATGTAAACCTGCATGAGCCCTGAATAGATGAAAGGCGCAATTTGAATTACATTTTCTGTATGTCTGTCAATTACCCTCCACAACAAAATTTTACTCTATATATCCAAGGTAGGTTTATGTTTAAATAACCACTGCAGTGGAGAACCAGGTGAAAGAATAAAGGTATGCAATTAAGAATACCTGTAGCTGCTATATATCAATGCCAACAGACACAAGGTATATCCCAAAATCGGAAGCAAGCCAAAAAAGCAGCTCCAACGTCTGAGCTGAACAAACTTTGATCGCTTCCACCACCAGACATCATTTCCTATCTGTCCTATGTTGGCTTGGCTCTACACCATAACAATCTTACTCGTGAAAAGCAACAATGACTTAATATTCAAAAATGAAAGAAAACTCTTTCGATGATGATGTTTACCACAGTGACGTCTCAAGATACACAAAACTGCTATATTTTACATTCTTGATATTGCTTGAGTCGACTAACATTCACTTGCTATCGGCAGTTTCTCTGCGGCTTTTTGGGGGTTAATAAGGTGGGTCTGCGTGAATTTTCTGCTTGATGTCCAAAAACATTTTTCATTGGTCCAGATTCTGATCCATCATCATCACTGTCAATGTCATCTGGAGTATGCCTATTCTGGTGTCCTCTGCGCAGCAAAAGAAAGACATTGAAGTAGTAGCTAACTAAATCTTCCCTCGTCTTGGTAGGAAATGATCTAAAAATGTAATCCCAGAAACTCCTTTCTGTTGATGCAGGGTTTGATTGCACAATATCCTTGAACTTCTTCTCTTCTTCCTGAGTCCACAATCGCCTAACTTCTTCACCCACCCTATCTAAATTCCACTCAAGAAAAGTAAAACCCAATTCCAGCTTAAGTTTAGCCCTTTTCTCGGCGATGTGAAATCTGACACACTCAACAGAACCTGGTTCGTGGCAGCCACATGAATCTTGTCTTCCCTTTCCAATGGGATCCCTCTCAATGAGAAGTTTGTTGTTTGCATTTTTTGATGGCCATATTGGGGTCCCCAACCAAATAGGATCACTTTCAGAAGCCACGCTAGTCCATTCTGGTAGTTGAGCTTGAAAACCAGGCCCCAGAGGAATGGGCATTCTGGGGAATTTGTCACAATAAAACTCAATGCAAGGACTTGGAGATCTCTCCAAATCAGCTTGGGTTTCTAAGGACGAATCTGTGCAAGTAGATTTTCCAGATATAGGCCTCTTATCATTCTTCAACCTCTCTCTAAGATTGTAAGCTGTCCCGAGTTGATCATCATACAAGCAAGGGTGCATCTTCTGACTCTACAAAGTGAAGGATTTTTTTTATTTTAACATAAATTCACAAGGATATTTGTACTTTTCAAAATTTAAGAATTATATAATTTATAATGGTAGCATTTGAGCAAAATTCAGAAACACGTGTAGATTAAACCTTGAGAACCAACATAGAGAAAGATTGCACTTCATTGCCAAAAATATAAGCACTTATACAATTAATCAATAAATAGTAACTCAATGATACCAGTTAAGTCATATCAAGCAAGTCCTTTCTATTATATTGTTTACTATTTTCCACATTACAAAGTAACCTGCAGTCAGGGGCATACCCTCCCAAGACAGGTTAACTGCACTTTTATCCAAGTTACCATGAGTAATGCCATAACATTTTCAGAGTTTAAGCCAACTTTAATACAAAAAAATATAGCACATTTTAATATTAAGAAAACTAAATGATGTTAATGGGAAGAGAAATATTTAGATTATTAAGATATGAAGATATCAACAAGTAGTGCCAAAAGTAAAATGGAACATGAAGGAGCTCCTGACAGCTAAAATCAAAAAGGATCAGCAACATAAATTCCTTAGTACATAAATACAGACAATCATTCATAAGCAGGAAAACAAGAAGTAAGAAAATAATCAAATAACTAGTTATCCACAAATTAAATCAAATTCCATCCAAAAACCAAAGCGCACCATTATCTTGGAGAGCAAAAGGGAACGGGAGCCATAAAGTAGAAATGTCATCACTCTTTCATGAGCACATCCACATAATATGGAAATAATCACAAATGATTCTTTAATGGACAGATAGGTTTTATTACATAGAGGATGCATTGACAGACAGCATAACATGAACATCCACAGAAATTTTTTACCACAAAGCTTGCTTATTTGAGCCAACAAATGAGTAGCTGTAGCTATAGCAAAACATGCTTTTACTGGTTACCTGCCAAATAAGTTGTTCATCGCTTGACTCAGCATGCCTTTTCAGAAATACAGCCTCTCGAATCAACAAGACCTTCTTCCATGTGTCCTCATTACTGTGAGACTTCCACTTCGACCTTTCAGGTATTGAACCAGATGAAGGATCACAAGGATTCTTCGCAATGCCAGCAACCCAATTTAGCATTTCCCACATAGGCCCTGTCTTCCTCTTATGACCGAAGCTCTCTTTATTGATACTGGATGGATCCAATATCAAGACATCATCATTGCTGCTACATCCCTTGCCTTCACCAGAGAACCCAAATGTGTTGTTCATCTCATTACTATTGCACAGATCACCAATCTTTGGTACATTCACTGAGACCTTCGTTGCATTATCTAGACATACAACTTCATCGCTATCAATAGATATCTTGCCTCCATCAAACTCTTGCAATATTTTCATTGAGCCAGTATTGTTGCACAAGTTCCCTACTCTTGGTTCATTCGTCCTACAGTCTGGCATATCCAAATCAAGCTGTCTCACACCCAGAACTTTTTTGTCCTTATCAGCATCCACAATCATACTCTTTAACTTTTTAGTGTCACACAAAATCTCCACATCGTTGTAGTCTAATTTACGCTTGAAATCCAAGCGTCGACACTTATCATCACTCTCTCGATCCGGAAATTCTGACAAGAGGCCTTCAACTCCGGTTTGCAACTCCATCAGACGCCTACTGAATTCAGCTCCAATATCGCTCAAAACAGCATCACAAACCTTGCTGTTAGCAGCTCTTTTCAGGCATGAGTCTAAAGTATTCAAGTACTTACAGTAAATCAACTTCACAGAAGAACCGACATTCACACCCAACCCAGATTCCAGGGCCACTAAATCCCACAAACGGTTCTCCGAGACAGCATCATACCCACCTTTCTGCTTCACAACCACGAAGAGCTTCTGTAAATTCACTTGTTGCCCATTTCCAAGCATTGGAGGTATAGGCCGATAATATTTTTTGCTGCAGATCTCCTCTAAAGCCCCCCGAAGAAAATGATCAAAACGGCATTGAAGCTTATCGGAAAAACCACTAAGAACACATTCAATCGAAGTATTATCCGGGCTCGCTTCAACTCTCACAAGACCACCTTCTGAAACCGGCCTGAGATCCACGAAGAATCCTTCTGCTTTAAACTTGCTAGGGGTTACAACAAAATCTAAAGTAGACCCATCATCAAGCTGCGACCACCCTGCCATGGATTTCGATTTCAAACCCTAGAAACAAATAATCATGCACACAATCACCCATTTTTTTTGAACATCTAGACACACCGAAATGAACACAAAATATGAGCAAAATCAACAAAAGGCTAAAGGCACTGATTATACAAACATCTAAAGAGTATGAAACACGAGAAATGGTACCATAAGAAATCTGGTTTTGCTTGGAACTGGGGTTATGGCGGGGAAAAAATAAGGAATCTAGGGCTTGGCTAGAGCCCTGCGAAAATTTTGAGGTCCCGCGCTTAGTGTATCTTGATTGCAGAAAATATTTAAGGAGGGAGGGGCTATATTTCAAGTTTTGAACAGATATAGACCCCATGATCAAAATCGAATTTTCATTGGAGCAGGGAAAATAAAAGAAAAAAGAAAAAGAAAGACATACCAGCGTAGGTCGACAATTTCAATTACCCTATAGTGACTTCCTTGGCCCGTTCCCAATTTTCTGATATTTAGCCTCCCTTAATTTTCTAAAAGGAAAAAGTCCCTTGTTTTATATCTTAATCTTAAATGTTTATAAAAATAAAATTATAAGTAAAAATAAAAAATATTTTAAAAAATAATATATAAAAGTTGGAGAAATACTTTAGGAGTGATGATTAGAAACCTTTCCCTGGCGACTCAACTCTATTATGTAGGTGAGTGGGATTAGGACTCGGATTACCCGCAGTCGACTGCACTGTGTAATCAATTGCGGGTCGTCTAATTTATTTATATTATACAGTCAATACAGTCAACTGCAATAATAGATAGATCGGATATCCCGCAATCGACTGTACGGTGTAGTCGACTGCAGATAATCTATTTTCATGAGATTATGAGAAGATACACTAACCATGGTTAACATTTAACTCCATGATAGGATTAGGAGTTTTTGGGAGGATTGTTGTTGAATTTTTTTCTTTTAAAAGAAAGTTTTGACTATTGATTGTTGTTTTTTATAAATTGAAATCTTTTATATTTTATTTGTGTTTTTTTATTGGATAAAGTAATGAAATAATATAATAAATATTATTAAATTATTAAAAATATATATAATACCCCTTATCTATATCCTCCCAACAACCACAAACAAAAAAGAAAGTTATTTTCAATATTTATAAATGAAAAGGTGCATGCTCAATTAATTCATAGAACATTAAAACTCATACGTTACAAAACTAAAAACATTTAATGCTACAATATTCAAGAGTTTGGAAATTCAAAAAACAACTTTGAAAAGTAAACGTGTGCACTGTTTCAAGAACTTGAAGATTTCGAGAGTCAAGGCTATTGAATGAAAGATTTTTTAAGAGCTTTGTGGATTCAAACACAGACTTACAAATCCTTCTCTGTAAGAGGGTTCCCTCTATAAGAAGAGAAAAAGAGAGTGAGCTATTTTGAGTAAAAAGTTTAAAAGCTTCTAAAATAAAATGAGTTGTCATAAAACACACGTTAGCAGGGAGGTAATTATAATTGATTCACTCTCAAAATATGATTAGTTGCATCTTTAATGTGACATAAAGACACTCATAGGTAAAACCAAAGAAAATATGAAAAAGTATAAAACTCTTTTAAATTTTGTGTAATGTATATACTTTACTTTCAAAATTTTTATCTCTTGTTTGATTTCTTAAAAGACCTAAGTACTAGATAAAAGTTTATCCATAATACTAAACAAATTTTTAAATTCTTATTATTCACTAAACCATAGGACAAGAAATTGTTCAGAGTATTGGACAAAACTTTTAACTTTGTTATATCTTAAACTATCCTACAATCATTTATACCTTGACTCATTAAATCAATGACAACAAGTTCTAACAACAGTCATCAACTGACAAGGTATCGGTAATGGCTGACGACCGGCGAGGTACAGACAGTGATTAGCAACCAATGATCATTTTTTAAATTTTATATTTTTATAAATTATTTTAATTGTTATAAAATATCAAAATCTTATTATATGTTTTTTAGAAAACAATAATACAAAATATTACTATAAATTAGACACAAATGATATAAAAATTTTTGTCTAATGCATTAAGCAACAAACAGTAAATAGTATAAAAAAATTTTATTGTACCTCAAACTCCTTATGTTATCTAATATTGCTTGTCAAAAGCACCCTTAAACTTTTAAAATATATGTATCACTCCCAAACTCCAACTTTAGTTAAAAATTTGATAGAAAATGTCATCTATAATTCACTAATTTATTTATTTTCATTCATAGTTTCTATTTGTTTATTACAAAAAAGAGATTAATAGAAAAAATAATAAGATACAAATAATCTTTTTGTGAAATTTTTAATTGAAATTAGAGTTTAGAAGTGATGTGTATATTTTAAATATATTAAAGATTAATTGCATGTTTTGAAAGATAAAATATATATCACACAAAATTTAGAAAGTTTTAGCCATTTTGTGTACCACACAATGGCATGACTAAAAAATTTATTTTACTCTTTCATAAAAAATAAAAGAAAAATTATTTTATTCCATACATTACCAAACTAAGAAATTAAATAGTCATTTAAAGTTTACATTTTGGCTTAATAGTTATCACCTCTAAATTAAAATCCATGCATATGTCCATTCATCTTCTAACTATGTATTTATATTTCAATATGTTAATATGGTTTGAGTTGACTTTGGACTTATAATGTAACCTCTCCATTTAAGTAACTCCTTAATATCTTTAAGGCCTTCACACCTTGATCTACCTTGGATTATAAATATGTGCCTTGGGAAGAAAAAAGGCTAAACCAACTTGTTTTTCTTTTAAAATGTAAACTATATACCAAGGTTAAGGTCAATAAGAGCTTAACATAATACTTACATATTATCTATTAAAAACTTTCATATTTCAAGGTTAAGGCCTTGACAAGAGTCTACAAAGGAAATTGAACCTATTACTACTAGCACAAAGTTAGTTGGGACTTTTTTCTTTTGATTATATCATGGTCTTGCACCTAAGGAAAGATTGATGAATCTAGCTATTGCTCTCATCCAAGATTTGGGCAATTATCTCTTTAAAAAAAATTCAATTTTGACTAGTTAAAATCAAAACCAATTTTCAATTTTATAATTTCAATTCTTTCTCAATTTCAATATTAACATTGGTACCATAGTGGTAACTATGGTGGTTTCTATTTTCAACTAGGATTTTGAAGATTGGATTGAAGGGTTGAAAAAAAAGTTAGAGGAATCCTAATAACATGGATTCACTGGGTATTCTTATTGCGAGATAAAAGATGATGCAAGAAATGATGGAAAGAACGAATAATTTGATAAAATAATCTTGTATTTTAAAAGATTTTAGCAACACATATATAAGTAGTTACGACGATAATAATAAAACACGTGTCATACTCATATTTGGAATATTCAATAAAAAAAAACAATCCTAAATTATTCATATAAAAAAAAAAAGGGATAGACATGAAGCATTATTGAGATGAAATGAAGTCAAACATGTTTAAAGGGTTAAAAGAGATAACACACCTTAAGGAGCACAAATCATAGGAGAGAAGATGTAAGTCAAAAAGGTAGGTGGAACAACCAGAGCAGTGGACAGAGGACAGAATATTAAGGGGGACAAAATGATTTATAAGGGTTTCTTTTTTTTTAAAAAAAAACTAAATATGTTACACCTGAGATAAAAACCAATTTAGCTCCAATAAAACATACATTTTATGTTAAAATTTACATTCGACCACCAAGCACCATTATTATAGTTTAACTAAAGCCTCGAGCTTGAGATAGAAAAAGTAATTATATTAAAATTTAATAATTTTTTTTTATTTATATATTAGAATTAAATTAACTAGTGTTAATATAATAATAAATATTAATAAATTTTATAAAAAATTTATATTCAAATAGTAAAAACTTATTAAATGATAGCCCACCTGTTTCGTGACCCAAACACTATAAATAAAATTTTCATTAATAAGGTAAGAATAAAAAATTCTAAAAAAAAAATGAATTATATATTTTTATTTACTTTTTTAGCCGTTAGTATTCTTATATTGACTTGAACGTCGAAATATATTTACTCAATCGACCCTTTCTTCTTTATAGGTTTATTGAGACTCAATCAGAACTCGATTGACACAGTATAAAGCCTAAGTTGTTATTTTTTTATTGACCTTTCAACGCTAAAGATATAAATTTAGGATTTTAAACCATAGGGTTTTGGAAACTGACCTTAGGTTGAGTTTTCAGTCCTCCCAATCAATATTCGACTTGTTTGCTTCGAGAATCCCAGTTATCTCAGTTTTTCGGCCCTCCACCGCTGAAAGTTCCTCCTCCTCCCATATTAAGATCAGAACTCTTCTTTCTTGGCTAATAGTGGGAAAAAAGGAGAGAATTATATTGAGGACACTTGTTTACCAGATAAGTGATTAGGATTAATTTGAAAACTAAATTTATCCCTTCAAAACTCTCAAACAAAATAAATAAATAAATAAAAATCACACCTTTGGAGCTTTTCTCTCACAAAACTCTCATACAGATACCTCTCTAATCTTACTAAGTGCTTGCTTCTCTTTGGCTTTCTTTAGCACATGAAATCCTTTATTTATAGTCCAATAATTATATTTTTAAGTAACTCATAACTCTTAAGGAAATCAATTATCATCTAGAAATATTACAGATATCCCTTATAATTTGGAAATCAATAATTATTGGGAAATTTCCTAATTGCAATGCAAATTGGGTAAAAAAAATATTACTTTCAATAAATCAAAGCCGTGAGAATTATAGGTATTTAATTAATAGATGAATTTAAAGTAATTTTAGATTTGCAGAGTAATCTAACATTAATTTCAAGAAGAATATGAGGCATGTGAGATTTTTACGATGCAAATGAGGTAAAAATTATTGATATTAATATATTAATTTTTGTTAATATATTGAAATCAAAATAAATAAATTATATAGGGATAGCAACGGTAACGTGAATACTTAAATATTACATTCTAAGGGTATTTGTTAATACGAGAAATTCTGCGCACAGCTGATTATTGCACTCGAGGGTTCCAATTTCTATTATCTACAGGAGTTCTCTCAGACTTCTAAAAATATTTTCATCTGAATCCCTCTGTCTTTGCTGAGTTTCATTTCGTTTCTTTTTTTTTTTTTCTTATCATGAATATTTGGATCAGTTAGAATACATAACATATATGTAATAGTACCATACAATTATATTACAAAATTTATGACATGCATAAGAAAATTATTCACAGAAGGATCTATACAAAAATGATAGTTGAAGAAATAAAACTAAAATCATTCTACGTGGGACTATGAACTTCTCCGAGACTACCCATTTCAAATTCTTTTCCAGTCCATCTTTTCATTCGATCTGATGCTTGTTCGACCTGAAAATGAAAAAATTTGGTGGGCTTAATCTGAAAAGTTAAGCAAAAAGGATCTAGAATAATTTTAGGGTTTAATTCTTATCTCGAATAAGAATTAATCTTATATTTAAAGAGTGTAAAAATATATTTTGTATATAAATTAAAAGAGAAATTTAACTGTAATTGTATTTAAGATATAAATTCAAGTCTTATTACTAATATAAAAAACTCATTGACGAATAATTTGTGAGTATATTATAGAGATGCTCTCTAAGTTTTGAGCCTTTCCCATAGTAAGCTCTGGAAACTATATATATATATATATATATAGTACTCATGCTCACCTCTTTGCTCCAATTGGTTTTATAGATAATATACAACAGGATAAGAGTTTGTAACAATGTCCCACAGATCATGCCAGTCCAAATACCCTACAATAACAATGTCCATTAGTAAAACTTGACAACTTTTACTTATATTCACTCAAACTTAAACACACGACTCTATTTAACTTTACTTTTTTTCTTTGGCATTAATTGGGCGAAGTTGTGGCAAAGAAAGGAGCTTGCAATTATTTACCTCTACTCTTAGTTTCAATTTGTAACCCAAAAGAAACCCGAAAGGAAGTCCAACAATGTAATAACAGAACAAGTTGATGTAAGCCACCGAGGCTTGCCAACCTCCTCCTACAGCAACACCTGCAAGAAGACATAAAGCAGCATTACATGATTTTCTTGCTGCATGAACTTCTGAATCACTGCTCTCTGAAATTTCTGTTACCTGATATAACTGGTTGAATGCTGTTAAGGATCATGGTTGCACCAAGAAAGGATGCTAATTTGGAAACTGCCTTCTGCATCTCTTCACTATCTGTGAAGATGACAGCAAAGTCATCTTTGGTAGCCAAAACAATGGCTGCACAAAGGATCCCAATGATGAGAGATTCGATGACTGTGACGATAACTGCATACTTCGCTGCTCGGGGGTGTCCAGATCCAAGTTCATTGGAAACCCTAACACTGAGATGAAAGAAATGGTGAATTAATAAACATTTAAGCAAAGATAAAGAGAACATGTTAGTTTAACGGAAGTAGGCTGAGCTTTAAGGTATTCTAAGTTTAAAATATTTAGAATGATGCTTGTTAAGATGGATATACCAATTATTGTTCTAGTCTCAATCAGAGATTAGTCTCGTACTTGGGTATAAACCAAACAAAAAGAGAAGACGAAGAGAAATCAAAACTTTACCTTATAGCTGCATTGATCCCTATAAACAACATGCCTTCCCATCCATTCAAATTCATGCTGAAAGAAGAAAACCAGACAAACATCCTCAAAACTTGATATTAATGTTCATGAACATTCACAAATAGAGAGTGAACATTGTGACTATAATCTTACCAAATAGAGAGTGAACCCACAGCAACAACTGGATTTTGAAGGTGTCCAGTAAGAACAATAATGGTCATAAAATACCAAATCTCAAGGCAAAGCATAATTGCTGAAGCAATAGACAACTGAACAAAGGCCCAAAGATCCTTGAAGGCTAACCATGACAAGCCCCTCCACCCCTCCTTGCACCAACCAACAACATAAACCACTTGACCTACAGCAATTACCCATGCTGAGATATCATAAGCTGCAGCAGCACCTGCTGTGCCCCAACCAAACACTTTGAGAAAAAGATAAAGAATGAATATGTGTAACAATAGGGCTATGAAACCAATCCATGCCAAAACTCCTACTCTACTCTGAGCCTGCAAGAACTTTTGGGTGGGAAAATTGATGGCCAAAGAAAACATCTGAGGGATTGTTTGGATGGTAAATTCCCCAGCAAGCATTGCAATATCGTGTTCTTGTCCAAGGAGTATCAAAATCGGCTTCGCAAAAATGTATAGTGGCAAGAGGAAGAAGCAGGCACTAGTTAAGATTATCCATGAACGTTGCATGTAAATTCCAAGCATTTCAACTTGTCCTGCACCAAATGCTTGTCCACATAATGTCTCGAGTGCACTTCCCATACCAAGCTGCAAATTCATGTTACAATCAAGGGAGGAGTGGAAAAACATCAAATATATAGAAAGAGACAAACTCGGAGCAACAGATACAATTGAAAAGGACTAGAAAAAGGGGAAAGCTTAGATAGTATAATATTACTATTTGCTGACAAGGTCAAGTCATAATTCTAGGAATTCAGATTTGTTGCTGTAATTAACAAAGCCAAGTTATTTGGTGGTCATTCAAGAGCTCAAATTGAGTCATGTCATGTCATATACATACAATTTGAGTACAATAACATACCATTATAATGTAACTTAATCTAAGTCCTTGAATGACAATGAAACGACTCAAATTTGTTGACTGCATGATTACATGCAATCATTGACTAGAGCAAATTTGGATTCTAATTCTAGAGCATGAATCAAGAGTTTGGTTTTTGAGGAAAAGGAAGAAAATATCCAGTAAAGATTGGTTGCCATTCAAGAAACAATGGAAAAAGGTACAAGCATGAATAGGGTATAATTCTTCGTAAAATGAAAATGCTACCAAAAAATAAGTAAGGATTCCAAAATTGGTAGAAGCTAACCAAGAAACCAAAGGAGAAATTTGAAATGACAGAGAGAGAAATTGCAACTGCAGAGAGCTCCAAATCTCCCATGTGGCCAACAAAGATATTGGTAAAGGAATTGATCCCATAATTACAGAATATATTGAAAGCAATAGGGCCTGCAATTGACCAAAGCTTTGCAGTTTCAACAGAACACACATACTTTGCATCTTGTAAATTACTTATAGCAGGGTAGTCTCCTGCGTTAGTCTCAATTGGACCTTCAGGAGCATGGTGAAGCTCTGCTATGTCCGAGGAATTGAAACCATGAACAACTGGGAATTCGTTCTTTGATGCAGTAGGTGATGGTGCAGCAGAGGATGAGCGGCTGCTGCTGCTCTCCTCTGCTTTGTTAATCTCATTTTCTTTATTGTTCCCTATTTTTGCAGATTTTCTGCAAACCCTTTTTTTCTTTCTAGTTTAGAATTGAATCAGTGCAGAGAAAATTCAAAGAGCAATGAAAAAATTTTGAAACCCAGAAGAGAAGAGGTCTTTGTTTGGGCTTGTCTTTTTTATTCTTTCATTTTTTTTTCTTTGGTGGGAAAATGTGTATACGATTTTACTGGCTATAATATAGGTTTGCCTTTGAATGAGCAGACGTACGACCGGGTCCCCTCAGTTCACTACTTGACAATGAAGTTAGATATGTGTCTGCAGAATTACAGTTAAAGATAGTTATATCTTACTTTCATTGGCAAAAGATAGAATGTAACCATGTATATAAACAGTAAGCCGAAAATATCTAAATATTTTTCTTTCAAAGTCAAAGAATATAGTTATAGTTTATTTTCTCTCTAGTGTGTTGATTCCTTTATTAATAATTCATTAATTTTTATTTTAAAACTTAAAACTTCAAGAATTTTAAAATGGAACGAGTAACGTTTTTCTCTTCTTTTTTGGAAGAAAATGTGAGTTGTTTGACCAAACCTAGGAGGCAAGACACATAAAGAATCCTCAGAGGACAAACACAAGCACAAAAAGTTAGTAACAAAAGAGATGAATGATGCATTATTTATTTAGGGCTTGAAAAGGTGAGTGGGGGCAGAATCCCACTCAATCGCAGACATTATAAGCTTTTGAAAAGGCAGCATTTTTATTACATGTCATCGGGAATAAAGGTGTATGCACCTCTAATCCTTGTACAGTCGCCGTCATGGCTCCTGCTGTCATTTTCATCTGTACATGCTTTCTAAATCTTCAACGGCGGAAAACAGATACCCCAAGCACAAAAATCCAAAACTTTCCCAGGAAAGGCAAATACTTTACATCTATATTCACTGTTTTCTTTCTTCCCCTATCCTTACAGAAAAAATAAAAATAAGGGTAGGAAGACAAGTCTGGTGAAATTCAGATTTGCTGCTCTCACAAATCTTTGCATTTACTACAGTCTGTTCAATTTTTATCCAATGGCTCATGCAGAGATGACATAGATGAAGATGAGTCTTTGGAAGAAAATTGAATGACTCACTTGTTGTGAATGCAGGGATTTATGACTGCAGAAACATAATGGAAAATGAAGAGGTAAACTAAGCTATAATGCTGCTAATCTTGGTAAATACCAGAATTTTGTCAATGGACATTGAAATTAACATATACTGGGGAAGAAACACTCCCTATAAATGAGTCTGCAACAGCAGTTGAAACTTGGACATTATCACTGCCGCCGGTGTGGCCAGAATCGGCCTTAACCCCATGAAAGGACTCCCCGGAAACCAATGCTTGTAGCAACTTCGGCGGTGGAGGAACATTGACTGCCACTAGTCCCTCTAACATCTTCACCACCATCCCCATTGTAGGTCTCATTCCCTCCTCATCCTGAACACACCACGCTGCCACCAATGCCAACCTCCTAGCCTCGTCTATATTATATGCATTTCCAAGCCTCTTATCAACCACAGCTTCCACATTGTCCTCAATCATCTTCTGCACCGCCCAGGGAGGAAAGAACCACTTCTCCCCCTCCTCGCCTCCACTCTCTCTACCACCGGCAGATGGAGGAGCTTCCACGTTTCTTCGACCGCCAATTAGTTCTAACAATGTCATGCCATAGCTGTACACGTCGGCCTTTGTGGTAATTGCCACACCAGAAATCCACTCTGGTGCCACATAGCCCCAAGTACCTCTCATGGTGGCCAAAACCCGGCTGAAGTCCCTGCCCATGAGCTTGGCTAAACCAAAATCCGAAACTTTTGCAGTGAAATCAGTATCCAAAAGGATGTTTTCAGGTTTAATATCACAATGGATAATGCAATCTCTACATTCTTCGTGTAAATATGCTATGCCTTTGGCTGTTCCGATTGCTACCCTGAACCTAACATCCCAGCTCAAACAAGGCCCCTCTTTGCGAAGATAAGCACTCAAGGCACCACGAGGCATGTAGTCATAAACCAAAAGCCTGTGAGAATTTTCTGAGCAAAACCCTCTTAACCTCACAAGATTAACATGTTGAATGTTCCCAATTGTGCACACTTCAGCCCGGAATTCTCTCTCTCCCCTTCCAGGCCTCTCCAAACGTTTCACAGCAACAAGACTAGAATCTGCTAATTCCCCTTGAAACACTGTCCCAAACCCACCATGCCCGACTTTCTCTGAAAATCCCCGGGTTGCCAATTGAAGCTCCTTGTAAGAAAACACATGCAAATTCAACACAGGAAACGGTTCATCATCTTTCATTCTCTTCTTTTGCCTTCTTTTGAGCAAGACCAACAATGTCAATAGTACTACACCCAATAAAGCAATTGATCCAATAACTATAGCAGTCAAAACTACAAAACTTACACCCTTCTTTACACTTCCCCCTTTCTCCACCCTAACAAAAAATGCATCCTCAGAACCCACAGAACTTGAATTCCTAATATTTAAAAGAGACCCATAAAAATTCTTGCACAAACCAGTCTTTTCATTGAAAGATAAACCAATACAGAGGCAAGTATCTAAGCAAGAAGTTTCACATTTACTTCTAGACTGACTTGGAAACGATTGTGAAGTAGCTCCTTCAAAGCTCACAGTGCCCATATCTTTAAACCCATCACTTTTTTTGCAAGTTTCATCATTTTCCCAGCGACAACCGCCGGAATAGTCATCGGATGCCCATTCACTATTGTTAGCTGGTTTGAACCCAGAAACACAATCACACTTTGAGGTTTCACCATTACAGACTCCGAAATTCCCACATAGTCCATAAACTTGACAAACATATTCGGGTCGCGTCCAGAACTTGTTCCAGCTACCTGTCTGCAGCCACCACGTATATTGTCGGACCTGACCAGAAGACTCCACCCGAAACAACGTAGGTGGCCTCAACCCGTTTTCTAGTGCCGTCTCGGAGAACTCAAACGACGCCGTTTGAGTGAATGGGTCGGTGAAATAGAAGTGGTAAAGGTACTGATTTGTCATTTCCGGCACGTTAAGGAATTGCTTGCCCGTCCAATGGCCGGTGCTCCAATATGGTTTGGTGTTGTTAAACACGAGCTCGAACTCGCCGAAATCCGGTGGTTTCAGCCGGAGAGAGTAAAGGCCCGGTGAAGGGTCCATTGGGGTCCGCCACGATACCAGGAACCGTTCACGGGTCAGACTCATGCCTGGTAACCATGTGTCTGTAGGGTGGTCGAAGCTCTGCCACGAGAGATAACCTTTGGAGGTAAGCAAAACCAAGTTTCCATTTTCCATAAGCTCGAGCACTTTCGAAGATTCCGTGTTTGTGCTCTGCCAAAGTATCGAAATTTCTGAATCTTTCATAGCTAATCGACCACTTTCCGTAAATTCCAGCGTCGATTGAGTGAGATTTTTACTGGGTCGGTCTCGATTAGCGACCCAGACGTAAGTGGGAATTGAAACAGCTGCATACCGAATTGCCAAGTACCAGCTGGATTCGCCAACGTTGATGTTGAAAAACCCAAGCTCGAAACTTTGATTCTCACTGGAAATTGTTTCACTTCCTCTTATTATAACGGGGTAGGATTCCAGTTTCTTGCCTCTGCTAAAAACGGTTCCTTTAGAACCAGAGCTCGCATACTCTGGCCTGAGCTGAAAGAGGAGTTCCTTTCTATCAGTGGTGGTGAAATTTGAGGAAATGGCTCCGTTTGCTTCAAAATCAGAAGCAGAAACTGTATGAGGGGTGTTCACTATAGGTAACGATAGGAAGAAAGTGATGGGTAGTAAGCAGGAAAAGGTTCTGAGCAGTGACATTTTTACTGGCTTTCTTCAGCAGTATTTGCTCTCAGAAAATTCCAATTGCCTGCAGAATCACACGTGGTTGAGCTGGATGTTCCATTAATAAAGGGCACAGAGAGACTGGAAGGTGAGAACTGAACAAGGGAGAGAAGATGATCTTCACAGAAATCTGACATACTGCAAAAGCTGCCATTCACGGACATTCAGAAAAAGTTTAATTCTTAAAAGAGATCTCGGAGGTAATTACAACTAGAAAGATCAATGATATTTCAAAACTACCCTTTCTCTCACTCAATGTCTTTTCCTTTTTATTTTTCTTGAAAAATAATCTCATTTTCTATTTTGATGAAAAATTTTGTGGCCCACGATAAAATAATGAAATGCAATCCACTATTAAGGAATTTACATTTTTATCAAGGTCACATAATTAGAATCACGTGTTGATAATCAATATGTCCTTATTGGATTAGAATTGAGTAATAACTTTATTAAATTGATACGATGGATCACCTTTTATTTAATAGGAGTAATTGATTGAGATAATCTTACTTTTTTCTTGGGTAATTTTTTAAAAACTGTCGTAAATATAATTTATGCATTTCTTCTTCTAACCTCCTAGACATCTCTTGACATAAAATTTCTAACTACAAAAATGCCTGTGCTACTTATCACATTTGAAGGAAGGGATTAAAAATAAAACCAAAATTACAGATGAGGTTGGGGTTATTTTGGTAAAAAGACGAGTGAGTGAGAGATAGAGAGAGTGAAATGCATAGGAAATTATTAATTAAAATTAATTTTTTTATTGGGACAAAAATAACCATTTTACTCGAATAGTAGGGTGCTCGGGATTATATTGGGACCACCGAAGGAATTGGAGGAGCGAGAGAGTCAGAAAGATAGTGTATAAATGCATAGTTTGAGATACGTGTCAATAACTAATTGGGTGGATAACGTATCTAAGTCAGACTGCAGTTTCATAGAAATTCACTCACATGTACAAAAAAAAAATAAAAATAAATAAATATTACTAATATATATCAAATATTTGTCATATCATATATATATATATATATATATATATATATATATTATATATATATATATATTTAAATTATCTCACACATAATGTGATATTTAAATTTATAAATATCGTATCACCGTAATATGATATTCATAAATATCATATTATTGTACTGTGATATTCGAATATCATATTATTGTACTGTAATATTAATTAAAAATTTAATTTAATTATTTATTTTTATTTTTTTATAAATAAAATATAAAAAAATTATAAAATTTTTAAACATATATACAACATTCTAAAAATTATCACTACTACATATAACTTTTATAAATTATTATTAATTTTTAATTTTTTTAAATTAAAGTAAAATAAAACACATTAAAAGATTAATTTTTTTTATTTTTATGTCTTTTAACATATATTTTTTTAAAATTAAAATAAAATAAATAATAAAAAATAAAAAATCATCTTTATATCTATCAGAGAGTCAGCTTCACATCTTTTAAATTCTTAAACAGTCATCTCAACTATTAAAAGTTCATAGTTCGAGGAAAGGATTCACAAATTCAATTGGGAAGCTAATTAGTTTATGTTCTACTATTAAAGAGTCTCATTGTGATACAGGTGAACACAAAAATCATAAATGAAGAAAAAATAGAAAAAATTAAAAGTTTAAATTTAATTATGTATTTTTTTTAGATGTAATATTTTATTTACTAATAAAATTACATTTTTATTTTAATTATGTATTTTTATTAATTATTTAATTAATTTAATTTATTAAAAAATTAAAACATGTAATTAAATAAAATAAATGGGTAAAGTATATAATAAAAAATAAATTTTTTTTACAAAAGTAAAGAAAAAAATAAAAAAAAAATTAATTTTTAATTTTTTATATTATTAATAAAAATATATTAATATTTAATTATGCATTTAATTTAATTTAAATTAATTATTTAATTAAATTATAAAAATATAATAAATTTAAATTAAACAAAGTAAATTTGTTAAAGGGTGATATAATTTTATTAAAAATAGTATATATTAATAAATATTTATATAAGTGGTATATATTAATAATTATTTTTGAGATATTGAATATGTGTCTAAAAAATTTATAAATTTTTTTGTATATTTTATTTGTAAAAAAATAAAAACAAATAATTTAATTAATTTTTTAATTAATATTACAGTACGGTATACAATATTCTCGCATTACGATAATATAATATTTACAAGTTATCAATTTTTTTTATCAAATAACTTATTATAGTGATGCAATATTATTCAAGATATCGTATTATCATAATGTTCGCATTATGATAATATAATATTTAAAAAATAATATATATTGATAAATATTTTTATTTTAAAAATAGTATATGGGTAATAATATTTTTTTTTTTTTTATATATGTGTAAATTTCCCTTCATTCTTTGACTTTTGTTGAATGCTTTCTGTACGTCAAACCCCGTTGAAAACTTCGAAGTGCTGCTTTTTTTATTTTCCTCTTGTCTTTCGAATCGAAGACTTTCCTTGGTTTGGGGATTATGGTGTTTTGGTGAAGAAAGAAGCGGCAGTATTTCTGGGTTTAGAATGGCCGGTAAATCTCAAGCTTGAACTTTGGCAAAACAACACATGGAGATCGCCGCCAAACATCAAACGAGCAAAAAATTTACATTGACTTCAAAGAAGTTTTACTGCATATTAGCTCATTGGACGTACAACATTGGCAACAGAATCCACTAGCTGACTATATACAGATGATGATGTAAAAGATTTACAAATTACAAATTGGAAAAAGAAATGCAAGGAAAAACAAGAAATTTGTACAAGAAAAAGGAGAGCAGCAAATCAACAAACACAGTGAACGCAAACACCATACTTGAATTTCTGCCTCTGGAGAAATTGCTGCATTCTTTTACAAATAATGTGCTAAGTTCCATCTGAGTAATTGCAGTCAGAGACAGGCGATGGTATATTGCAGCATTCTGTCAAAACTTCATTCTTCTCACAAACACATCAATGGTGAGTTCATAAACTCAAACCTACTTGAAAATGAATCTGTAGTTACCATCATCTAATGATATGAAACAATGAACTTTCTTGATCTATCATCCACCCATTTAGGAAGCTTTATTTTAAAACCAAGAAACTAACTCAAAGTTTGTTCAAATATCATCTCCTGTAACATCAGAGGACAAAGATTATTTCACTAGAAGTACATCAGAGCTGATGTATATTAAAAGAAAACTAGGCAGATTTTATAGGTCAGCAACTTAGATTTGTCCAGTTAATAATAATTAATTTTCTACGTCTATCCAGAATTGCTAGTTGCCTAATTATCATACTCAGATGAAATAAAGCAGCGAAGAACAGCACTACCAGTCATGTCATAGATGATAAGAAAAAGTCACAAAAAGCAAACCTCATCACATATAGGACAGGAGTCACTTCTTTCCATCCATTCAAGAATGCAAGAGAGGTGAAAGTGGTGTTCACACTTTGTCATGGTTTTAGGATTCTCAGCATCATATTCTGCATTTAAAATATAAACAATATCTCAAAAAAAAAAAAAAAAATTGCTTTCAGTAGCTCAAACAAGAGAAAAGTGTAGATTGATTGGTTCTGATTCCCTCAACTGAAAAATGGAAAAAAGTATGACATTGCAAAAGAATCAGTAACAGGAGGAACTGTACCTTCAAGACAAATTGGACAGCCATCCTCCTCTTCTGTCACTAATACATGAGATTCATTTGATTTTGATAGTTCTAGATTTCTAGGAGAGACAGGTGAAGAATTATCCTGAGCTTTACATTCTGATTCTTCAAGATCTTCACACGTAATTAAAGTTCCAAAACTACTACGATTAACTGTTTCTCTGCCAGACTCTGAATCTGTCGAGGCTGGGCACCCAAGACCACATCATATGGCAAAGGTGTAGGAGGGGATTGGAAAGTATCAGGTATGGATGCTTCCAGATTCAAACCTACCAGCAATCCGGAAGTGAGAGAAGTAGCTGTACCATTATTGGAGGTCAAAGACTCTCGCTCTTCCAAAGTTGGTGGGCACTGCTCATTAACAATCATTCATAACAATAAATCAATAAGCAGACCATCAACCTAGAGACACTCAAATATGATGAAAAATATTTATATCACACTATAACATAGTCTTATTTACATGCAAGCAGGAAGTGCTGCAGCAGTTTCTCTTCAGATAAGGAAAACAAATTAAATGGACCAACTCTATCGTTCAAATATAAACTGCGTGGTATTCAGAACTATAATCTGCTTAAGCTCTTAAAAATCTCAAAATCCAAGCACATTGCATTATGACAATGAATTTATCCTTATTCTTCTCAGATTATTATCAAGAAATGCCAAGATCAAGCATGTAAACTATCAAAGAAAGCAGTTATCCACCCTAATTTTCTAGTTGGGAAAAAAAAAAAAGAAAAAAACATATTTATAGGGGAAGAACCATTTTATATTCTAATACTCATCCCATTAATATACTTTTTTCATGCATCTTCCCATACATGTAATTCAATTAGCAGCTTTCCTTAATTCAAGAAAGTCATTCACAAATTAGTGGATTTCCTTCACTGAGTGTACAACTAGTTTCAACATTCAATCACAACTGTTAAATTCACTAATGCTCTTCTTGTTTTCCAGGAGTCTGATTTGCTCTGAAAACGACAAAACCTAGAGGGCATTAAATGCAGTCCGTTCACTTTGCTCAAATTTCTTCACCATCTTCTCCCTTTAAGAAACTACTACTTAGAAAACAGTTTGATCAGAAATTAGGTGACAATTCAATGATGATAACATTATCAGCAACCACCAGAAGTACGACATAAGAGTTATGCAGACATGCTAAAGTCATATAGGGAGATGAGATTACTAACATAATAATACACTGGCGTTCCATGCAGATGAGGCTTTCTGGCAGAACAGCAACAACCTCCCATTTTCAAGCAACTGTCTTTGTCAGTCAGCCGAAGTTACTAATGATGGATGCATTATTTCCTGTTGTTTGGCATAAAAAAGGATATAAGTTGCAGACTTTATGCATCTATTCTGTTCCAACGAGAGAAAAGAAAGCATTGACATCAATTCACATATATGATGACTCGCAGCTTGCAATCAGTTCACACTTAAGCTATTGCAACTTGCTTGCTGTGGCAAACGAATTAAAGTGACAATAATAACTTCACTTTCGCAGCTTCGAAATGTACCTTAAATAAGTCGTTTAATCATCGCTCTTCTCTACTCACCTGAATTTATGAATATACCAAAAACAGATTACTACAATTAGCTTATAAAACCAAACAAAATTTAAACTTTACGAATAAGCAACAATCAAAGATATCAACCTATAGAAAGAAGAAAAAGGAACAGAGAAGCAATCAGAGAACAATAACCAGATTCATCATCAAACACATAAAAACCGAGCTAAAAGCCGGACCAACAACACCCAAGCAACGAAAGGGGTGAAAAATCGAAACCTTTAAATCATATTCATTTGCAAAATCCGCAGCATAAACCCTAATTCATAGGAGGGTCGTGAGATGGGTCACAAACCCGGAAGCAAAAAACCAATTACACAGCACGAAAATTGTCAAAGCTAAGGAATTACTAAAACGCAAAAAGCCTATACCTTTGGACGCGAGAACGAGAGAGGGATTGTAATAAATTGGTGGGGAATCGAATTGGGACGAAAAGGGATTGAGGGATTGAGAAAGCTTCGCTGACGCTGAGTAGCTATGTCTGCGAACTGTCCACCAGCACAGTATACGCGCTCCACTCATTTCTCTCTCACAGATTCTCAGGCATTTGTCTTCTGTTAAGCGGCAAAAGTCAAATCAAAAGACCTTCTAGATGGACCCTGATACTTGAACTAACAAGAATCAAGTATGATGATGATGGTAGTAATATATATTTTTTTTAGCTTACAGGTCATATCTTTTAAGATTAATAATCCAACAATTAGAGTTTTTTCTTTTTAAATTTTTGCTGGTTTATATTAAGCACCAAAATAATCTGATTTAAGTAAGATGAAATCAACCAAAATTTAATACAGCTATATTACTAGAGTTTCTTTCAGTCATAACCTCAATTAAATGGTTGTAAAAAACCAGGAAAATCATATCAGTTAGAGATAATTAGAAATGGTCAATTTGAACTAAGATGCAAAACAAAAGGTGAAGACGGAAAGGGAAAATAGAAGAAGGCTCAATTGAGCTTAACATAACTTTATAACATACAAATTTATTATTAAAATATTTAATTTATAATTAATTTAGTTTAAATTAATTAAAAAATTTAAATAAAAATATTTTTTAAAAATAATCTTAATTTCTTATCATTAACACTTATTATTAATAATATCAATGAATTCTATTTGTGAATATAATAAGACTAATTCGTAGAGTAACATGTGTTTTTTCTTTTGATATACTATTCCTACTCCTAATTCTTGAAGTCATAACGTAGCATTTAAGGCTATCAATTGAAACTTAAGAGTGAGTCAACATTTGAAACGTGGCTTTTCCACATTCTAACCAATATAGGATAGGCATCCAAATAATGTTATTTTTCTCAAGTATATATATATATATATATATATATATATATATATATATATATATATATATATAGCCTTTTTTCCTAAGCTCTATCTAGAGCATAATAAATAAATCCCTGTATTTTTGCTTAAAAAAAAGTCAATAAAATTACGATGGCACATAAATTAAATCTAAGTGTATATTACCAATTTATCGTTGCTGTGGGGAAAAAAAAAATTAATATGTCGGGTGGCAAAAGGGAAAATTGCCCCTCTTGTGAACGTGAGTGTCTTGACTAGTGGTTATTACTGACTTGCTATCTTGCACCAAATTTGGCGCATACGTCAAACGCAATTGCCACGGTGCACGTTAGCGAAACGCGCTTTTTTTATCATTACACAAACGAAGTCTTCGCTCTTCGGTGGACGATGCACTCTTCTGACAACTGCCCGCCAATTCTAGCCGTCAAATGTCAAGGCCGAGTGCATACGCCAGCCGCCGGAATTCCAACTCCGGCGGCCCCAGGAGCACTCCGGACTGCTTTGCCTACTCCTCCAGCTTCGCCTCTTCTGAGGTCAGCACTGTCAAGTCAAACTCAGGCCGGAACCCAGTGGCTGCCGCCGCCAGGTTCTTGATCGAGAGTTTCGTTGCTTGCTTCGCCCCGCCGGAGACGAACAACTCCAAGAGCTTCGTGGAGTCTGATCCTCCTTCTGGTACTTTGATTTCCTTTATCTTTCTTCCCTTTTGGTGGCTGATTGTGTTGGAGAAATCTTCCTTGTTTCTCTATGTTTCGTCTGAAGTTTGATCTTATGCATCTAGGATTTTACTTTTTATGCCGTAGATACTGTTTGGTTGCTGAGAAAATAGTACAGATTAGAGAAAGCAAAGAAAATTGAATTTTGGACTTGGAAGTTTTTCTTTAATAACCAACTGAACCTACTTGAGGTGGTACAACCTGACAATCCTAGCTTGATCCAGCTTATGAATTTTGTTGATTGGACGAGTATGTCATAAAAACTCAGTTCTCAAAATCTCATATTTTTACCCTAGGTATGAAAAGAAAAATGCCATTCTCCTCTCTCCCTGTCCCTGTACTCCATGTGTTTGTGTTTCTGCAGGTTAACATCTGAAATGATTGAACTTTCTCAAAGCAGAGAATTGCTTAATTATTAGTCAATGCCTTGCATTTAGGTCACTCGTTTTTGGAATTTTCTTAAACTTTCGGCATCTGTATGTTTATCAGATTTCAAGTACTGGGTTACGTAATGTTATTTTGATTCTTAGTTGCGTCGGATGCTTCGGGAGGTGGTAGTAGGAGACCGCGGGTCAGTATCACTTCATCTAACTCAACCCAGAACAACGAGCCTAGCAATTTGAGATTCACCTTGAAGGAAATCTTCCAAGCTACAAGGAACTTCTCCCCTGCTTTCAAGATTGGCCAAGGTGGTTTTGGGACAGTCTACAAGGCCAAACTCCAGGATGGAACTGTTGTGGCACTGAAGCGTGCTAAGAAGGTTGAGCGATTGCCTTTAGCCTATTTTCCTGCTTGGTTATGTCACCATTTACATTGATTGAGAGTTTAAAATTTATTGGTTAATTCCTTTTGCTTTGCAGAGTGTATACGATAAGCATTTGGGCGTGGAATTCCAAAGTGAGATCCAAACACTATCACGGATAGAACATTTAAATTTGGTGAAGTTCTATGGATATTTGGAGGAAGGAGATGAAAGAATTGTTGTCGTGGAGTATGTTCCCAATGGAACCCTAAGAGAACATTTAGATTGTGAGTGTCTTTCTGTGACTTTTTATTTGTTCCATGTGTTTGAGTGCAAGTCTGTGATTTGTGCTTGCCATGCGCATGAACTTCTTCCTAGTTATATAGAATAGAAAATGAGCGAGCATTATTGCAGGCGTTCATGGCAACATTCTGGATCTTGCTTCTCGGTTAGACATTGCAACTGATGTGGCTCATGCTATCACTTATCTTCATCTGTATATGGGTATGTACTCTTTGGTCATTACCCAAATCATTTTGCAGGAAAACGAACTGGATTGCCTGAAATCTACTATATTATAGTCATTGACATGGAAATTTGTCAGCATTGGATGAGATGATACTGTTCACCTACTAACCCATCTAATGAGTGAGAGATTGCCACGTCAGTGACGGCATGCAATTTGGATTCATTGCCTTATTTGTCCCTGGATGCACAAATGATTTAACTAGTTTATTGTATTTATTTCCTCTGCAGATCATCCTATCATTCATAGGGACATAAAATCTTCCAACATTCTTCTCACAGAAAACTTCCGAGCTAAGGTAGCTGACTTTGGTTTTGCAAGGCAAGCGCCTGATAGTGATTCTGGTGTGACACATGTATCCACCCAAGTTAAAGGAACTGCTGGCTACTTGGATCCTGAATACCTGAAAACTTACCAACTAACTCAGAAGAGTGACGTATATTCATTTGGCGTTTTGCTCGTTGAAATAGTTACAGGAAGACGTCCCATTGAACCAAAACTTGAACTCAAGGAGCGAATAACTGCAAAGTGGGTGAGTTTCCTTTTTCCCTTTTTGTTATTCATCTCGTCAATCAACAGTTTGTTTCCTTGAAGAGAAAATTCCACAGTATCCATTTTCCTCAATTGTTTAGTGAACGTGGATTGCATTTAGGTATGCTTTGCAGTTGTTGATGTGATAATTTATCAGTAGTTAAATATAATTGTATGATCCACCAATCTATGGCCAACCAATTGTCATGTTAACAATTGCAATGCATCAAGTGCAAGCAATCCAGAGTCATAGTAGATCACCCTTAATCACGAACACACCTTCCTGGTCCATGGGTGATTTTGAGTTGTATGTGATTGTGATTCAGTAAAAGTAAGATGAGAAGTTGGTTTCTATAATGTGACCAAAGGTTGTACATAATTGCAGGCTATGAAGAGGTTTAGCGACGGAAATTCCATCTCAGTCTTGGACCCAAGACTAGATCCTACTACAGCAAATACTCTGGCCCTAGAGAGGATACTAGAACTAGCTTTGCAGTGTTTGGCTCCTCGAAGACAAAGCAGACCCAATATGAAGAAATGTGCAGAGATTCTTTGGACCATCCGGAAGGATTACAGAGAGCATGCAGCCTCATTGTCACGTTCATATTCCACTTCTTCACAAAGGAGTGCTTCGTTAAAAGATTAAGGGTGAAAGGCGGCATCTTAGGCCCTAGGAGAGAATTTTTGCATCAAGAAATGCAAACTAGCAATCCGTCCCCACACCAGGTGCAAATCGATCTGTTGTATAATGATCAAGGAATATGAGCATCTGGGAGGATCCAAGTAGATCCATATTATGTGCTGGTTGATCGAACTCATAATTTGTGGAATTTGTTCATGGAGTTTTGGCTTGTATATAGGAATTAGGGAGCTCGGTTCCCTAAAGGTAAGCTCTCCGTTATCTTTGCTTGTGCATTTATTTTTCTTATTCTTGGGAAAATGTGACATGAGTGGTGGAAAACTTGTATTCTATTAAATGGAAATTTGATTGCTATATTTTACTTTCAGTTAGTTTTTTGCATCATCTATATAAAATACAATTTGAAAGCAATTTATATCTTAAGTTACAATCATATTATCAAAGCCACTTTACCTAGTTCTCTATCAATATATCTATGCCTAGTTTAGTTCTCTCTCCTGCCTTCCCTGCTCCCAGTGACGTATATGGCAAAATATCCTAAAGAATTGCAGCAGCAAACCTTATGGAGGAAATAATATACAACACACTGCATTGCTATCACAGTTTCAAATATCTAATTTGGCATCAAAATTTGCTCCTGACGAGTTCCCACTCCTTCCTCTTCCATATACATTCTTTAGTTACTTCTTGGAAATGAATCCTGATGAGTCAATGCATAGTCTCCACTCGTAGGCAGCTGATTCTCGCTATTGACAGGATTTACTTTTGAACAAAGGAAGAAGAAGGAAGACATGTATATTGTAATATGCCAAACACTGTAAACAAAATTTAGAAAATCAAATATAAGACTCGGAGACATATATATATACAGAGAGAGAGAGAGAGTAATAAAATCTTGTAATACCTATGCCAAAACCAGTATGTATCACTTTTTTCAAGTGTCCAGCTTGTTGCTGCCATGGCCAGTGCTACAAAACCAGCGAGCGCAAAATACCAACGGAACCGTCTTAAAAGTGTCTTGACAAGATTACAGCTCCATCGCTTTATTGTTTGCCAGCTGCAGTGAACATTCATCATTCCAACTTTTAGTACTAGAAGACATTAATTCACTGTCTAGTAGATATTCACGAGTTTCTTCATCTTCAAGTACATAAAGGGCATGAAAGTATGGCCAGCCAATGAATACAGTATATGACAAGGTCCAATTTTGAAGACGCCAAAAAGGGTTCCTAATTGAGATTTGACTTAGCTATGGAGAAACCTATAAATGCTAACCCTCTTCTGAGAATTGATGAAAATAAATCATTAACTGTTTGTTCTATGCATGGTACTACAATATTGTCTTTAAATCAACACAATGGGCTTAAACAAACTTACTCAAGCATAGAAAACTCACCTGCTACTGAAATTTAGTGAAAATCCAATTGAAAAGGAAAGTGACCTATACTTTGTTGAGATCTCTATCAAACATCCAACAATAAGACCAAAAGCCCCAATTACTATAACAAGAACAATATTGGAAGACCTGCAAAATTTAGCATAGATAAATAGCTAGCAGTAATTTAACGTATTAATTTAACTATACAAAAAAAAAAAAAAAAAAAAAAACTGTCTATTAGTTCAACCTACCTGGTTGCCTTAGTATATGCCAGCAGGGCAGTAAGGATAGCAACAGCTGTGTGAATTGCCCTCTTATATACTTCATCAATGGTAGCTAGGTATACAAAAGTGCTAATTACAGCCATGAAAGAGAGCCAGAAGTCCATGAACTGAAAAATTATACAAAGTTACTTTAATCTGTCAAACTAAACACGAGAGATTACATCCTAGACACACAAGAAAAGCCACACTGTTAAATTTTGAAGACAATTTATCTTCTTCAATTCTATCTAAGATTTCAAACTTATAATTTTTTTCCTTCTTTAGCAAAGTGAGAGTGAGAGAACACCAGAGGAAGGACTCTAACCTGTAAGACATTGTAGTTCAATGCACACCATGTACCTACATCACAAGCATGATATAGTCCACTGGCAATTCCACTGGATGTGTACAAAACCCATTCTGCCAATGCCTGCATAAAGAAAGAAAATGTTTCATTAACATAAGAAAAGCTATAAAATGTGCCAAAATTTATCGTCATGAAACAAGGTTTGCTCATGTCCACCACTAGAGCTGTAATGTTGTCTGAGATAACATAAAATCACTCCTTGTCTCATCTCATTTCACTGTTAATTTTCTCAAATTCTTTCTTGTTCATTTGATGTGTGGGTTTATATAAAATTGTAAACAGATTCAGGATGAATCCAGATGGTCAATTGCTGTCAGCAAGTAGAAAACTCATGATACCACCAATTAATGGTGATGAATGGAGCCAGTTTCTCCAGATTCAATAAGGATTTCTCTCATCTTACGGTCTTAGCTCTTCAATTTAGAATCCTAAACAGTCTTTCAGTCTAAATTAAAGAATCACCTTCTGCCGGAGGGCCCAATATGCAGGAAGTATTGCTGCAGCATTTGAAGCAATAAGAAATATTGACTGCCGTATATGCCCTAGATAAATTTTCAAAAAAGCGGGAAAATATCTTACAACATAGCTGAAATATACACTTGATAGCAACTGTGCATTTTTGTCAAACTGAAGAGAAGCACTCTAAAAGCATATTTGACTTTCAACTCTAAAACGTTTAGACAGTTAATTGAATGGTCCATGCCCCTTATTGGAGATTTCTGAAATGAAAATCACCTTGATGTGTTACAATTTCAATGCTACAGTCAAAGCCTCCATGGTCTCGGTCACAAGAGCAGAAGCTGAGGCCAAGAAATAAACATCTAAATTAGGGAAATTCCCAAGTTGGGGAACAAATGCTATACATGCAATCTTGAAACTCCAAAATTTAGCATCTGATTCCTTTTATGATGAGTCAGTCTTATCAATAAATTTCAGTTACCATCCAGCGAATACAACAAAATAAATATGGTTTAAAACAATCAGATTAATTGAAAGAATAAAAGGAGGGTGGGGGTCAACAAAAACCTGTATGACGTCAATCCACTAGCATCAAAAGAAAATTTGCAGCTCCCATGAGAGGAGCATCGTTTTGGGCATCGTTCAAGTGAAAGAGACATGACAGTCTGACCCTTTGATGTAGTAGTGCTGGTATTAAGATGTTTCAGACCAAAACCCCAAGTCCCTTCTCTAGCATATATAATATAAAAATCAACCTTGTCGTCGCTTGAATCATATAATGTAAAGAACATAGATTGATCACTCCTCCTTGTCTTGTTAGCATAATAATAATCCCAGATGTCAATGGAAGGTAATCCACCAAATCTAGCATATACTTCATAACTGATCTTCACATCTGAGGACAGTCGTATATGAATATTACCTCCAGCTGCACCACGTGGAATGTCCAAAAGAAAATAAGTCCAAATGTCTTCTCCATTGTATGAAGAGTTGCTTAAAAGTGGCTCAAGAGGGAAATTGGCTGAATTGGAGGATACTTCACCAACTGGTAAATAATATGATTCAAAGGGAGTTGGCCCACTCCTTAGAACTGTCTGCAGACAATCATATTGTCAATAACTTTCCCTACGAGTAAATTTCTTCAAGCATCAAGGAATATAAGAGCTACAAGGTTTCCTGAAAGTTATTTTAAGCCATGAACCAGGGAAAACCCTACATTAAGAACATCACTTTTTTTTGCATGCTATCCTCTCCACGCCAATATCTTTATTTCTGTAAGCTTAACATTAAAATGCTGAACATGTTTTCTAATCCTTAATTTTTCAGTATTGAGCATAAATAGTTCAAATCTCAAAGGTCTATGGTAGCAAATCCAGTTTATCCCAGCAAGGGGACAAGAAGTGAAACTCCCAGGACTCAAGCGCCATAATACCATGCATTTGCCTGCAGTGGGATTCAATACATCAATGATTCTATATACTACAGACTTGACATATTCCAAGTGTGTACGGTTCAGATGTTTATAACTTAATAGTATAATATAATGTTGTTTATAACCTTTATGAAATATTTTCCTAACTGTCAAGTTATGAGTGCATGTAACCATAACCTTTCAAAATTATGACCTTTGAGGGTAAATTTCATAGTCTCACATTCACACTCATACAATTTAGATTTGAAAAAAAAAAAAAAAAATCACATGAGGAAACAAGAATAACACAAAAAAAGAAAACAACAGCAAAGTTACAATTTACCAACAATCCCACCTGAAGTATATAGCTTTCCATTGTACAATTTGGTCCAGCTTTCCCAAATGGGCAGTCAAGCACTTGTGATTTCAGAGAATAACAAGCTCTTGAATCACTTTCCAGAGTCTCTCCGAATTTTTTTGTAAGATTAACTGGCAATATACTAATGTACCAACGACCAATTAGAGGTGAGCGAATAACCAGCGGAGCTTTATTTAAATTACTGGAATAATCGTAAAAAGACGTTGAAGGCATTGCACCATGACGAACAAAACACATTAGATTAACATCATTTGCACTGGGAGCAATATTTGAAGGTGTAGCTTGGTATCTGACATTTTCGGCTGTAATTGTCAGCTCTTCAGCCACATTCAATATATCCAGGGAGTATAAATTTGCTAAACCCTCCTGAACACATAAGTGTTCATTGTTATTTATGCAGTACATTACACTTCCCATCATTGGCTTGCCTGCTGTTGCTTTGGAAGAATTCTGGGCATTAGATGCTGTGCATGAAAGTGGATGGACTGTACTGTTGCAGAACTCCCCCCGCATTATTGAATTTGTACATGCTTCTACACTTACATTGGCACTGAATGAATATGATGGACCTCGTACAATCTGTACAGACAGGGGCAGTAGCCATTTTTATCATTAGTTGTGACCAATACGTCAGTACCTTTTTGAAAGAGGGTTTAGCATGAGTTGGGGTAGAAAAATCCAGGAAAATGAAGGGTTGGGGGGGGGGGGAGGGGGGAACAAAATAAGTCATATTCAATCTTACAGACATGATTAGACAATCAACTTTCAGTCAAATGCCCAGCTAAGCTATCTACAGGTACAATGTCAACTAAGCTTCCATCTAAATATAAATTTTGCACATGGATGTGTTCATAAAAATTATGACAGACAACAATAACAACAATAATTAGAAGGCTTTGATCACAATAATATTGATTGTCAATTATAATATTAAAACCAGCATCAATACAGAAATCAAACTGGAAAAAAATAAAATGTAATTATGCACCATAATTGGAAAAGGTTGTATAAACAGCAAAAGTATAGCTTTCCTGGCACATAAATGCATAAAAGAAAGGGTGAAAGGTTAACATAGAGTCGAAAACAGGCAATAAGAAACAGTTTGGGATATTTGGACAATAAACCATACCATCTTTGACTGTGTTGTTGTAGCACCAATGCCATTGAAAAGCCCGATGTACCAAACACCTGGAGATATCTGAATGATACATTGTTATGTTTTCTGTCTATCATATTATAAAAGAAGACTAAGTAAATAACTTCTGATCTAACCCTTCTGCAAAAATAATTTGGGCATTTTAATATTAAGGCAGACACTTTTACGTCATTCATAGAAGATAAAGTATTGCTGCAAGTAAAAGGAACTAAAACGATACCTGCTCATTTGTCAATTTCATAGTGATATTTTTCTGCATGGGAAAGCACTGCTCCACATCAAGACCGTGTATTCCTTAATGAAAAAGGATAAAAATAAAAAGGAATTACAAATGGTCATCAGTGCTGAACAGTTCAAGAAAAGCTTCTCCAGTATTTGTTTATTTATTGACCCTTGTGAGGGAGAACAAGTATTTTCAAAGTGATTCAAAACTAAATACAATGAAAGAAAATATATTATTCTACCTGAGACGGCTGAATCTTTCAGAGAAGTGTTTAAGGCATCTGGCAGTGGAGGGCTTCCATCTCTAAAGCATATTATTGGCAGTGTGCTTTTAGGAACTCTTTCAACCGTTGAAGCATCCTGAAAATAATGTATTTATGACAGATGACGAAATCAAACACCTTAGAGTAAATTAAATAGAGAGCTGGTATAACGAAATCAGCATCTCTAGCACAACCAAAAAAAATATGGAAATTAAGAACAGCTTTAATAGATTAATAAAGAAAGAAATTTTAGACTGCTATAAGACTACTAAATCGTGTGAATTATTACTTCATACAATACGAGGCAACATACCAAAGGAAATATGAAAACAGAAAAATGGATGAAAGAAATATCAAAGAGAAAACAATTGTTCCCAGGCATAGCCATCATAGATGAACCAGTATTCTGAAACGAGATTATAAGCATACTTACAATATCTACATCCGAATTCAATGCAATGGACACTGCAGAAAACCACTGCGGCAAATCAACTGGAACAAGGGAAAACAACAAGAGACAAGTAAGATAAAGAAGGAGGCCCAAAAAGAGAAAAATCCATAACTCGCTCATTACATACCATAAAACTGCTAATAGAAGACTGAAAATTTGTCTATAAGGAAAAATTCAATACATCAAGATAAAGAGAATAAATCAGACCCCAAAATCAAATAAGATTGCACCCTATCATTTTGTACAAACTATACTTTTTCCATAATTATGATTGTACACATTGGAGAAAGCTACACTGATAAGTGAAGACTAGAGTTATTGAATAAGATGACGCTAATTCTAGACCAAATTAACACCAAAAGAAAATGTAAAGTTGATTCCCAGAAAACAGATAAATGGAAATAGCAATCCATATCCCATTACTTCATAATTCAATTGTGACCAATTAGACTTCGCACTCAATTCAATGGTGCTTCATGAAGACTAAGAACAGAAGAAATCAATCAAATACACAAAAGGGACGGTGCTGATTAGCTGACCCACCTCTGATGTACCGCAAATCAAAGGGCCTGAGGGTAGTGCGAGGATAGCTGAAGCTGGAAAGAGTAAAGGTGTCATCAGTACCCAGTTCGTCATTTGTCCAGCAGAGCCCAAATAAACAACCAAATAGAACGAAAAGGCTGAGAATCGAATTGAATTTGAAAAAATCCATCTTTTTTATTCGCTGGGATTCTCAGACCATAGATATGAAGTGAAGAGAAAGAGAGAACCAGAGTATTTTAGTGTGCTAATCCAAACGTGTTAAACTAAAATGCCGTAAAAGAATGAGAAGTTCCACTGTTCGAGTCATTAGCCAACACATAAAACAAAAGAAAAGGGGAAAAAGAATTAATCTTTGTCAAAGTGCTATTGCTATTTAGCAGGGAAAAAAAGGTGGTGCTGCTGAGCTTTAAAGTTGAGCTCTGAAGCTGAAAGTAGTTGGTAGAGAGACGACGAAGACTGTATAGTTATGCGCTCAAAGGAGCGTGAGAGAAACGTGCCAGTTTGCTTATGAAAGAAATAAATAAAACCCTATTTTACTTAAATTTAAATAATTTAATCCTTCAAATTTAAAATATCTCAATTACATTCTTAACATTTTAAAACAAGACCATATCAATCTTTGAATTGTGCTTGAAATTTCTCTTGGGAGTGGCTATATTTTTGGGCTAAATTATTTAGACCCTAAATACAAAGAACTAAAATGAAATTTTATTTTGAAAGATGGGTTGTTAAAAATGGGTGGCAAATATTGAAAATGATTTGCCTTCTCTTTTAGTGAAAATAAAAATGAAAAGAGGGAGTGAAATGAAAGTAATCAATAATAGAAAAACGGAAAGAATACATGATTGATTGTATATGCTGGGTTACTCGACTCTATTTCTGCAAATTAAGCAAACTACAGAGTAATTCTGCAAAGTATTCTATTCAGGTAATTATCTCTCTCTTTCCCCTCTTGAGTTAAGATGTTGCATTTATTAACACAGCCAAAGAGAGTATTGAAAGAAATAACAAGACTGAAGAATATGACTCAACTTGTGATTGAAGATATATATATATATATATATATATATATAGAATATGGCCCAGCAATATCAGAAATTAAGCTTCTATCTCTTTCACAAAACAGTTTATCTACAGTGGAGAGGGACGTGGATGTATTTTCCTAGAGGTTAATTAGTGGAGTTAGAGGGGCCCATATGTAATAAGAAAAATGTATTTATATACTGACAAAGATCACACACTAAGATTGTATAATTGAAATTACACAATACACACTATCAATATTTAATAGAATAGGTTTTGGCTCAACGATATTGCTCTCTTTAGCTTTTAAGATATCTTTTACTTTTCTTTTCTTTTTTCATGTTAGATTTTTTCTAATTTTAAATGACAATTTTAATCAAATGATTAGTTTGAAAGTAAGACTTTTATTTTGTTTAATATAAAAAATAATAATTTTTTAAAATTAATGATAATATAAAAAATTTAAAAAAAAATAAAATGCTCTCAATAAAAAAATTATATACTGGTTCACCAAACATTTTTATTTGATAGTTTATATAAATTTGATCAATTTGTTGAAAAAAAACGTTAATAACTAGATCTAATTGAATTTAAATTTGAATACAAAAATTCATAAACTTTTAGAACGACTTCAATATCACTTTACTATCTTTTTTGTAATTATGAATTAGAGAGCTATAGTGACGAAGAAGTATCAAAAGATTATAACACTAGTCTTTTAATCAACCAGATCAATTATTTTTACTCAAGTTTCAGATTGAAAAGAAGGAGGAAGTACACGAGAGTTATTTTCGTTATCTCTTAGGGATTTAATTTTCGTATATATAAACAAACTTAGCTTGAGATTTTTTATTTTTTTTTTATCATAAATATCTAGTTTTATATTTAATATCAGTAGGTGACGACACCCATTTATTCTCACCGTCACCGCCTGGTGAGTCAATTACCGCCCGCTTCTCTTATTTCTCTTTCCTTCTCCTCTCCTTCCTCATTGTCTTTAGTACGCTTTCTGCTGCTTCATCCACTGAGCTCGGCTTCGATTCCAAATCTCAGCAAGTCGTAACAGGTGTTTGACGAGCGAGAAGGTTGTCGTCGATGGGTCGAAGCAGCAGCAGTTGCCGTTTTGCTGGTCTAATTTTTCCGCCAAGTTCGCACTTTTCTCTCTCTTTCGATTTTATTCTGGGTTTGGAGCTTTTCTGATATTTCCCAACACTTAATGTTTATGAGATGGATGATCACCAGTCTTTGACAGAGGTCAGAAACAGCCATATGTTTGAGCTCTGGGTCTTGAAATGATGGCTTTTTTGCACCTACACAAGGTAAAGCCTTTCTTTCTTCTGTGATTTCAGAAATTTAGTGCAACTGAGTGTTTCAAGAGTTCACAGTTTGGTCCTGTTCCAATATTCTATTCAACTGAGTGTCTAGCACCTTTATATTTTAGATGATTTGTTCGTCCTCTAATATTCTATTGGCCTCTTTTGGCATTTACCATGAATTTATTTGTTTACATATTATTATTAGAGAACGTAAAGGAGGAGCATTGATGAAGTACGATAGTGTGATCGTATTCAGCCAATAGTAGGATGCAGTGATTTTCCACTTTCTGCATATTGCAGGTCACTTTTAAGGAGCACCATGTGCCATTTTTACATTTCATGGCCAGACCAATATTTTGTGCCATTATTGGAGGCACTTCCTCTCTCTTTTCTTTGTCATCGACTACAACATAGTATGGGTGACTAAATGTGAATATAATTCGGAGAGTGGAAGTAGATTGTAGAATATATTATTGTTGGTATGGTTATCATATTTTTATATGTTGGTCATGCACAGTTAATTTGATTGACAGTACTTAAAAATTGATAAAAAATATATATATATATAAAGTATCATTAAATTGGAGGTGTCTCTCTTCATTGGAATGTGATGAGCTGGGTAAAATTTTTGCAAAATCTGCAAATTGTTATGAAGTTCATCTTTATTTTGCCATGCTAATCTTAAAGCATAACAGAGAAACTTTAGTTTTGAATTTCCCATGCTTTAGTAGTGAATTTGGTTGATTGTTTTTTGCTATGACACAGGTTGGGTTGCATAACGACCATAATTTTGAAGACCAAGTTGGTCACTACATTAGCTTTTGAAATTTGACCCATGCTCCCTGCATGACACGGATTAAGTTTCTAGATGGTTATGAAAATGATTTCTTTGCAGTCTCTGTCATGTCCTTGCTTTCTGCGATACAAGTAGCAATAGTTGAGTTCAGGTGCAATAGCTGATCTCGATTAGTTTTATTTTATACTAATGGGAATGGGAATCATGGGAAATTATTTTAAGCATGTTGTAATTCTTCTTTTACAGGTGCATTGAGTTTAATGATGTCACGTCTGTCCCCAGGCAAAAGCACTTTCTGTCCGGCCTAAAAGAAGGGTATATTTTTTTCCAAGTATATTACTGCATGTTTATTTGAACTTTGCTTAACCAAATTCTCTCTTCATTTTCTGTTTATTTGAATTTTTTTTTTTACTGTATTCTGTATTTGGATGTATACATTTATGGAAATGTATCTATATTACTTTGGTTATCTGCAAATATTTTGATTTTAATGTTGAGTTTATTATTGTATGTCCTTGATTTGGTGTTTATTCAATTAATATATCATGAAGTTCTTTTTGGAAGATATAGATTCTTTGTTAGTTCATTGTTCATTGAAGTAAAGGAGTTAGAATTAGACATGAAATGTTTGAGTTTGGGAAATAGAAGTCGTTAGAAGAAATTTAACCAAACATGAGTTGTGTATAAATTAATGGATACTCTAGGATTTTGGGCAATACAAGTTGTTGGTATAAAAGTTGTGATAGTGACTAATCACTATGCTGACCAAAGAGGAGGTTTGCTTTTCTATTGGATGAAGTGTTTAAGCTAGAACACAAGCACCAAAAGATTGTTGACCTTAGTGAAATTCTTAAGGTCAATTAACCAATAGAGCATGCTATCTTGAGGTACACATGATGTTTCGCTATGAAATCTATATCTGTATTGTTTTATCTCTCTGTATCTCAAGGTTGCTTTCTATGTTGGCCGTGGGAATCCAGTCTTGTTGACTGACATAGATGCAGCCCTTCAAGTTTCAAAGAGTATGGCATTGTTATGGTGGTAATACTATATATGTAATGAGTATGAGTATATCTTTACTTGGATGAGAGACAGCAGGTGACAAAATATAATCTGAAAGCCAAGTTCAAAGTGTGGGCTAATGGGACTTACTCTAAGAGAAGGCCCTTAGTAGTCGTAGTATACCTATAAGATTTGTCCCTTGGAATAAGCGCTGAAATAAATCTTTTTTCTGTTAAAGTTTATTCTAGGCAACATGTGAGAGTTTGGTTACTTTATTTTTTTGTATAAGTATGACTTAATTTCATGAATCATAAGATCTGGATTTGAAGATCGTCTATATTATCAAACAATGCTCATTTCCAAAAGCTGTCACATTGCAGGAGTTGCACGCCCTGTATGTGTCATCTTCTCACCTTTTATTCGTGATTATGAAAGACTGATACCTCTTCCATGTAGCTTTCGCTGGTTTTGGTTTTTTGAAGACACCTAAGGCATGTATGACATACAACAATATCCTTTTGTTATTTTCCTTGTGTGTTTCCCATGACAATTATAATAAGGGCTTTTCTGATATTTCATAGTGGTCCAATATATACGAGGTAGTTCTCCAATGGGCTTAATGCACCCAGATCAATGTTTGATGTATCTCCTGTCATATACCCAATCTTGCTTCCTCTTCATGTACATTGTTTTCCCTAATAACATCATTCAATTTCCTAACTGGCGTGCTATGTGTGAAATTATATTACACAACATTACTAAGAGAGTATTATACATTAGTTGAATAAATAAATTATAAATTAATGCATTACAGTTAGATTAGCATAGACAATCCTTGAAAGTGCAGACCTGCTTTGCTTTTCGAATTCTCCGTCTTGGCTCTCCTTATCTGTCTGCCATCTGCACCAAGTACACGACGTCATTTTCCGGGAGTGATTGAAGTCTCTCGAGATAATTCACAATGCATGTATGATTGCTTTGCTTTTGACAAACAGACGCAAGAGAATTTGGATTTTTTTTTGTTTAGCTCTTATGTAATCACGATTCAACAGTTGTGATTAACTCTCAATACCTCAAACCTATCCCAGCTGATGACGCTAAGACCAAAGGGATAAGGCTTACTAAACAAATGCTCTGTAATTTGACGGTTGAGATGAGCTTGGGGTGTCGAAGACTGATCATAACCGTTGGATCGTGACTGCAAAGGGGCTGAATGTAAAAAATCCAAATCAAACGCAAGAGTACCATTATTTTGGCAAGGAAATTTTTTTACTTCATTCTTTAATCAAAAGAAATATATATATATATATATATATACACACATGATTTTATCAAAGTTTTAGAAATAAAAAAATTCACAAATCATTTGCCTAAAAAAAAAAATTATGCACAAGTTTTATATAGAAATAAAAAAATTCACAAATCATTTGCCTAAAAAAAAATTATGCACAAGTTTATATATATATATATTGGAGCTACTTTTTAATTTCATCAACTGTACATGCATCGACACCTCCGCTTCGCTCAGGTTCGTTCTCGGTGGTGGCGACGACGTCGTTTGGAGCACTGATGTTGGGGCCAGATCGGAGTCACAGAAATTCAATAGGAAATTACTACTAACAAATTGACTAAAGATTTGATCTCTCGTGTGGATAGTTTTCGGCCGAAAGGATTCCCTGCAGATGATGCAATCTGCAAAACGATGATCTATCATTAAGAATTTTCATTTTTATATTCCTTTTTTCTATAGACTATGATTTTTTTTTTTTAAATAAGAAATTGTAATAATTCTAAAATCTGTTTTTCCCCGATTCATTAACAGTTTATGTAGTTTGTAATGAAAACATTAAACACCCAATATATTATTATGTTGGAAAAACATAGTGTCTATAAGTTCATATATAGGCATTTTGGACAAAGGGTGCATTCTCAAGTAAATATGGCTATGGCGAGATAAGGATAAGAAATATAACCCCCATTCAATTTTTTATGGAGAATTGAGGATTTGTGAGATTCATGGAAAGTTTTTTATAAAATAATTATATATGTTACATTTTTATTTTTAATAATATTAAATATAAATAAATTAAAAATCTTAAGATAAAACAACAAATAATGATAAATGTAATCATTTAATTAAAAACTTCTCTTATTTTATATATAAAAAATATTTATCAAATAAATTATTAAATTACATATATATTATATTATATATGTAATTAAATATATTTTAATAATTAAATATTTCGGGTCTTTGTATCCCTTCCCGCCCAAGTAGAAAAAAGATTATCACCCTATTCTCAAGTTATATTTCACAAGCCAGACAAGTTAGCTCATGCTCCCACAATGCAAAGACTTACATAGTGACTGGCCAGAGGAATTTGAAGGGGAAGCAACATAGCTCTATGAATGACTAAATCGTCATTCTTACTTTGCATTATTTTATTTATAAGATTATGATGATAAATTTACCTCTCATCTCTCCTTTCTTATCCTTTCACTTATAAACCAAATAATTAAGTGTTGCTTTTTAAAATTCCTTAAACATAGGTCCACTACAAAATGTCTTACACATTAAGATGTCTGTGATAATATATCTACATCTCACATGATATTTAAATGTTTAATTGAAATACCATAGAACCAACATTTGCCACTTTGCAAAGGCCAAAGGACTTCTCTACATCATTTGCAAGCAATTCATAATTAATGACCTCCTATAAGCTAAGCTCTTTAGTAATATCACTCAAGTTTGAGCTAATTATTAGTAAGAAGTAACTAATAAATAATTCCCAAAAGAATAAACAAGCCAAAATAAATAATAAGGGTATCTTCAATAGTGTAATTCTTGTTTGATTGCATAGTTTTATTTTGATTATTTTAATAAGTCCTATAATGTTACATTATTTTTTACTATTTTATACAACCTTCACTACTTTTTATTTTAATGATACAATTTTACCAAATTAATTTTGCACGTTAAAAAAAGTTGCCAATGAAAAAAAAAATTGTAATAAAAGATTTTGACCCACTTAATAAATTATGAAACTTTTTTTTGGTTACTTTCAAGAATAACCCATGTGTTGATATTAATCTTTATATATTACATTTTAATAATTGTAACCTATTTTTTTGAGTTTCATAACCTGTGTAATTATCTATGATATCACTATTAGAGATAGTCTAAGTCTCATTTATTGGGGAAAATTTGGTGTTTATTGCTTCAAGTATTCAATAGGGGCTAGTGGGGTTTTGATTGAGTTGGTCACCAACCCCTCAGCATAGTTGCTTGGCATTGTGTTTAAATCCTTTGAGGCCACAAATTGAAAGCCCTGTATATATTCCTCTCCTCCTAACTATGTAAGGCCAAAAAAAAGAAAGAATTCAGGAGGGATTAATATCATATAATGAGTGATTTTTTTTTTTAATATGGCATTAGATATAAAGTTGACTTTTTTTAAGAGAAAGATATAAATTTTAGGGAGATTCCTAATCGACTATTGTGATTGATGAACTAATAACTCGCTTATATATAAAATAGTAAAGTAACAGTAATAGTAGTATATACAGATTTGAAATAAATCAAATGATTAATAGTTAAAAATTCAAAGTTTAAAGTAACAAGGGATTATGTTACTATAAAATTAAGACATCTTACAAGTGATATATATTAAAAAATTTAATGAGAAGTACAACAAATATTTATAAACAATTAACAATAAAATTCAATTTTTAGACTATGTAAATTTTGTCCTCAACAAATGTTTGATAAGTCCTATGATATTATACAAATCCCCTTTCAATTTAATTAGAAACGGAGCAAGCAAAAATGAAGCGGCAGGTACGCTACCAAAATAGAAGTTGCTTTCAAAATATGCTGCGACCATGGCCCACAATATATTTATGCATGGATATATAACTGCCAAAGTAAAAAAAAAAAAAAAATCTTCTTTGCCGGATAAAGCTTAAAACTTTTTATATATCAGAGCAGTATCTACATAAAATTAAAAAAAAAAAAAATTGCAAGAGAATCTCATAGCTTAATTTACCAGTTTGACCTTTCTATTTCTGATTGTTGAATAATACAGTTTCTACGGTCTACCTCATTCACACTCTAAACAAACCCCTACTGTCATGTTTCAGAGAAAGTCTAACTTCACCAACGAAAAAACACAACAGCACGTCAAACAAAAGTTAGCATGATTCATCATAACCCTAAACATAAAATCCTAAAAAAAAAAAAAATTATTAAAAAAAAAAACGATAATCACGACAATACATTGAACCCCAACCCTCGATCATACTATCTAACCCTTACCCACGATTCCTCACATGAGCGATTTCAAGGATCTTGCTTTCACTGGTTTCCTCATCCTCTTCTTCCCATTGTCTCCATTACTGTAATCTTCTTCGTCTTCATCATCATCAACATAATCAAATTCCTCATGCTCTATTTCAGAAGAAGAAGATGGAGTAGCAGCAGCAGAAGTAGGACTCCCTGCAGTTGCTGCTGTTTCAGTAATGGTAGAATCGCCGAGGATTTTGAGCTCATTTTTGGTGCCTTCTCCATTTCTATCACCTCTTCTCTTCCTCCACGACGGACCAAACCCAGAATAATAGTAGAATTCGTAAGGGTTGGAAGAGGCAGAAGTCTTCTTTGCTTCTCGAGCTCTTACTCGGCGAGCTCCGGCAGCAGCCGCAGCTGCCGCCTTCTTAGAAGAGGTGCTGCTGTGACTGCCACCGTTGTATGACCTAAGCAAAGACAAGTGGTGCTCACAAAGTGACTGCCCATCTTTGGTCTTGTTCTTACATTGCCAACCCTTTCCATCTGTTTTCTGGCAGTGAGAAGATTTCTCTCCCCCTTTATCGAACTCAATTCCATTCTCTTGTTCTCTGTATCCATTGTCATCTCGAACCTTCTTTTGGCCATTATCATCCTCTACCTTTTGCAGAGACTTGTCTTCAGCGTCCATCATTGACGACACGCTGCGTGTATATAATCAAATAATTCAAACTAGAAGCAGAAACTGCATAGTGGGTTTTGTTTAGAACAGCAAAATTTGGAGAATTATTTTCATATTACAGAAATGTTATGGAGAAAACCCTAATGACATAACAGATAAAATAAATGGAGGAATTGCAGGAAGCATTCGAATCAAGGGATGGTTTACCTTTCAACAACTCCAACAGAGTCAGCAGTGCTGTCATTTCCCATGAAACTATCCTCCCCTTCGAACTGTTACAGGAAGGAGCAAATAAAAAAATAAAGGTTGAGAAATAGAGAAAAATGAGGGATACCCATTACCCTAATCGGGTTTTTGGAGGAATATGTGGACGAAAGAAAGGAATTTTAGGGTGTATGAATAACCCTAATGGAGAACAGACAGGAAAATAAAACCCTAGTAAAATGCAGAGAACGAAGGGAGTTTAGTTTAGAAAAAGGGTTTTTCGATAGATCTGAAGAAAAAGAGAAAAATAATAAAATAAAAATAGAGAAAAAGAAATAACAAGGGATTAGAAGGAACCAACCTGGGGTGAGTCAGAGGCAAAGGGGATCACATCCCATGGCGACTGGTTCAGCTGGCACATGTGGGTCTGAAACGCTTCGAGAGGGACTGAAGCACCGTTCGACAACAGCAGATGGCAGAGCTTGCCGTTCTTCCGGATCCTCATGGAGAAATGAAGATTGGGCGGAGAAGAAGAAGAATGGATCAAAAGGGGCTTGCTTCGTCTATTTTTTTCTTTCACTTTCTCGCGCACTTTCTTTCTTCCTCTCTCCTTCAGGTTTGGATTTGGGTTCGGGAGACAGACTCTATTTTGTTTTGCAGATCTCACACACAACTCGATGGTCGGGGTTTGTTTTCTCGGTCCTTCATATGTTTCTGTATGCTTGTTTTCGCCCATCGGACCATTTTGCCCCTCACATTTTTCTTTATTGACACTGGAGTGCTGTTGTCTTCTGCACTTGTGTGCCTAAATTTGTAAAAGAAGGCTGCGGCTATGCCACATCACTCAGCCTTAGGTTTGTCCAAAATGACATATTTTAACCTGGAAATCATCAGATAAGAACAAGCCCACAGTAAAATACTATACGCCCCACACCCAACACAAGCCAAACCATCACCAAATAACGTTAGCTAGGCTGAGTAGAAAAGCATGTACTTGTTCTATTCCCAAGAAACTTATGTCTAGTAATGCATCTAGCTCTTCTATTAGTTTTATTCTATTGCTCCTTAATAGTTGATGAATAACTCATATTCATTCAAAAAATATGTATATTAGTTGATATGTTTTAAATGAATAATAGAAATATATTTAATAAAAATTTAATTGAATAAAAAAGTCAAATACGTTTTGATCATCTAGTAACCGTAGTTTAAATACTCAACGAAACGTATAATATTAAGCGCATAAGGCAGTTGGTAATAAACTATTATAATTTAATTAAAAATTTCGTATTTAAATTTTATAATTTTTTTAATTTAAATATAAATTAATTCATGTTTGATGTAATAATGATAAATATATATTTTTTTAAAAAAAATCAACCCAATAACAAAGAGATTGATGGTTGGTGCCCAAACAGAAAGGATAAAAGGCTATTTTGGTCAACAAAATATTCCCTTAAAAATGAGGCAAAATTTTGTATAGATGAAACCTACCATCTTTTCTCTCAACCATAGGAGGAGAAAAATGTTGAACACCGTATATTGCACGCGCCAGATCCTACATGCTGGGTAAGTTGTGGCAAACAAAATTGGGCCCACAGAAGGACAAGTTGGACCGTTTACTTATTAGGCCCCACCGAGACCCAAGGATGAATGGTTTTGCTTATGGACACCATAACTTGTTTGAGGATTGCACTGCATGAAAACTTGGTCTCAAATACCAAGTTTGAATTCTAGTAGGAAAAAACACTATTTCCACAATTGTTTCTATATACAACACAATATACATTCTGTATATATTAATTAATGTAACAATAAAATTATAAATAAAAATAAAAAATGTAAAAGTAAGTGTGACACTTAATGATAGTGTTTTTTTTATTATTATTTATATTTTGGTACATAATCATTCTTATAAATCACTCAAGTTTCATGATTCTAAAAGCTTCTATCGCTGTTTTAATTTTTAAATTTACTTTGACAAATTGATTAATTTATATTACCACTTTGTTTTTGATAAATATTTTGAATAGAACTTGTGTTATTGTAAACGATTTTATTGAATAAAATAAAATAAGATTTATTGTTTTGCTTTTCATTTTCGGGGTTGGTGAATTAATTAGAATGGCAATGATCAAACCAAAAAAGTTGTACTTTTAGCTCTAATATCTGGCCGTGGCCATTCATGTTTTACCTTTTGGCAAGTCCAATTGGTAGCGTTTACGTAACAACCATGAAAGAAAGATACATCGAATAGAAATTGTGAACTAGTCTTTTGCTAATGCACCAAAAAAAATATAAAATAATAATATACCGTATTATAAACTAATTAATTTAATTCAAGTTGATTTAGATGTTCAATGATAACTCTTTTTAAATAATTTTCTTTCTAATCTTAAAGTTTTTTACTTTGATTGTTTAAATAATGTTACATGTCTACATCATAAGATATAAAGATAAGGTGACAAATACAATAATATATAAGGTATAACATAAGTATAAGCTGTGTTTTCCTCTTATAAAATTGTCGAGGTTGGAGAGAGGAATATGATATGTGTTTGGATTTATTCAAAAAAGCAACTCAACAATGATTACTTTTGCACTTGGAAGCAAAGAAAATTTAACAAAATAGCTGATCTCCACTTCATATAAAGTGCTACTTAAAAAATATTAGATACCAGACACATCAAAAGTGAACCCTTTTCACGTACAAGTTCTCATTTGCAGCCCATGGTTTCTATATATATTTACAGGAGATTTAACATTCATCATTTTGAATTCGCGGCCTTTTATGTAGATTAGATGCTGGATTCTCAATTTTAAACTGAATAGAGACTTGTCCGATGTTGGTAAGTCAATATGATAACTGCACTTGGGTTTCGATTGAGATTGGATGGACGTTTTTGGGGTCGCATAGGATCTGCAAGAACGGAAAAGAAAGGGTTAGTTGGGTGATATTCCGACACCTAAGTCAGTACAAAGGGTTTAGGAAAATCAGAATAATGATGAGTTAAGTTTCTAGATGATCGCGTATCTTTAATGGAGTCTCCTTTTATAGTATCTTTATCTAAAAAATTTTTGTCATTTTTGTGAGAATGTAAGTATAACGCTGGGCCTTCGGCCTTTTGGACCTGACCCTTATGTTGCGTGAGACCAGTACGATAGATTTGATTCATATCACCTGAGTTTTTGTATTGGTGCTTGCAGCAGAATCTGTAAAAAGAAAAATAGCCACCTCTTATTTTATTAATTGCATTATAATTTTAATACAAAGGAAAAGTAAAATGCTCACGTTTCATATTCTTTCATCTTTTTTCTCTAACTACTTATTTTTCTGGTAAACAAACAGGGTTTCAACTTTCGAGAACACTGTTTCTTTCCATTTGGTCTGCAGGAAAACAGAGTTACGTACAGAGGTTTCAAGCTTTATTATGAATGAAAATTAATAGTAATATGAAAAGTGCCACAAATTCTCATGACATTGTTTTTAACTTTTTGGAAATACTCGAACTGGGAATTATTTTACTGCTGAAAACTAGAAACTGTTAAACATTATTGCTGAAATCCAAAGAAGTCGGTGTTCTGAGGAATTATAATTGTGACAGCAATATGAAACTGCAGAATTCCCATTGCTTCAAGCAGAAATATGATAAGGGTTAGGGTTAAAAAAGAAAAGAAAAAAATAGAGCAGAGAATAGAATACAGTTTTCTTGATAATAGATTAAAAGGAAAAGGGAAATGATAAAAGAAAATGAGGAGATGCTCAACTAAACTATACATGTTATGATCACTTTGAGCTTGCTTGGGGTTTCATTATTTTTCTTTTTCTTTTTCCTTTTCTTCTTTTGGTTTTCTTATTCCAGTTTCCATTGTAATTAAGAATCTAATTGAGTATGTTCTGTGTTCTGCAAAGAGATTAGAAATAGTAGAAAATGTGCAGAGATGAAGGGTTCAGTTCAATCAACCAATATCTAGAAATTAAACCCTAGAATGTATGAGAAATCGTTGAACAGATATATATATATATATCAGAGAGCTTGTACGTAGCTTCAACCCTAAACCTAATAATATGATTGCTGATTTTTCTTGTTTCTTTGGTAAACGCTGCAGCTATATATATATATATATATATTGGTCAAAGCAAGAACCATACAATCATGAAAAATTCTTCAATTCCTCCTCAGTATAAAGATACCAATAAGGCAACAACAGCCTCAGATCAGATCACAACTACGAAAAGGATATCTTGTTACAGAATCATGAAAAACTATAAATGAAACTTGTCTAGTCATGGATGAATCAAGAACTCAGATTAAAAGGATAAAATAAAAACTACAAAACTGCATTGCCAAACACTAATGTAGACCATTTGAGGAGAGGGTCAAATTTGATTTGGAGGTACGAAGGTGCTAGAATATTATTTCTAAAGGTTGCGCTATTGTACTAAACTACTTCCTCTACATGAGTGAATTTTGATGCCCAAAAGGTACTACTTCATTAATTATATGACCCTCCAAAACTATATTGAACCAGGTGATGTATTTTATTAACCAATTTTAAGAGTAAAACAAAAAATAAGAAACCAAATAGTACAATAGATGATTTGATTCCTTCGTTAGAAAACTTATGTTAGTTCAATTAACTAGAACAATATCTTCTATTCAATATGTTGTTTATATTAATTTTGTATATTTCACATAATTCAAATTTTCAACTCACACTAAAGATGTAGATTATAATTAGTTGAGGATTATTTTATTTTAACTAAAAATTTTAAATATAAGTTTTAAAAATATAACTGGTTGACACGAATAAATTAGTTGATGTTTAAAATTTATATATTATATCTACTACCATAGGATAGAACCAAAACTGTGAAAATTGACATATAATTAAATAAATTATTGACATTGATTTGGAATGAGACGGCAGCAGGAGCAACACGTTTAGCAGAAGGGGAATTGTTTTGACCCCACATAGAAAAATGCGTGGACAAGCCCAATAAAGAAAGGAGAAGTTTATATGTTAAGCCCATGAAATTTGGAGCCTAAATTTTGTCCCTAATATTTTTTTTTAAAAAAAAAAAATCCCAAACTACTCGTTATTTTATAATTTCATTATTGGATAAGTCTCTATCCTTCATATTTTTGGATTTAACTAATTCCAAAAATTTATAGTTTCAGACTCAACTAAGTCTAGAACTCTACCATTCCATTTATAATCTAGACTTAGTTAAGTCTAGAACTGCAAAACTAAAAACAGGGCAGGAAGTGTTTAGGTTTTTTTTTTTTTTATAATAAAAGTAGGGGTATTCAAATCCAAATCAAACCAATTTTAGCCGAACTAAATTAATTAAAATTGATTATTTAATCATATTAATTTGATTGAATTTTTAGAAATTGAATAGTTCAATTCGGATGTCAGATGATAATTAAAAAAATTGATAACGATCGAATCGATTGACTATAAGCATATATATTACATAGTTTTTTCAATATCATAATTTATTTGCTATATTTACTAACACATTTTTTTTTTTTAGTTTATCACTTGTCATAATTTAGATTAAGAAGATGATAAATTATAACTTTGAAAGAATACGAGTCTAATATGGAATCAAATTGGAAAGTTCCAGCACATTTTTTTAAAAAAATAATTTACAAATTATTATAACATGCTTTTTATTTTAACAAGTAACAAATAGGAATGCTCTTGTGGGTGTTCAAAACTTGAATGAAATACCACTCAATTTGAGTATTATATTATATTGACTTTAATTGAATTGTGTTCGTTTAATATTGCGGCTGTTGTATTGTTGGAATTTGTGTGAAATAGGTGATGTAATGTTGCTTTAATTTGATGTATTATTTATTATCATTGTCTTATAGAGTTTAATGCGTATATAATGTTGTACTGGATGAGATTGTATATTGTTCATTAGATATTACATATTGAAGAACACATCATTTCTGTTTTTAAATTTTTTGAAGGCAAAAATCGACTTAATGATAATCAGATCAGTTTGGTTGATGTCTTTGTAATTGGATTAATTGAATAATTTATTAAGAATTTATTCAATTAATCCAATATAATCAATTTCTACCCCTTGATAGAAGGGGAAGCGAGAGTGTATGAGAAAAATGAAGGTGTAGTTAGTAATCCCTAAATGAAGGTGTATTTAGTAATCCCCTGTTATATTACCTCAAGGCACCACACCACAATTTTTACTAACATGAGTAGGACAAAATTGAAATGATCTTCAACGATTATCTTAGGTAGTGTTTATGATGAGCAATGCCCATGATGATTCACTGCTTTCAACTAGCATCATAAATTAATAGATAGATAGCCCTTCACATGACCTTGTGTGAGTTTTAAGGAATCATTTTTTGACCAAGCTATTTCTTTACATCAATCATAAAATAGTTAATAAAAACTTAAACCTTAATCTTATCATTATCATTGAATTATATAATTAACTTATGTTCTAATCAAATTATACTATGAAGGTTGTAGCTTGACTCCAAACACACTACTTAAACATTTTTCTTTTGGTCTTCTCATCCTTAACTTAGAAGACATCAAAATCTTTACTCACTAAATCTTCAGTAAACAAAAAGTTCAAGAGGAGTGTGATGCGTCACAATATCCACCCTCTAAAACAAACGCTCTAAATTCTCTGGCTTTATGTGTTGCCTTTAAAACAAAGGTTCTAGATTCTTCGGTTTCTCGCCAATTCTTAACTCTCACTTAAAGTATCTAATTTCTCAATGATAATAAAATTGCATGTCTAAGGTTTAATTAAATATTGGAAATAGAACCATAATAATGGATCGGGCTGCTCTCACACCCATATCAGAAAATAATCTCAAATAATCATTAAAAAAAAAAAAATAGTGATGAGTGTATTAAAAAAAAAAATCTCTCCTTTTTCTTTTAATTATTTTTACTTTGGTTATATACATTTCATAATTTTAATTAGCCGCAATACCAGTACAATACACCCCCAATAATCCTAAGAAGCCCAAAGTATTTGAAAAAGCAAAAAGATAACTCAAACCGAAGTGTACTCTCCGTAGAAATCAGTAACTCCAGAAGCAGCCCATAGCCGTTGATTATACTCATCTTGCATATCATCAGGCACAAAAGGGGTCCTACATAAAGGACACGTTTTCTGATCATGATCCAACCAACGGTCCAGACAAGCCCGGTGGAAAATGTGCTTGCAGTTCGTCAAGCACCTGATTTCTTCATCGCCCTCGAACTCGTACAGACAAACGGCGCAACTTTCCGGCGTGTACTCCGCTCCTGCCGCCGTCACGAGCTCGCCGAATTTGATGACTGGCAGGAACTCCCGGATCAGGACCGCCGACACCGACGGGCTTTCGGGTACCCCTGCGTGGGATTCGGACCAAACGACCTCGGTTTCGAAGAAATCGGAGAGACCCAGAAAGTGAAAGAGCGAGAAAATGAGGTTGCGGATGAAAGCCAGAACGGAGAGAGTGTGGAGGAAGAGATTCGGGAAGAAAACTTCGGTGTATCCAACTGGAAAGCCCATGGAAATTTTAGAGAGAGAAAATGATAGAGGAGAGAGAAACAGAAGAAGATTCGGAGTTCACAGGTGTAGAGAGCGTCTCGGGTAGAAAATGAGAAATGTATTTATAGAAAGAGAAGGGAATTTCTTTCTTTCTTTATTTATTTATTTTTTTTTTAAAAAAAAATAGAGAAAGGAAAGAGAAGCTTCTGTTTCGGCCCTTGCGCTTGTGATATTTAATTAATTATGTATTTATCTTATAATAATACTGTCGAAATTAGACTAAAAAAAATACAGCGGAAATTAGAGGTGCATAGAATAGAAGGTGATAATGTCACTGGCTGTGATAGGAAGTGCAACAGACACCAATAGAAAATCAGCTCAATTAATGGAACTAGTAGGAAATTAAGTTAAAATCATTAATAAAACTTAGGATGAAATAAATTATCATAAAAATATTTTTTCTAACGATATCCTGTTTTATAAAAAAATATTATATAATATAAATATAAATTCAATTAATATATAAAAACTCATAACTCACAATTTATAATCAAATAAAATTAAAATAATATTTATTTTTTTAAAAAAAAATCAAGTATATTATCAAAATTTATACTTGTTGGACTGAGTAAACCGAGAGTTGACCAGATTTTGACATGTTTAAGTGCCGAAGTGATATTCCCATATATATTCAAAAGTGAGGAGTTGGGTAAAGTTAGTTGTGCTCACTCGGTTAGTAAATAATGGACAGCCACCCTTTACACACAAGTGTCACGTGCTGTAATAGGGAAACAATGGGAAAGTGGGCACCTTGTTATCATCGTCCTCATTGTCATCTCTCTGATAATTTAATTAATTGTTCCTAGTCATAGATTCATAATTGACTTTAGTGTGAAATGAGATAATAACTCATACAATGTGATAAATGCACAAATTTTTTATTTTGTTTTAAAATTATTTGATATTTAATATCGGATTAACTAATGATTAATTTAAATTTAAATAAAATAAAATTATTAAAAGATTACAATTTTTAATATAAAATTTAATATATATTTTTTTTCGTAAAACTTAAATTTAAATTTTTTTAATTAAATGTCAAAATTTTAATATTTTATACCATCCCAACTAATTCAATCCACTAATATATTCTAATCTTCAACATGTTATAATAGATGTTTCAGAAACATGTTTTGCAAGTGATGTCTATATATAGGCTTTCCCTTCTTAATATGTTTCTTTTAAAGTATATAGTAATAACGCTTGTTATGGATTTTAATTTCTAACACTTTGATTATATTATTACTAATTCATATTTATTCATTTTCTTCCACATAAGCCAGCGGTAGTGATTTCTTATAAAAATAGCCTACGCATATCGTGATTATACTATAATTTAATTTAATCATTATTAATTAAGTATAAGCAAGAAAAATTACTTTGTTGACTCCTTGATTATAAAGCTTCAATACTATGATTATATATATGAAACGTGCCAAATTGAAAACTCAATCTGTTAGTTGAATTAGATTCAAGATTAATTATTTAATCTGTGTGCTTATAAGAAAAGAAATCTCATGAGGAAGCAAACAAGTCCTTGTAATCGACCAATGGATTACATCATGTGCTTGGTCAAGATTATCTTAGAATATCAATATATATGATGAAACAACTAATACATGGTTTTTTGAAAAAAGCATTTTGATTATGACTGGACTATAATTACATTGGAATTAAGTGGTCTTATGCAATTTTTTCAATGGTCGACATTATTTATAGTTGAGACTAGAATAATATTTGATTGTCTTTAAGCCCTTAATTTTTATTCTTGATTAATGAAAATATTTTTGATAAATACTTTTATAGTTGTTCGTCTTTTATAAATTTAAAATTTCACCTCTAATTATGAAATGTGAATGTCCGATTGTCCTTGTTAATCATTACTTCGGTCCCGATACCATATTTCTTCCCATCTATACATCGAAAAACATATATATAATATCATCACTACATGGCTTGCCATTGAGTGGCCTTAGGATTTATAAATGTCACGTCTAAGTCATAAATAAATTATTAGAAAATATAGAATATCACAAAAAAATAGCTATTCAAATAAATTATTTAGATTAATGATTCTTGCAAGAACTCTTAGATATAATAAAATATTAATATTTATCATAAAAATAAAAAATTAAGAATTACATATGCAACTATTCGTCATCATTTTGAAGGTAGTTAATTTAATTTAATTAATTATCTGCTGGGGCACATCCTTAGTACTATTATTCTATAAAACTATATTACATTACCTAATTATTCAGTTTGGTCCGTTTTCATAGTGTTGGCCTATAAAGTATTTTTAAATAAAGGAAGGAATAATTAATCTATGCAGAAAACAAGGAATAAAGTTGCAATAGTGATTGCTTATATTATATTGGTCTGTCTGTCTGTCCATTAAAAAGCCTAATCACATCAATAAATATTCTTAATTAGTCATTTCAGTTTGGAGATTTGGCCACAAACAAATCTGAATGTGTCCATTCTTGTAGATTTATTTTTTTTCACTAGTTGAGTTAACATGAGGTAGAATCCACTACCACAACTTTCAGGTGAATCAACTTTTCATCACTATCTTCTATATTTTTTAATTTACTATATTATTAGAATAGATATTTAATTTCCTTAAGTATCAGACAGATTATTATTTAAAACAAAAATAATAATTGGGAAAGATGATTTCAAAATTCTTTTTTTTAACCAAATATGAATTAAATTATATGATTGGTTTTGTTGAAATATTGACATGATTTTCAATTGTGTTGATTTGATAAAGATAGTGTATTTGCTTTGTTAATAATTGCCAAAGAAAGTCAAAACGAGAGGGGTGTATGTTTGTGCATTTTATCCACCATGGTAATAATTTAATCTCAACCAGTCATTTCATTCGCCAAACTTAATCATGCCCGGCCCCTTAACTTTAAATAGTAACATCTATCAACACCATTTTTGTTAATTATCCAATCACACTGTTTTAATTTATAAAAGTGCATTAGTAAGTAAAAAAGCACATTGTGATTAGGAGATAAACTTAATTATAACAATCTTTATATGTGATAGATTAATCTTATTTTTGAAATGGATTAAGATACTTAGAGTAAAACTAAAAAGGTAGTGAATAATGATATAACTGAAAGAGAGAAAGTAAGGGGAGAGTGTGAGATATGAGTACTTTGAAAAAATTTAAATAACCTATCCGATATACTTATTAATGCATTGATTAAACAGTTAACAGTAAACAGTAAATTGTACGATGCAATTGATTGTAAGTATTTTTATTCAGAAGAGAGTGCGAGAGAACACGGAAGAACCAAAAAGAGAGTGGTCAGTGGGGGATGGATGAGAAGAGAAGAGAAGAGACAGACGACAAATCTGGATCGTCGGTGGTGCGAACCCTGGCCAACCAGCAACGCCCATCATGACTCCATGGTTCAGCCCTCAATGAAAATGAAAACACCAAACGATGCATCTTCCCCACAGCTAACCTTAACGTTTTCCACCTTTCAATTTCCTTCCAACAGCGCTTATTCTTTGGATGTGCCTACCCAAGCCAAGACATTCATGGCCCAACTGTCACTAATTATACTATACTGTACTATCTATCCCAAATTTCACTTTCAATTTTTGAATTCTTCCATGCATGCACACTCGCAGGTTTGGAATCAGAAAGAGACCGATGTGTATTAATTAAAGTGATTTAATATGCATAATATAATATAATATGAGTACATAATGTTAACAAAATTTTAAAAACGTGGGGACAGTGACACACTTTGGTCCCCCATCAAATTAATACTAGATCAATTATTCTGTATTATTTGACCAGTTGTCAAATTTAGATTTTACTAGATCAGCTAGCTAGTTCAATTAGATAGAGACATCAGTTTTTGTATGATGCTTCCATCTCTTTCAAACTAGCTACATACTTCTCTTGTAATTCTTTCCAATGTCTTATACTTTAGGGTAATTGGTCCTAGAGTTGTCATCTTGTGACCTAACAGATTCATGTGACCCTTCTTGATGAAGAGAAATTGAGACATAGGACTCTCATTTTCTTGTCATGACTTTGTTGCAATCAAACTGCATCAGCCAGAGTTTGGCTAAAAATGCCCACCAATTTTTCACTAGTAGGTAAATTAATTAGTCGCACATTGCATCATTGCCCCATAAATCAATATATGTCTAAAGAGATCTCATTATGGATAATCCCATCTTAATTTTATATACCAAAAAGAGATTTGGCGAGGAGATAAAAGAACTATTGCCAAAGCTAAAGATATTCAGTTAACCAAACAAAAGAGAAAAACGTGGATATCCTACAAAGCATCCACATTATATTGCCAATTGAAAAACTGATTAATTTTTTATCTTTTGGTTCCTAGATATAATACTTAATTAGCTAGCAAAATTCCTAGTAACTCTAGTATAGGTTGGTCCACACATAATAAGACTTGTTTGGGAGCAATTAGATACGAACCTAACCTACAAAATTTATTTAATTAGATGATATTTTATTTTAAGGACTTAAACGTATAGTTATATCAAATGTTTTGAGTTTCTCTTCACTTTAATCCTCTCAATTTTGAAAAGATTAATTAATTTTGATAAAATTATTTAAAAGTAAAGCTTTCATCTATATTCTTCTTGATTATTTTCCTATGATAAATATTAAGGTACAATTTCTTCCTTACGTTGTTTCTTTCTCGTCAATTTTTCTTTTTTGAGTTTGTTTTTAAATTATTTTTTTAAATATAAATTTATTATTAAATTACTTAATTCACAATTGAATACATATAAATTTAAATTTGGATCATATAATTATATAATTTTAATTTTTTATTATTAAAATCAACATTTATAAATTATTTAATATTTAATATAATATTAAATAACGATAATTTTTTTTTTTTTAAAAAAAATACACACATGTGAGAAGGGGCCCCAGTGCATAAACCAGATGTTTGATTTGTGTCTGCCTTTCTCACATCTCTTATTCAAGTATGCACACCCACATGTTGAAGCTATTATCTTATCTTCACTAACAAGTGTGGGATCGATACAGCTTCTTTGACTCTTCATTTGGAATTTTCTTAAATATTAATTTCTTCCTCAAAATTAATTAATTGCCGTGGTCCTCCTCAAATAATGCTCTGCTTTGTCTCAATTCCATCCATCTCTCATTTCATTCTTTGTATATATATATATATATTTCAAATAATTTATTTTTCACATCAATTATACATATACATCCATTAATATATATCTAATGCATTATAATTATTTATAAGAGTAAAATTATAATAAAATAAAAATATGTATTCACATAACTCTACTCTACTTGTAATGGCCACAACACAATCCTTGTACATTGATTTCTCACATTATGAAAACAGAAAAAAGGATAGAGTTGGTATGAAGGTAAGTCCAACTTTAATGGTAAACGACAAAAGGATGCAGTAGATATGCATTGGCTATGTGGTCTTGTTAGGTTGCTTAGTTATCTTTAACGTTAATGGGTTTGGTTTAATGTACTAGATTTGATAATTAGATAAAGAAGATGATGCTGGTTGGTACAAGTAAATGCGCCACCCCCTATAAATAAAATCTTGCATATATTAAAAGGAGATTTTTATTTTATATTTTAATTTAAATTAAATAAACTCTCTCAAGAATAAAAATAAATTTTTAAAATAAACAAAAAATATTTCAATAAAATTTATATTTATTCTTTCCTTAAAATGTGATAATTAATTTTATTTAATTTAAAAATATTTTATAAAAAAATAGAGATTTTTGTTTATTAAAAATAATATTATCTTACTAAAATATACAAATAATTAAAACTTGTGATATAATTATATTTATTTAGTGCTAAAAAATAAAGTTAGAATCGAGTTATCGATTTTAAAGAAGGCAGGTGGGCTTGATGTCACATGATATGCTCACGGCATGCTGTACATATCGTACAGCCATTAATCTCACAGACGATCTTTTGCAGCTTTTATATTTTGTTTTGTTGTGCCACCCAACCCAACCATGATTGAAGTACGTTATTGTCATTGGAATAATGATAGTTACATAACACCATAAATTCATATCTGCACTCTCCAATCATTTTATTACCTCATTCTTTTTTCTTTTTTTTGGTAAGGATTTCACTAGAATTTAATGAGTACCATATTAATTACTCTAAATCATTAAAGAGATTCCTTCTATTGGTACATCATATGTGTATATATATATATATATTTATTCTTTTTTCCCTTTTTAACATGATCCTACATAGTGATATGTTCTTGATTCTTGGTTGTGATTTTGGCGTTGGCTATGTGTATTGGGTAAATTTATTCATTTAGAAAGGCACTAACTTTTGATACTAACTTTATATAGAAAAAAAAAAAGAGTTTAATTTTAAAATATAAAAATATTTAAAAATTTTATTTTTAAAAAATTATACTATTACGCTAAATTATTTTCTCATTATATTTTATCACGTTTCATGCTCATCCTAAATTTTCATTTTAGGGTGTCCTTTTACCAACCATAACGTCTCTTTCTCAAAATTTAAACTTTTACAAAAGAAATTAAAGTTGGACCACTATAGTACAATTTAGATTTATCATGTCACATGCATTAGGCAGTACTGCATAAATGTTGTCCCTTAGTTCAACAAATTTATTCCCAACCAAATGTAAATGGTGACATGTAATATTTAGATCTTGATTGGTCTAAATTGAGTAAAACGACACCCTTTTTTTTTGTCCATAATAAGGAAATAAAATATCTTCAAAACATGAAAATAAGCATTTGATGATGGAGTTTTGAGTTTAAATTTCGACTATAAGAATAAAAAGAATATATTACTCGAATTTCATAGCATCCAATTTAAAAAAGAAGAACTGAAAAACCAACGGAAAGCTTATAGGCCTGCCCTTTTCTATCGGGTTATCTTTGTGGACTATGGGCTGGTTAATTTCTAAAATACAAATTGGGCTTTCTAGCATAAGTATTTGGGCCTAGCTACATCTGAAATGGGATGAACATATTCTTATTCGATTAATTCTTTTGGCACACCCCATAATTCCTAACCACACTCACCCATTCTCCACATGATCTGAACCCATTCTATCATAAGGGTGGTGTGATTAAAATATGGGGTGTGCCAAAAGAACCAGATGAACCATGGTTGTGAAATTTTAAGCAATTAGTTGTTTCTTTATCTGAATCCCCATTCACTCGACATCAACTGAGGACTAAGAGTCCCTTTTTATCTTTTCTTACAAACTTATACTTAGTAGCTAGCTACATGAGCGAACCACGAACACTCTTTTCTCAGAATATATGAGTAAAATCACCAGCTAAAGCTAATAGATTCGAAATGCAGACCAGATGAGCAAATGGCTGCAACCTCCTGCCTCATTTTCTTGGGACCTGAAGCCATAACCCCAACACTTGCCCCTTCCAATTCAGATAGCATTTCTGCAAAAAAAACAAACAAATAAATAAAGGCATAATGGTAGCTTGGACCTAAGACCTCTACGTAGATTCTCAAGGAAATAGAAGTTACTTACTCTTCAAGTTAGGTCTTCCACCATAATGCACATTAGTAACATGAACAAGGGATTGTTGGCGAAGGCTTTCTAGTTCTCTATCTTCATTATAAATCATTGATGCTGGCGATGTTGCCGGTGTACTTGCCATGTTCTGAATCTGCTTTGCTTCCATGGCATTGTGTTTCTTGTTCCAAAGAACAGCTGCACTAGCAGTTATGGCAATGGACACACAAATCACTAACATATTGAGGAATGATCTCAAAGGGTATGAAAAAACTTTATTTGTATTACAATAGATAGGGTAAATTTAGTAACGAGTAATGATCCCCATTAAGATAAGGTAAATGATGAAAGAGGATGAGATTACAGCACCAAGCCAGAGCCAACTGTTTGGACCCAATAGCAGAAATGGGTGAGTCAGTTGCATAGGGCTTGAACCATATGGATCGAGCTTGAATATTAGAGCTATCTGATTTAGGCTCTCTGTCTCTTGTAATATAGGCCTCAATTTGAAGTTGCAGGTTCGAGATGTCAGAAGGGATTCCAGAGGTGGGAAGATCAGGTCTAGCATTGAAAGAGACGAAGAATTCTTGAATGAACAAATTAGTATAACTTTTGGGGTTTGTTTTACAAATATTAGATCCCTGATGATTGAGATAAAAGGGGTGATTCCTCTACCTCCACTCACCATCACAAGGGTGTCATGCCTAGTAGAAAAATATCAAACAGTTAGTGTGTGGAAAAAAATATCTCAAAAAAGTACTTTTGAAGTGTAGTATTGAATAGAAGCTGTAAATATTTTGGCTTTTAAGGTATTTGCTTCATGAACAACCATCATTTTTCTTTTATTTTTCCTTGTCAGAAAGCACTTCTAACAAGAAAAGAAGAAAGAAATCCATCTAAACAAGATGTAAGAACAATACATTTGAGGATGTATTTTTCTACAAAACTTCAAACCTTAGATAATTGGTTGATGCAGGTCCATAAGGCCCTTCAACAGAGACATTGAGACGATCAACTGAAGAAGTAGAGGATAGCATCTGGTAGAGCTTCTGGGACCAGCTTCCTTCACTTTTAATGACAACACTTAGCTTCTCCGGCTCCAATTTGCTATTAGAAGTGAGAGTAAAAGGGTGCCATTGCAGCTTTGAAATGCTTGGTAGATTTATAAATATTATGCTTGTGGGACTATAAGTCAACCCTGCCAAAGTTGAAAAAAACAATCAAAACTTCTAATTTGGAAATCTAATCACTTGAAAAAGTTAATAATAATAATGTTTTAAAAGCTTCTAATGTTATGTTACCATGACTTTTGGAGAAGTTGAGTTCAAGAGTTTGACATGGCAGAACTCGAGCAGAAACTAATCGAACTTAGCGTCTGGATTGCAAGAACCTTAGGTAATCAACCATGAAGAGGTAGAAACCAGGAAGCATGATGCAAGCATATGAAATGCCAACACGAAAGATGAACAAGACTACGAAGAGAATGTAGAGATGATGAGTGTAGAAGAAGAGCTCAAACAGTTTTCTCCTTATGCCGGGGATGGTTGCAACCCACAGCAACAAACCAGAAAGCAGAGATAACTCTCCAGCCACATTTGATATCCCAATTTTATCCCATTTCAGCATCTGCATGCAAATACATGGAAACAAATTCTCTACCATTTCAGACTCTGAGTGTCATCATCATGGGTCAAAGTCAAAGGAAGTAGTTGTAAAGGTTTAGGCCCATTTTAGCCCAAGAGAAAGTGTCACATGGGCCTCATATAAGTTTAGGCCCAATTTCATATGGAAAAGCTGACCAGCATGGTTGGATTAACTTAAAAATAACTTCTTCTTCTTCTTTTTTTATAAATTATACGGATAGTCCAAAATAAATTATACTGATTTTTTTTTTTTCAAAAACAAACTAAACCTCAAAATAAATAGCCAAAAAAACAGAAGAGGTTGCAATGATCTTAACCGTTGGATTCCTCCACCACTAAATCATCAACGAGTGAGAAAAATCATGCAGAAACACACTAAGATAAAGGCATGACGCAACAAAGTCATCATCTCATGATTGGCAAACCAACAAACTACACCTCAAAGTGTAAACACACAATCAACAGATCTTGGCCGAAATCTGGGAACATCTTCGTGTGGGTCCTACCACAAACGGTGGGACCAACTAACTACTTATGATTTTCTCAGAAAGTCAAACGTCTTATGATTTTCTCAGCGTGAGTTCAATAACTGGTTACCACCAAATTAACTTTCTTTATATCAAGATCTTTTTTTTTTTAAATAATATGATTATCAAGGATCATATAATTGTTGGATTCCAAGTGTTTGATAAAATGCTTACACTTTTTCGTGATCTTCCACTGCTAATTTGGGAGTGATTTTAATGTTGGGTAAATAGGTTGAGAAAGACCAAACTAGGAGTGCAATGAACATAATCAAGAAGGCTAGCTCAGTGCCTGAAACGATGCCAAGAGGGCCTCTCACAAGCATGGGTTTCTTCCATAAGGGTGGCCCTTGTTTTTTCTTCCCATTGCTGCTCATATGGTGGAAAAACCATAAAATCCCAATTCCCAGGAAAAAGAAAAATTAAATCATATGAGTGTGGAAATAAGATTTTTTTTTTTTTAAAAAAAAAATCAACTTTTGATTGAAAAAAATACCTTCCCATGTTAGAGTCATTTGCCCTTTTGGCCAGGTAGAGGTAGGCTGTAAAGAGGTAGATACAGCCCAAAGCAGATATGAACAAGATTGGAAAGGTGAACAACAGAAGCATTACACCTGCAAAAAAGTCAAAGACATATGAGGAGAAATCATATTAGAATTAAAAGAGAGCTTCACTGCACTTGGTCAACTATTAATAAGCGTTTAATACGGTGCCAGATACCAGATTATTCTTAAAAAAAAAATAAAAAAAGGAAATCATACTAGAATTGAAGGGTTGAGTTAAAGCAGATTGACCTTGTGCTCCAAAATAGGTGGAACTAGTCTGAGTTGTGATTTTAGGCAGCCATTTTTGCCTGTAGATATTGGTGGGCATCATTATCCAAATGAAACCGGAACCCAGAAACAGAAGCAACACTGTCAGCTTTATTGCAGATTGAACGGCGTCCTATTGTTGTTGGGAATGTGATCTTTTCACCACTTCCATGGCCATCTTTGTGAAGCTTTTAAGTGAGTTTGGAGAGGAAGGCTCCAATGAATTGAATCCTTCCTTGTGTTTTTAAGTATTTATATTAAGAAACAAGTTTATAATGAAAGAGTAGTATAATGCAAGTAACCATGAGGCATGAGAATTCGGTCATCCTACAGTGTTACAAACGTGGAAATTAGTATTCTAAAGAGGGTTCCTGGCATTGATCATGGGAGGAAAATTAGTATGGGTTTTTACCTTCTGCAGCCCCCTCTTTAACACCCACCACCCCTATATGCGTGAAATGACGATAATGCCCTTGTGCGCTAAAATAATCCCTCCCCTCCCCCTCACCCCCGCAACGGCCATTGTCAAGAACGGAAGCAAACCCTAAAAATTTATTCTCAATACCTTTTGTTGTTTTTGTGATTTGCAAGAGTAGATAAACTAATTTTTGGGTATGCATTGTTCGTGCGGAGTTCAATCGCATATAAAACGAGGTTTGTATTTTGTATTTTTTGTTTCGAATCGATGAATGGTTGTTGGTGCCAGAAACGCTCCTCCATAGGCGTTATAAGGTGAAAAATGCCTATGCATGGTAACGCATGTGCAAAAGCATTTTCAACATTAAAAACGCCTATGAAGGAGCGTTTCGGGGTAAAATAGCCAAAAATGAATTGAAACGATGTGCACAAGCATTTTCAACATAAAAAACGCCTGTGAAGGAGCGTTTAGAGGTAAAATAGCCATAAATGAATTGAAATGGGCGTGCAGATCTATTTTCACTTAAAAATGGGGGTACATAAGCGTTTTTAACCGTTTTGATGTGTATTTTTACTTGGAAGCTAGTTTGAGCCATGATATTTTAATTTTGTAAATGTAGAAAAAGAAAGATTGATTGTACTTCGAACATGCGTAAGAATTTATACTTCAACTGTGAATACATCCCAAACGAAGAAGCGGATTTAATAACCGATTCTAATTTGCTTCAACCAGTATGTTAAAACTTTGTTGTTAGACTAGGAATAAAGTGTTTTTGTCATATTTAATGGTTGGTATGAAATTATCTGTTCATAGGTTAATGAAGATGAAATATGCAATGGTAATAGCTCTTTTGTAGGAGAAGACTTGACTCATATTTTTAGTACTAATCAAGTAAGTAAGGCGTCTTTTTGAATAACACAAACACAATACATAATTTCATTAATAATAGTTAACTTAGAATGATTATCTTTTTGTACAGACATTTAACACAAGGGATGAGCTTTTGAAATGGGTAAGAGATATTGGAAAGTCGGCTGGGTTTGTTATGGTAATTACTAAATTGGAGATAGGAGTCGAAGGAAAGCGTACACAAGTCATATTAGCATGTGAACACGGCAGTAAATATAGGCCTAACTGTAAAAGAAGCCATACAGTGCTCGAGACGGCAACAAGAAAATGTGAATGTCCATTTAGAGTGAAGGGAAGACAATGGGCAAATGGTTTATAGAAGGTGCGAGTGCAATGTGGATACCATAACCATCCTGTAGCTAAGTCGTTGATTGGGCATCCATATGTTGGACGCTTGAATGAGGAAGAGTTAACCATGGTGGAAGAGATGACACAAAACTGGGTTCCTCCTCGGGACATATTGTTATCTCTAAAGAAAAAGAACGTAGAAAACGTAATAACTATAAGATAGATATATCATGCTAGACAACAATATAAGCTGAAGATTAGGGGTCCTAGAACTCCAATACAACATTTATTGAAATGTTTGGATGAATCCAAATATTTGTATTGGTGTAGGAGTGATGAGGAGTCAGATATCGTTAAGGACATATTCTGGACACACCCTGACTCAGTGAAGCTGTTGAATGTCTTTCCTATTGTTCTGTTAATGGGTAGCACATACAAAACCAATAGGTATCTTCTCCCACTACTTGAGATTGTTGGTGTGACATCGACAGAGTTGACATTCTCAATCAAGTTTTTATACATGGAGTTTGAACGTACTGACAACTTTGAATAGGCACTTAGGAGGTTGAGATCCTTAATTTGGCAAAATGACTTGTGTCCACAAGTGATTGTGACCGATAGAAAACTTGCATTAATGAGAGCCGTAGGAATTGTATTTCCTACATCAATGAATCTGTTGTGTCGGTATCACATTAATAAAAAATATGGAGTCGAAATGCAAACAGTCGGTTTGCAATTATGCCTATTATGAAAAGGTGATGGATGCGTGGGAGAGGGTTGTTGATGCTTCCGATGAGGAAGAGTACCATTATGCTTATGCGGCATTTCGGACCACATGCGGTGCACTTGATAGCTTTGTTGCATACGTTGACGATACGTGGTTGAACCCATACAAGGAGAAATTTATTCTAGCTTGGACAAATAAGTACATGCATCTAGGCAACACAACAATAAACCGGTCGGTTGATAGTTTTTTCTCTCTAATATGTAACTTGCATTTGTCTATTACATATCTAATAGTTTTATTGTTGTCATTATACTAGGGTAGAGGGTGCACATGCTAACCTGAAAAGAAATTTGCAATTATCTATCTGGGATCTTCATAGTTGCTGGGAAGGAATTCATGCTTTAATAACATTGCAGCACAATGAGATAAAAAAATCCTATCAACACAGTCTTCTGAGAGTGGAGTACAAGATGAATTGTTCATTATTCAGTGGCTTGTATTGTTGTGTTTCACTAGCTGCAATTAGACACTTGTGGAGAGAGCTTAAGAGACCCCAGTCGTATGTTGGCACAGACATGGTTGCATGTGGTTCCAGCATTAAAACTATGCATGGATTACCTTGCGTGCACGAGCTTGGGCAGTGGAATATTTCAAGCTTCTCTGTTCGGTTGAGTTCAATTCACCCCCATTGGAAGACTTTGACATGGGAGGTTGAGCGCAATGGTCGAGGGACAGTGCCTTATCGGGATGCCATAGACATGTTATGGGGTAGGTTCAGCATATTAACTATTGAGGAGGAGCAGTGGTCTCAGTATCACAAGACAGTTGCACTAGCATACCTAGAAGTCTGTTCATTGAAGCCACCACCAAAGAAGGTTAAAACAAAGGGCGGCAAAAAGAAGTTCACCAAGAGATCAACATCATCTACAAAGCGTGATTCGTCACTATTTGAGATTGTGGATGCACAGTGGAGTTCTATGCACAAAAACATGCCATCAGGAACATAACCATCAACAAGAAGCTCAATGACACCTACTAAGCCCTCTCGCATATGTAGTAAATCCCCATTTAGCACAACTTCATCTGAGCCACATAACATAGATCCATTCAGCCATAAATAGGATGCACATGAAGGTACAGATGAACATTTACAGCAGTTGATGCAATCTCATGTGTATGGCACCAGTAGAATTATTCATCTACTAGACCAATTACCTATATGTATCTATCCCTTCGTGGATGATGTTACTGATGTTCGCCCTGATGGAAATTGTGGTTACCTGACAATTGGGACCCCCAACACGTCTACCATCGACCCAACCACTTATTCTATAGTCCAACTGGAGACATCAACAAAATGGCCTCCCATTGGGAGGTGTAGCAGTGATGACACATCATCTAGTGTGATGGTTATCTCCCCGATAGGTAGGTGGAAAGTATTAGTATCTGTGTGCTACCTCTCAATGAATGCAACTATCAACGCCTTATCAACCATGGAGTAGTCCAAACTCAGCAGTAGCTCCATCCTCGAATGCCTGACTATGTGGCGCACATGCTCGGGCATTGTGTCATACTGTAACGCTTTAATTTTATTCCCGTGAATGAATAGTCTGATAAGGGGCCGGTCCTATTTTGTGCGCAACATCAAGTTAGTTTTACATCATATAAAAAGACAGATAACTTTAATTATGTAGGTGTCCATACTTACTCGTTCACCTGCCCATACGTGGAGTCAGTATGCCCTCCGTATCTCCTAAGTGTTGAGAGATCATGTGGGCCACATGGTACTGTAGCAGTCAAGAGGTCAGTCTTGCGTATGACCTCAATCACCACCTCACGATCTGCTCCCCAGGCATTGTCATCAGAATCCGAGTCATCAGATGTGGTAGCCGCTTGAATATCTTGAATTGGTTGCAGTTCAGCGTGACCTTGTGGTTGCCTCCGGTTTACACACTCTCTGCGCTCCAAAGCCGTCGGTCGACGACGATCAGCTTGTTGTCCCTATTCAAATAATTTTGTATCTCTAAAAGCTAGATTCTTTGTTCTCACCATATTTCCTGCAACAATGTCAACTCAAATACTTTCAGATCAAACAAAATCCAAACATTAAATAACATACATTAAACAATGAAACCGTAATACAAACTATTCATTTTGCTGTTAATTTCAAATAATATTCAAGCAATTTTAAGATCACATTAGCTGACAAAATTAGGAAAACCAAAAAGAACAAAAAAATGCCCCAAACGCCTCTTCACATGCGTTTTCAACCCTAATAACGCCTCTTCATCAACGTTTTGATTAAAAACCTCTCCATAGGCATTTGCACACACACAAACGCTTATGTACAAGCGTTTCACGCTATACGCCTCTCCATAGGCGTTTAGCAACAACAAAATGCCTCTACATAAGCGTTTCACCAAAAATGCTTCTACAAAAGCATTTTGTTCATCCACACACCTCTACACCCACGTTTGGTTTCCCTTCCTAACCTACCACTCTTCAACGCCTCTCTAAAAGCGTTTACAACCCAAAAACGCTCCTCCATAAGCGTTGGTCCATCAATGCCTCTCCATAGGCATTTTCCCATACGCAAGCACCACGGTGAAGGTTTGATTTTTCACCATTTCCACTCAAGTTTATATAAATAAAATGCATACAAACACAAAAATGGAGGATAAACCATACCTTTTGTTATGAAATTTGCCCAAGAACACTAGCCAACTTCCAATGCTGATGAGAAATGTGAAGGAAGAAATGAGCGGCGCGGGCTGAGGGGATGGTAGGGTTTACGGGAGAAGAGAGAAGAGAAGGAGGAGGGCGGATTATGAAAGGGCATTTTTGGAATTATAAAAAAAAATTAAAGAGGGAGGTGGTGGGTGTTAAAGAAGGGGACTGTAGAAGGTAAAACCCAATTAGTATTCTACACGAGGGTGCCTGGCATTGATCGTGTGGGACACGGGTTCACATGGTTTCAAGGTTAACTATTTTGAGAGTGTTGATTGGTGCCAAACTGAAATACCAGAACAGAATCGACTAATAATGCTAGATGTTAGGTGGAAGTACAACTTTGCCCCTGTCTCCCAATATTTGGTTTGCAGTTTTGCGGTTGTCTGAGAGGGACAATTTTGTCTTTTCATTGAATTTTAAGTGATTGTTGGCTTCAATATAGGGATTAGGGGACAATCAATATCAAATAGAAGCAGCAGCGGTAAAAGTCTTGTTATATTTGACAATAATTTGTAGTTAATGTGATGGTATGCTATGATCAAGGGCCACTTCTTTTCACACACACACACACACACACACACACACACACATATATATATATATATATATATATATATTTTAATCTTATATCTTATTTATTTTGAAACTTTAATTTTTAAAATATAAATTTACACTCCAAAAAATATAATTTTAAAACACAATATATATTTTAAATTTTTAGAATGTGTTAAAAGAATTCGCCATGATCAAACTACTTTACAGCATGCAGGCCTCTCGAGACAATATCAAGAGTAGAAACTACTCTTTTCATTTTGTTCTTCTTTTTCTATATATTTCTTCGACTTTATGCATAAAGATTTAGTTTTTTATTATTTTTATTATAACAATATCATCAAGCCAATTTTATCATAGTAAACTAAGGGTGAGATTTATACTAAACATTGTAGACAGTGAATTTTACTTCACATTAATAGATTATATAATAATATAATTATATATATTCACTATTGCATTCTTTTTAACAAAGTATTAATCAAATAAACAAAACGAGAAGAAAAATAAATTGTAATCATCAAAGATAGAAATCTATTCAGAAGAGGCTTTTTTCTCCTTTAGGGATAAAAGGAGTTGAATCACCAAGCTTGGGCAAATTGACCAGACCATACTTGTCAAGCTTGAGTGAACGGCAAGGCAAATGCCATTTCCAAATTCTGAATGCAGTTGCATGAAATTAATTTCACCCAAGAGTTTGAGTGAATGGTTAGATAAATCAAACAATACAGTAGAAATGGTAATTTTCTAATCAGCTACAGAGTTGGGAAAAGGCAGCAAAGAAAGTTTTCTGTATGTTCTTCATATACAAACTGCTCGTGCAGATTGATATTTGCCTAACTATTTACTAGAACAAAGTTTATCCCAAGAACACCATAAAATATTACAGTAATCCATGGCTCTGTTTGCCACTCAATACGAAGCTTCAAACTAATAATTACTAAGACAAGAGCTACAGCCTAGAGCATTACAAAACAAAGTATAGCACAAGATATTTCTTTACACAACTAAAAGCATATTAGATACAATACATCAGTCCTCAACTGTAAGTTTCTATATCAGAAATTTCATATTCCAAAAGACAGGCTTACGCTCTCCCATCCTTTGATGGCTTAATCAATGATGCCCCATCTTTCTTCAGTTTCCTTCCTGTAGCCGCTTAGACCTGCTGATAATTTATTTTACTTGCTGACTGAATATTGCCCATCTTGATATTATCATCAGAAGCATTAACAGGCAACCTCGACCATACAGAATCCCTTGTCCCCATCATCCTTCTGCGAATGATCATGGAAATGCTTAACAGAATGCACACAGCAGCTACATACGTGAACAACACACCCGTATTTCCCTTTGACGAGCACTTCAGAACCATATCAGCAGAAATCTCTCCATCAAGACTATTATAAGAATTGTTCAGCTTCATAACCTCAATCCCATTTAAGATACCATCAACTACATACGGAATGCTACTCTTTGAAGGACCTATATCAACACTTAAAATCCCTGTCATGTCTCCATCAACCACAAAGTCAGCATAAAATGGAGAAGCCAGTGAGCCTGTAATGTATGTGAGATCCAGATTCTTGTATGCTAAGTTCCCATTGACATAGACATTGAAATACAGTAAACCGAGTGAGATACTAGCAATGTCACAGAAGTGCATCCGAACAAGATACTTATATCCTCCAATGATTGGAAACACCCATGTCATATTGACATTGGGAATAGAATCATTGTTACTTCTAATCAACCGGGCACTGTTGTATACGTTATCAGGTCCAACTTCACGGCTAGCCCCTCCAACCTGATACTTGATCCTACCACCGAAGTACAATCTTTCAGACCCAGCATTTGATTTGAAGAACTCATCATCAGGAATCCAAGTCCTCCACAAGGAATCATTAAAGGGAGTAACTTTAGGTCCCCCAACGTTGACCCTAAACACAATTTCAAGAGCTTGCTTGGACAATACATCAAATTTCTCTACATTTTGGGAACTCACATATTGTGCTGTGTCAGGCACGAGGTCCTTGGGGGCAGATATTACCTCAATCGCATTCACAAATGCAAATTTCGAATTTTTATTTGGAACAAACCAAATCACAAGCTTCTCAGTATCGACCCTAATTAGGTATTCCACGATCCTAGGGTTATCAGTACTCAGACGACTAAAATTGCTCAGAACCACATACTCATTAACCAAAACATTAAATTCAGCATCACTCAGTTGGAATTTTGGAGAATTGAATCTATAAAAGTGAAGGCGTACCATTTGGGTTCCTTTGTCTCTGATATCAAACACATACTTGGTAGGACCAGTGAAAATCCGAGCCGTGTGGTAGATCGGGGGCAAACCCGGAACTGGGTTTTCATTTCTGAATGAAATTGAGCGAGCAGAAGACGATAACGGTGTGTTGTAGCTAGAGAGATCGCCAACGAATCGGCGGTTGTCTATGGTTGTCTCCACCGTGGAACCGCAATCGACGAGGTAGTTGTCGATGGGGGAAAAGAGATGGGAAAGCACGGAAAGTGTAAAAAGAGAAAGGAGAAGGAAACAGGAAATGAGGCTCTTGTGCACGAACTCCATGACTCAGAGAGAGAATTGGGGTTCAAAGGGAGAAAACTAGAAGGTGAAGTCGATGGCTTTGCATTTGTATTATAGCAATGAGAAGAGAAGACTGAGTCAGTTTGAGTCCGAGAGAGAAAAGTGAGCGTGTGGGACCACGCATTCCTGAACAAGTTGGGCAGCTTGCCTTCGATGCCACTTCCATATGCCATAACGACTTTTTCCAAAACTGTCTATGTCGGTGGTTTTTCCATCCACATAATATGTCTGTTAATTAGTGGAAATTAACTTGATAATCTGATGACTTTGTAGTCTTTGGTGTTCAAATTCTTGGAAAAATATCTTCTCGTCTAATTTCTTCTACCGTGTATCATGATTGCTCAAAAATATATAAAATTATACTATAACAATTATCTTAAAAATAATTTTTTGGATTAATTATGATACTAAATCAAAATACTAAGATAGAGAATGGAATAGGAAGTGTGATGGAATATATCATCCTTAATGCTCCTACACTAAACTAAATAACTATTTACATAAATATCCAAATATAACAAAGTAAGTGAAGTGAAAACATTGTGGCAAAAGTACATCCTAATATAATTAGGTTTGAGTAATCCATCATGTGGGTTCCTTCATGGAAAAGAAAAAAGAAAATTGCAACAGAATACTGAGTTAGAACCAGGTTAGACTCATGGGGTAGAGCTGAGGATTCTCAAGCAATGTAACATTTTCATATGAATCTACAATTAGATATTTCATTTTCTTATTCCGTTGAGCCAAAAAATTAACTTAAATTTTGATAAACGTACAACCACGTTCCTGTCACTCGTCTTCGTTTACATGTACAGTAAGGAACTCTGAGAGTGATGTGATTTGATGGCAAAGAAAAAATAATATGAATATCAGAATATTAACAGAAGAGGAGCTGTTTCCCATTTTTTGCAACTACAATTCAACAATCTCATCCTCTCCGCATGGCCCTACGTCAATCACTAGACTTCCTTTCTTCTTCGTTGGCAGAACCCTGCAACAATTTCTTCTCGGAGACTGATCAAAACACCAAAACAAAACCCATTTCGGTCATCAATGCCCAGTTTGGCTAAAATACAGAACAAGAGTTACGGAACCAGTTACCTTATCCCACAAATTTGGGTCGGGTTTCTTATGGACCTCCACTCTTTCGATTTGGGTAGGATCCTCCATTTTCCACCTGCACTTCGGGTTTGGTTCGACCCGAACGTACTCGCTGGAAGTCTCGTTCGTATGCTTGTTATGAATTGCGTTGGTCAAATAATAAACAAATGGTTTTTGGCAAACGTTCCGGCTGACGGGGCGCGTGTTGAATGCATAGGCGGTGTAATCCGCTCGCCGGTACCAATTGAGGAATGTCCTCGCCGGCATCTCCATTTCCCGGGCCGAGAAAATGCCCCGGAATATTTGAACCGCATAGCCCCAAGATACGGATACAGTCCATTTCCGCGCTTTGTCGTAGCATATGGATTGTTGAATTAGACCGGCCGGGTCTAGTTTCTTGGCCACCATGAGCCGCCGTAGGGCTTGGACCCGGGTCACGTTTGGGAATATGGGCTCCACCACATCCAAGTGGTGAAGGGAGACTAACGGTGTAACGGGATGGGCCGCTAGGAGCCCAAAGAGATTGCCGTAAACATCAAACTAACCAAAACACGAGAATAAATCAACGTCAGTTGAACCCAAAAAAAAAATTAAATATGTAAATTCATAAAAATAATAACTAACAAGAAAATTAGAATTCGAATATATTCCAATCAATGAATCAAGAATTTTTAATTGGCCAATTATCACATGCTGGAACTGGATTAATTTCTAAGTAAAATAAAATCGGCGCTGCGCATCATTTGTACCAAGATGACTGAATATATTATTTGTGAAACATGAATATATTATTTGATATTTTAATTTATGATTAATTTAATTTAAATTAATTAAAAATTTTAAATGAGAATAATTTTTTTAAAAAAATATTTTTTATATAAATATAAATTCAAATCTTAATCACATGCTTAAATAAATTTAATTTCGCTAAAACCAATGCGTTATTTTAAGAAAGTCCAAGTGGGGTAGAGGGACAGGGACAGGGTTACCCACCGTTGACAAGAGTTTCCCAATCATGCAGTCGCCGGTGGCCTACATACTTATGGCATCAAATCATAGGAACATATTTTAATATTTTCTAATTAAAAATGAGATTAATTTCTCCCATAACATAAAATAATTTAAAAAAATATTAATATATATTTTTCTAGACTAAAATAATTCTCGAATACTAAACCCAACTTATTTATTAATTGAGTAATATTTTAATATCTTTATACTAAATTATTAAATAAATTTAGTAGTGTCAGATTTAAGTGGTAGACAAACAGTTATTTATTTATTTATTAGAGTGGAAAAAGAAAACAAAAGAAATGAGTCGGTGGAAACCCGTGGATCCGTTGGATTCGGAATTCGGCGGTTCAGACAAAGTCTACTAAAGAACGACAGGTGGTTTTAGATAAAGGCCACCTAACCCCCGGACGGATCCACTTCGCAAAAATAAAATAATAAAGAAAAACGATAATTTTTTTTTAGTCACCTTCACGAAAGTAATATAATGTTTTTTTTTTGCACAGACATGATGGCATGTCTATCATAATATTGTCTTCTTATGTTTTTGCTTAGAATGACACCTATTAGCTCTATTCCCTTCATTTTGATAATATTATCTGCAAATTTGTGTGAGGGAGAGATACATACATAATTTAAGAGAAGAAAATAAATAATGGGAGCTATTCCATCCATCTAAGTAGCATGTCATTTAGAAATGCATAACAACAAAATCAATTGAAATAAGTGGTTAAGGTTTCCTAGATATCCTTATGCACCAATAGTGTCTTACTCTTGGCTAATAGATAAAAATTAATGTTTTTGAACCTTTTTCAGATTCTTAAGTTCAACCCTCTATTCTCTCTTCGTCTAATTATCATGCTATTAATTTACAATTTACAATCGTAACAATCGCTTAGTGGTAGTGTTTGGTAAAGAAAATACAAGATTTATTCTTTGACCTCGAGATAACATGCTATATATTAAGTTTTATGCTTGATGCTTGATAATAGTCTTTTATCTCTTGTATCAAAAGTGCAAACTTCTACGTTTCAACAATTTTTGATTCCAGACATACCAAGTCAAAAAGTAAGCCCACTTCCCACAATTAATTTCTCTGTCATTCTCACCTTTTTCAAATGTTTTCCCCCTTTTCCCCTCCGTTTTCTCAGGAAACAAACGCCAAAAACACACAGGAAAAAAAAAAAAAAAAAAAAAGATGCCAGAAACTACTGACCTGATGAAACCCCCTTTCCTTGGTGAGTGGAACTCCAAGCTCAGCCATACAAGCCTGAATCCTATCATCGGAGCCGTACAATCCAGGGTACCTCTGAATGCACCTGTCCTGTATTTTCTCCAATGCCACCGCCAGTGGGTAGCTGATGGCAAAGCCGCCACCGCCGTAAGCCATGTTATAAGAGAAATACATGTTCTGCAGATGAGATTCTGAAGAACTCCCAATATAATAGAATTGATTATGGTCATATTTCTGCAGAACCTTCACCAGATTCTCGGCAATAAACACGGTGTCATCGTCTCCCATCACAAACCACCTCACACCCTCCATTCCCAGCTTCAGTGTCTCTGAAACTATGCGGGAAATTCTAATAGCAGACCTGTGACCCTTTGGGTTTTTGTACTTGAAATTTGAAGTGTCACCAGAGATCTTCAATTGGGGTAAGAGTTTCTCATCCCCGGGCTCAGTTTCCACTTTCTGGTCTAGCCAAACAATGCCTCTCATCTCACTGGGTCTCCACCAGAGCTTGATGTACTCTTTCCTCTGCTTCCATAGCTTGGAAGATGCTCCAATGCCAAACACTATGTGGGAAAGATTGGTTTCTTCAATGGGTTTGGGGGATTCTTCATCAGAAGGGAAACTTCTGGTTTCAGAAAGATGGGTAATGGAGGAAAGGGGGTTTTGGTCACAATCTGTAAAAGAATGGCTAACAAATCTAAGGGAGTATAAGAGATAGGAGAGGGAGATTAAGAGGAAAAAGAAAATTACTATCTTTGAGAATGTCCACGGAGAGTGAAAATGTTCTGGATCTTTGAAATTATTCTTCATAGCGGAGATGATGATGCTTCAAGGATTTGAGCTTTTCTGCAGAAAATGAAGATTCAGGGAAGCAGGATCAAAAACCAGAAAAGATTTGATCATATCTTAGCTTTATCAGATATCAGAACCCGAACCCCATCAGGGTAGAGAGAGATAGAGAAAGAAAAAGACCGATTATGGAGGGATCCGGAGAAGTAAGATTTTGGTGAAGGTTTAAGCTTTTCAGAGGTCCCTCTAAAAAGGGACTCGTGTCCTTTGAAAGAGCTGCCGAGGGAACACTCTTTGAGCTTAACAAGGATTCTATTAAAAGGAGCTATCTTGCAGAGGTGTAATTGGAATTTTAATATTGATTTATATTTATATTATTAGTTTATATTCTTGAAATTGGTTCATGAATCATAAATAACTTTCATTCATTGCTAAGGTCAAGCATCCACGCGCAAGAACACCAATGATAAACAACCTGTAAATACTAAATATATAAAATTGATAAAAAGAAGACATTTTTTGTTTGGATCTATTATATTTGTGGTCATTCTTGTGCTTATTTACTCTTGAAATATTAAACATTATCATGGGAAACGTCAACATAACTGAAACCTTGGTCTCTTTTGAGGTTAATTTTGATGCTCTTGTGCTGCGTTTTTCTGTCCTTTATTTTTTTTTGTAAAAAATGGAAACTTGTCATTTTACTAAACATCCAAACAAAGAGCAGCATCAACAATAACAGATACAGATGGAGGATGATTGTCCATCCAACACGCCATTTTGACTGTGTCTCTACCTCTCTTTCCTTCAGTTCCTTCTGTTTTTTTTCTTCTCTTCTCCTACATTAGTTTTTGGTAACCATAGAAATGTCAACTCAAAAAAACTCTCATTTTCACCAAGAATAATAAAGGTGTTAATTTGGATCAAAATAACTTCATCTTACATTTTTAGTGGATTAAAGTTTGAAACTTTAGAATTATTTTTATAAGAAAGTCAATTACTATTTACTCCTTATCTTCTCTTGATGTTGGTTAAAAAAAAAAAAAAAATTCTGCTGTCAATTGTTTAAACTTGTTATGGATGTGTGTTCTTATAAATGCAAGTGAGAAAATTTCTTTAAGTTTTGATGCATGGAAAGTTTAGATTGAAGAAAGAGTTGATGCTACTTTAGGGAAAGCCAACTCTTGTTTAGATACAACATCTTCTTAATTAGCCAAATCAATCCGTGAAGCAAGAAAATTACTAGCTTTGATTATGTTACATTAATTAATTTTCAGATGTAAATTTATTTTATGATATAATTAATTACCAATTTAAGCATAAAGAATATTTCTATTTTAGAATTAAAGAATTATTTAATTGAATGGTTTGGTTATTATATATGATGTATAACTTCAGGCACTCACTCCAGCTTGGAATGCCAAATTTGGTCTAGTGGAGGGTGCATTGTAGGAAGTTGGTTACTCTCTCCAATTCCCTTCAACTAACTTTATCAATGATTTTGCTCTAGATTTTGTGGTAACTGAATAGCACGTTGTCGTTTTTCTGTGGGGAAGTGAAAAATTTCTCTTCTAGAATTATACTTTAAACGACTGGCGTTTAGCTTCCATTTTCTAGAGAGTTTGTGGGTGGAAGGTGGTAGCCCACTACTAATTCTAAGTTAATCTCAGCTTGTCTATTTAAGAAACAAATATAATTTAACTTTAGAGATCTTTAAAGATAATTTTTTATATATAAACTTGAACTCAAATTAATATACTTTAATATTCATTTATGACATTGAATGGTTTATAAACAAAAATTGAGTAGTTGAGTTTCAACGTATTTTTCTTGAAGCCAAGTTCAGCGCTAATCGCATCACTAAAGAAACAGTCAATGATAGTTCATATTTTATAATTTTGAAATAGTCCCGTGGTAACTATCAACTAAGCTCATAGTTAATTTTTTTAATATTTTTTTGTTAGATTATAATATTTTAATTTTTTTTTCTTTCCACACACAAAAAAGAGCATACTTAACTTTATACTATCAAAATTAAGGCATGTTGGGAGAAATATCTAATAGGAGGTTAGGATATTTTTAATTTTTTTAAAAGGAATCACATAATTTATAATAGCTTTTGTATAACTCTTGGTATTTTCATTGCCAACAAAAATTATATGATAATGTCATTGACTTGTGACTACCAGCCATGCATATCCCTTATTTCTAAAATGAAATAATTTACAATGAATGTGATTATTGCCTTTATACATAGGCTAGACGTGAGAATCTAGTTATCCTCTCTATCTGGTTTTATTCTTCCTATGGAAAGTGGAGATCTTTAAGATTCTTCTATAAGTTTTGAAATTTATCAATATAAGTGAAAGATAAGACAAAGAGTTATCCATACATATACATATATCCATTTGAAAATTCATTATAATCCTTGAATTTTTATTAAATAATTTATACCTAAATAAAATTAAGGTTAGATTTAAGTTTATAGAAAACATAATTGAAGAAGAGACACCCAGGGAAAAGACTAGAAAGTCTTAAAGGGATTTTGACACCCTTCCCTCTTTTTAGTCGTAAATTGAGCACATAAGTTAAAGCTTGTAATAGTTGAAGAGAGATTGTAAACATTGTATTTTATCTAACATTTTTGTAATTTTTAAAAAAAAAGTAAAAGAAATTATAAAAAGAAGTATTTTTAAAAATATTTTTTCGAAATAAAAAAAATTGGGCTTTTAATTTAAAAATTGAAGATTAATCCGTCATTTTTATTGGACTCAAACGTTATAATCCATCCTTGATTTTATTAGACCCGTGAAGAAAAAAAAAAAAAAAAAAAACCTTACTTTTTGGGATATGATTTTATTGGACTCAAATGATAATACATCCTTGGTTTTACGTTGAATCAATCCATGGAAGCACGTTCCCGGTAGTGTTTTACTTTATCTGTACTAAGTTTTTTGTTATTTAAAATTGTTACGTAAAGAATAAAAAATTATTAATTAATATATTTAAAATTATTTATAGTGTAATTAAATAAGAGTACACAGAAAGTTTGATATTATTTTAAAATTTTAAAATATAATAATTTATATTAAAAAAAAAAAAAACAATAGAAAGGAGGGAGTACTAATAAAGCACGTCTATGACCAATGGAACATTGACTCTTTCCCACAAATTTCATGGACAGTTGTTGCCTCTTGGAAATGAATCATGTGTGCCAGCAAAATCAAGGTACTTTCTCGTTGGTTCAGTGGAGAAAGACGAGCAAAATGTCACTCTCTGTGTTTTATAATTACATGTTTAACTATAAACATTGAAAACTTCAATTGCTATTTTAACACAAAGGTCAAATATTTACAAAATATCCTTTGCACATTACATAATATTTCTACTGACTTATATAAGAAATTAATTAATATATTTGTGTTATGAACAATATTATTGGTATGGATGCCCATATTCAAGAGCTTTCACTACCTTGAAGGTTATAACCATTATGTGTTTTATGTGTCACTATCTTTGGAGGTTATAACTCCCAATGGCTTTATGTAATATTATTCCTTAGGTTATATATCCTACAAAGTAATGGGTATTCATTGTACATTACGTAGCATTATAGGTGAGTTACAAACTTGTACCTATAAATATAGCACTTTATTTGTATTGGAGGACACACAAAAAGGAAATAGAAGAAAGATCTCTTGTTCTTGATATTCTAGTGTTGTCTCTACTCTCCATTTTCATAACACGTTATCAGCACGAAGCTCTACTCTTTCACCATTTTTTGCCACGCGATTGACAATTTCATTTTGCTTTTGAGTTCTTGTGACAAGGTATTACTTTTTCAACTATTACTTTAGTCAAATTAGTCTATTACTTTACATGTCATTTTGTCCAATTCCTACAAATCATCTTTTGTCTCTTTTGGTCAATGTTAGACTATTATAATTATATATTGTGGAGCCAACTGAATGTATCATTGGCCAAATAAACCTATGAGCCTTGAAGTGTCATAGAATGAATTTATACAAATAAGTCTATGTGCCCTGAAGAGCCATAGCATGGATTTTATAAAATCCTTCCATGAGTCTAGAAGTACCATGGCATATAAGAGACTAATTCAAATGAGCTATGTGTCTAGAAGAACCATAGCAAGATGATTGAAAATTCACTTTTATAATTCTAACCATTTTAGTTTATTCTTTCCATCCTTTGATAATGTTATAATATCGTCATTAGTTTTTCATTATATTTTTACTTCATGCATAGAATTTATTTATCATCTTTACCTTGTTGGATTATTGGTTTTACATATTTTATGAATGATATTTATCTCATATATTTTCTAATGTTATCTTGTTATTTTATGATAGTTTCAAATATGTCAAATATTGCAAAACTTGAATTTGTGGCTCTTGACATTACTGGAAAGAATTATTTGTCATGGGTACTAAATGTTGAAATTCACTTAGATGCAAAAGGGCTTGGAGACACCATTAAAGAAGGGAATGAAGCATCTAATCAAGATAAAGCAAAGGCCATGATATTTCTTCGCCACCACCTTCATGAAGGGTAAAAAATTGAATACCTAACGGTAAAAGACCCACTTGTCCTTTGGAACAAATTGAAAGAAAGGTATGACCACCAGAAAACTGTAATTCTTCCTAAAGCGCGTTATGATTGGATGCATTTACGCTTACAAGATTTTAAAACTGTAAGTGAGTATAATTCTGTATTATTTAGAATCAGTTCTAAATTGATACTATGTGGAGAAAAGATCACTGATGAAGATATGTTAGAAAAAACATTCTCCATTTTTCATGCATCTAATGTGCTCCTGCAGCAGCAATACCGTGAAAAAGGCTTTAAAAGATATTCTGAATTAATTTCATGCCTTCTTGTCGCGGAACAAAATAATGAGCTTCTTATGAAAAATCATGAGTCACGTCCAACTGGTGCTAATCCATTCCCTGAAGTGAATGTAGTGGCACATGACCACTATAATTATGGGCAAACTCATGGTCGTGGTCACAGTCGTAGACGTGGTGGTGGTCGTGGCCATAGACATGGTGGTACTAAAAGCATAATTTTTCTCCAAAAGCGGAAAAATGAAAAGGAGAAGGTCGGGCAAAGTAGCAAGTATGTAGAAAACACATGCTACCGTTTTGGTGGTAAAGGCCATTGGTCCCGTACTTGTCGTACACCAAAGCATATTGTTGATTTGTACCAAGAATCACTTAAAAATAAAGGCAAAAAAGTTGAGACAAATTTTGTCTTTGAAGATGATTCTGATTATGAGAATATTGATGTCTCGCACTTGGATGTTGCCGACTTCTTTGCTGACCCAGATGGAAAAATTGATCACCTAATTGGTGATGGGAGTGTTCAAAAATAAATTGTTCAAGCTTGTTTTAATGAGTTTATATCTTTACTTTAAGCAATGAAAAATTTACTTGTAATTTTATGTTTAAGCATATTCTATTTTACACTTTTGTTTCAAGCAATAAAGAATTCTCTCATAGAAATTATTTACACTTTTATTATGTTTTTTTGAAGGATGGCTACACCATCTGTGGGTATTGGCAATGAGGATTTGTGTCTTGCTGATAATGCAACTACTCACACAATTCTCAAGGATAGAAAATATTTTTCTCATTTAGTAATGCAAGAAGCCAATGTTAGTACTATATCAGGTAGTACAAGAATAATTGAAGGCTCCGGAAAAGCCAATGTGTTATTACCGGAAGGAACAAAGTTACATATTGATAATGCTTTATACTCCCACAAGTCTCATAGAAATTTGATAAGTTTTAAGGATATCTACCGATATAGATACCATATTGAGACAACAAATGAGGGAAATAGTGAATGTCTTTATATTACAAGCATTATCTCAAATAAAAAGTGTGTATTGAAAAAATTACCTGCACTCTCCTCCGGATTATACTATACATATATAAGTACAATTGAAACACATGCCACTGTAAACCAGAAGTTTACAGATTATAATCAATTTATTGTTTGGCATGACCGGTTGGGCCATCTCGGTTCAATAATGATGCGAAAAATTATTGAAAATTATCGTGGACATACAATGAAGAACCAGAAGATTCTTCAATCTAGTGACCTTTCATGTGCTGCTTGTTCACAAGGAAAGTTGATTATTCGACCATCACCAATAAAAGTTGAGAGCGAGTCTCTCACATTTTTAGAGCGCATACAAGGCGATATATGTGGGCCGATACACCCACCATGTGGACCATTTAGGTATTTTATGGTATTAATCGATGCATCGACTAAATGGTCACATGTTTGTTTACTATCAACTCGCAATCAGGCGTTTGCGAGGTTACTTGCTCAATTAATTAGATTAAGAGCACATTTTCTTGATTATCCAATCAAGAAAATACGCCTTGATAATGCTGGTGAATTTACATCCCAAGCTTTTAATGATTATTGTATGTCTATTGGGATTGAAGTTGAACATCCTGTAGCTTATGTTCATACACAAAATAGACTTGCAGAATCACTTATTAAGCGTATAAAACTAATTGCAAGGTCATTGCTTATGAGGTCAAAACTTCCTATGTCTACTTGGGGACATGCAATTTTGCATGCTGCAGCACTTATTTGCATCTGGCCAATAAGTTATCAAAAGGTCTCCCCTTTACAAATAGTTTTTGGTCAAGAACCTAATATTTCCCATCTAAGAATATTTGGTTGTGCGGTTTATATTCCAATTGCTCCACCACAATGCACAAAGACGGGTCTTCAAAGAAGGTTGGGAATATATGTTGGTTATGAGTCTCTATCTATAATAAGATATCTTGAGCCAACAACAGACAATTTGTTTACGGCTCGATTTGCCTATTGCCATTTTGATGAAATAAGTTTCCCAACCTTGGGGGGAGAAAATAAGCAGTTGGAAAAGGAAATTAGTTGGAATGAAAAATCATTGTCTCATTTTGATCCTCGTACTAAACAATGTGAACTGGAAGTTCAAAAGATAATTCATTTGCAAGGCTTAGCAAACCAATTGCCAGACGTGTTCATTGACCCAAAGAAAGTGACTAAGTCATATCTTCCAGCTGCTAATGCTCCAATTAGAGTTGATGTCCCTGAAGGATAAACGTATATTACAAATAAGTCTGATGTACGCCATAAGCGTGGCAGACCAGTCGGTTCCAAAGATAAGAATCCTCGAAAAAAGAAAGGAGCTAAAAACTTAGATGGTCAAATCGAGGATAAGGTGACTCTAGAAGAGTCCCCAAAAGAAACTCTTGAAGAGTGTTCAGACATAATTAGAGTTTCTGTTCTAAATGGAACTCAGGTACCTGAGAATTGTGAAAATGAAGAGATCTCGATAAATTATGCCATGAATGGAATGCGATGGAACCGAAACAATGTCAACGTTGACAATTCTTTTGCATATAATATAGCGCTTGATATAGTAAAAGGTGATGAAGATCATGAACCAAAATCTGTTCAAGAATGCAAACAAAGGAAAGATTGGCCAAAATGGAAAGACGCAATAGAGGCAGAATTAAATGCCCTTACAAAGCAAAAAATTTTCGGACTTGTAGTCCGTACACCTGAAGGTGTAAAGCCAGTTGGATACAAATGGGTATTTGTACAAAAACGAAATGAGAAAGGCGATATTGTGAGATATAAAGCACGACTTGTTGCTCAAGGGTTTTCACAAAGACCTGGCATTGATTTTGATGAAACTTATTCACTTGTGGTGGATGCAATTACTTTTCGCTACTTAATTAGTCTGGCAGTGCATGAAAAAGTTGATTTGCGTCTTATGGACGTTGTTACAGCCTATTTGTATGGCTCACTTGATACTGATATTTATATGAAACTCCCTGAAGGATTTCGTTTGCCTGAAGCAAATAATTTTAGTTCTCGAGAACATTATTCAATTAAATTGAATAAATCTCTTTATGGATTGAAATAATCTGATCGTATGTGGTATAATCACCTTAGTGAATATTTGATAAAGGAATGATACAAAAACGACCCTATTTGCCCATGTATCTTCATTAGAAGGTCTAGAAATGAGTTTGCTATAATTGCTGTCTATGTTGACGATTTGAATATTATTGAAACTCCTGAAGAGCTCCAAAAGACTGTTAGTTGCTTAAAGAAAGAATTTGAAATGAAAGATTTATGAAGGACAAAGTTTTGTCTTGGTTTACAGATCGAACATTTAAAGAATGGAATTTTTGTGCACCAAGGGGCTTATATTTCAAAGGTGCTAAATCGGTTCTATATGGACAAATCACATCCATTAACTACTCTAATGGTGATAAGGTCTTTAGATGTGAACAAAGACCCTTTTAGGCCTCGAGAAGAAGGTGAAGATGTACTTGGTCCTGAAGTACCATATCTTAGTGCTATTGGGGCATTAATTATCTTGCTGGTCACACACGACCTGATATTTCTTTTGTTGTCAATTTGTTAGCAAGATATAGTTCTTCACCCACTCGAAGACACTGGAATGGAGTGAAGCATATACTCCGTTACCTTAAAGGTACAATGGATATGGGTTTGTTTTATTCAAATGTACCCCAACATGACCTTATAGGTTATGCAGATGCAAGATATTTATCTGATCCACATAATGGTAGATCACAGACATGCTATTTGTTTACATGTGGCGGTACAGCCATCTCATGGCGGTTTATGAAGCAAACAATAACAACCACATCTCCTAATCATGCAGAAATTATAGCACTGCATGAAGCTAGCCGAGAATGTGTTTGGTTGAGATCTGTGATCCATCATATACAAAAGGATTGTGGTTTATCTTCAAGCAAATTGATTCCAACAATCTTATATGAAGATAATACTACATGTATCACTCAAGTAAAAGAAGGGTACATTAAAGGTGATAGAACTAAGCATATTTCACCAAAGTTCTTTTTCACTCATGATCTTCAGAAGAATGGTGAAATAGACATTCAACAAGTTCGTTCATGTGATAATTTAGCAGATTTGTTTACCAAGGCACTTCCTACTTCAACATTTGAAAAGCTTGTCCGCAACATTAGAGTTCGTCGACTGAAAGATCTTAATTGATATTGTCATACGCTATACTCTTTTTCCCTTAACCATGGTTTTTTTTTTTCCCATTGAGTTTTTCCTGGTAAGGTTTTTAATGAGACAACATCTAGTAGTGTATGAAAGAATGATGTATTCTTTTTCCTTCACCAGGTTTTTGTCCCATAGGACTTTTCCTTATGAAGGTTTTAATGAGGCACATTCTTAAGAGATGGACATCCAAGGGGGGAGTGTTATGAATAATATTATTGGTATGGATGCCCATATTCAAGAGCTTTTGCTACCTTGAAGGTTATAACCATTATGTGCTTTATATGTCATTATCTTTGGAGGTTATAACTCCCAATGGCTTTATGTAATATTATTCCTTAGGTTATATACCCTACAAAGTAATGGGTATTAATTGTACATTATGTAGCATTATAGGTGAGTTACAAACTTTTGCCTATAAATAGAGCACTTCATTTGTTCTTGGTTTTATTGCTTGTGTTGTTCTTAGTTTATAAGATGTGATTGGATCTAGGAATAATATTGGTGGGTTCTGTTCTATTTCAACCTGAGATGTAGAGATTATGTGCTGTCTGAATTTTGTCTCAAGCTTGCATCATTCTCAGTTATTTTTAGTCTGCTCTTATAATCTGAACTGATTAATCCTCCTGTGTTAATGTTGGTTGAGAATTTTCATGCTTCACTTGTGGACTTGTGGTCCAAGTTAACGTGCTGATTTTCCTTTATGTTAAGACTATCAAGTTCCTAATTTAAGTTTCTTATTACAGTGAGATTTGTTAAATAATCTTTGGTCTCTTTTTTGTGTTAACTGTTTGGTTTTATGAGCAGGACATTTTGATTACATATAGTGTTTGATTTTGATAGTAGAATGCATATAAGAAAATAAGAGCTTCCTTGTCCTTGGGATTGAAAAAATGCTAAGTGTATAGTAATGATTTTGCTCATGAGCTTGTGTGGTGCATAAATCTTGGTGGGTTTTTCTGTGTTATCTTGGGGTATAATATGCTTATTGACTGAAGATATTGAAAGTTGAAAAGCATGGGAGTTTTGAATGACTGATTGCATGTTCTATATCCTCCTTATTATAATTGCTTGAATTTTTCTTGCATTTCTTCATCGATATTAAGGCTGAAATGTTAATTAAATTCTGCAATCTGCAAATGTGTTAGTGTTCAGCTTGAAGGGAATAAAAATCTGTTGCCTTGTAATTTGGTTTTGAGAAAGCATGAACTGGTTAGTTTTTCTAAATTTTTGTTTGCTTCCTGTTTGTTCTGAAGATCTTATTAGATGATTTCAAGGTAATGCATTATGGTTTGCTGTGCATATTTTCATTGTTTATTTCCCGTTATCCGAATGGCCATTATTGGTTTCTTAGTTATTTTTTTTAAGCGGGTAGTTCTAATGTTCTGATCCAAGTCTTCTTTTCGGTGTGACGTTTCTTCTTTATATAGGCCTCGTCATGGGCCTGTGAGATGCCGGGTTAAGCCGTATTGGGCCTTTTCTAGGGAATTCTGTGTGATTGGGCTGCCATAGGCTTCTGTGGGGGATTTGGGCCACTAAAGCCTTTGTAATGGCCCACGACGATCTGTCCCATATCATCAGCCCCCCCACCCCCCAGCTTGGGCTTCTCAAAGATTCGGGATGCGCAAGCTGAAGGGTTTGTCTTGTGACCGTTAAGCGTTGAGAAACCCTTTCGAATTCCACCCCGGGAGTAATTCATCGCTTAGTCGCCTTTATTAATTTTTTGTCAAGGCACATCTCCCTATTCCTCGTTTTTGAACACGCGACGATTCCCTAAGTGCTTTAGGGTTTCTTTGGTAGTCACATCCCGCCTCGTGTCACGTTATGCTTTTCGGCTGTTTTGGCAGCGTGGTTTTAGTGACTGGGGTGTCTTCTCGCTTCCCGGGGATGTAATGCTCCTTGTCTCTTTCTCTTTCCTTATCCCGAGTCGATTTTGTGACGTCATCTTTCCCCTTCTTTGTCTTTTCTATATAAAGACTCGCTTTGCCTTGTTTTCCATTTTCTTGTTTTTGTTCTCCTGCTTCCTTTCTGTGCCTTCGTCGTTTAGTGCACTTTGTCTCTCTCCGGTATTCTTTCGTCGATTTCTGTGCTCCTTTCTTCCTGACCTACTCACATTCCTTGCTCAGGTTAGTTTACTTCCTTTTTCTGCTTTCGTTTCCCCTGGTTTCTTTCTCACCCCTCCTTTTTCTTCTGCTCTTTTTCCTTTGTGCCGTCGTTATTGGTATCGCCGTTGACTGTTGAGTGGCTAGGCTATTAGGATTTTGTACTGCAATTTTGGGTAGTCGGGTACTTTTTGGCAAGTCATATCGCTTTCATCGAAGTATAAAGGAGTTATCTTATTCTAACGGGTATTTTTATAGTTCAGAAGATGATCGCTAGGGTTTCTGGGGTAGAATCACCTTCCGATCGCGACATAGACGACGTGAATGTAACCTTCCCTTCTGGGTCTCGTCACTTCGACGACTTCAACTTGGAGAAAGCCCCAACTACCACCGCCCTGCGTGACGCTTGGTAGGTCTCAAGGGAGGTGGCAGAGACCGATTCATTACTGAACGAGAATGGTCTCTGAGCTATAAGGGATTCACTGTTCGGCAGCTCGGAACGTTAGTTCGACGCTGCACCTTGTCCTCCTTGTGCGGGGGTTTGTGAAGGTCGATACGACGAGAGGTTTTTCACATGGAATTTGTACTACTCGTACCGTTGCGGCGTCTCGCTTCCCTTCACTGAGTTCGAGATGAAGGTTTTGGATACTCTCCAAATAGCTCCTACTCAGCTTCATCCCAATGCTTGGGCGACCCTGCATGCGTTTCAAGGGATCTGTTTGAGTCTTTGTAGGTCGGCCTAGATCGACGTTTTCTTCTACTTCTATTTCTTAAAGAACCCGAAGAAAAATGAAGTAGGTTATTTGTACTTCACCGCCAGAAAAGGAAAATCTTTAATCCTTCCACCCGAGGAATCCGTGAAGCAGTTCAAGTGGTGATTTTTTTGGGTGACCGAGCTACCATCTGGTCGATTTTTCTTTATTGACGAGGACGGACAACCAAGATTTCCCTTGAGGTGGCATCGACATTTCGGGAAAGTAGGCGAGGTATCCGGGGCCAATCTGGGACCTAATGCAACCTTTCTTGTAAAGGAATTAGAGGCTAGGTTTACACCGATCCATCAAAAGCAACTTTCGGAGCTATTTACTTTATAGGTGTGTAGATATCCTCATAGGTTGTGATCTTACTGCTTTTAAACCTTTGATTTCATTGTTCATTTTTCTGCAGATCGTAAAACGATGCCTAATATATGAAAGTTCATGGAAAGGTCGGGCAGCGAGGCGGAGGTGCTCCATAAGAATAAGAGGAAGGTTGGTGACTCATCGTCCGCCAACGTTGCCGACTATTTTTAAAGGGAGCTGCGGGTAGCTGTAATGGGGTTTCCCGTTCCGAAGTCTCCGAGTGATCCAGTTGTTAGAGATGCCGCTAATGTGTAATCAGACTTTGATCCTGAGTTGGCGGTCCCAGACGCCACCGAGCCTTCAATGCATGGGGCGGCTATGGCGTCCGATCCTTCTCCAACAATACCTTATGTCTTCATCGATCCCCCAGGGGGACAAGCTTGCCCTCCTTTGTCTCGAAAAAGGATGAAGACAACAACTAGGAAAAATCGGGGCAAATTTATTGCAGCTGCTCCTCATCAAGGAGGTATAAGATGGGTAACCTTTTTTTTTAAAAAAAAATGTTCCTTATTGCGATTTTATCAGGCTCGGATTCAGATCCCGACGTTGGAGCAAGTGCTGACGCCCAAGGAACTGAAAGTGATCCTGCTATGGTGGTGCCGATCCCAAGAGGGTTTCTTCTGCCACCCGACCTTCTGACAGCAGGCCTAGCGTTCCTCCTCTGGTATTATCGCGACTCATTTTGCCGTCATTTATCGTTCCTCTGGTATTATCGCAACTCCTTTGTCGTCACTTTGTTATTTCTAATACGTATTTGTTGTGTTTTGTAGTCTGAAGGATTTCCTCTTATCTACCCGGCCTCCTTACTCGCTGAATTTTGCGGTGTTCGCTCTTCTTCATTGCTGTGCGAGTTAGGGGGCGTGTTCCATCTTGGCTTTGGGATAGTCCAGGTCCTTCACGAACGATTGAAAGCCGAAGAAAGAATGACAATCGATCTGGATGGGCTCCTGGCAGCGAAAGCGGCGGCAGAGGAGAACGCCGCTGAGGCCAAGCAACGGGCACACGCGGCCGAGGAGAAGGTCGCCAATGCCAAGCGTGGCCTTCAAGGAATACAATGTTTGCCCTAGAGAAGGAGTTTGCATCTTCGAATGCAACGATTGCCGACCTCCGAGCCAAAGTATTATCAAAGGACGCTCGGATACTCGAGTTGGAAGGGAGGGTAACATCGGCTGAATTTTCACTGGAACAGCAAGTTGTAGATAGTCGGGCCGCTGTCGAGAGGCTAACTCTTTTGGCACAGCGATGAAAAGGCCAAAGGGATTGGGTCACTGCTTCCAGGCAAAGGGTTATTGATCGGGCAAAAAAAGCTAGGAAATATTTTCGTTGGTGCTTCTCAAGACGGATTCGACAACTACCTCTATCAAGTTACAGTGTGCTAAGACACATTTTCCCGAGCGAAACTTGCTTTGGCTACCGATTACTAGAAGGTCGTTCGGGACGAGGCAATCGCCGAGCCTGATGATGATGATGACCCGAATATTTCTTTTGCTATTTCAAATGTAGATTTTAGCTCGAATGAGGGATAACCTCTTTTGTAACAATACCTTCGGTTCAAAGATTTTAAGTTATTTTCCTTTAATTCTTCTTCTATTCCCAACCAAGTTATGTTGTCGGTGCCGAGCTTATCCTATTGTGAATTATTATTGCAAGTGGGTGAAATAATCCCAACTCAAAGAAAGGTAAAACCAACAGATCAATAAACGAAAAAGATTGGTCGTGTAATTGATGAAATTTTCATTTAGGTAATTCGTGGACAATGTGGATACATTGAGGATCTTCATAGGTCGGGATAATATTTCTTCAACCTAGATATATGCCAAGTGTTTGGCAGGATTTTTTCTTGTATGGTTGAGATCTTGTACGCTCCTTTCTCCAACACTTGGCTTTCTTTGCTGTCCTCATCTTCTTATAAGCTTCCAATCTTTTTTCTTCCAATAGGTTGAGACTTTCCGCCATGTTAGTGTCATCTCCTTGTGTTCTTCTCCTTAAGCTCGCCTCTCCGACTTCTACGGGCAACATTGCTTCTGCTCTGTAGGTTAAGCTAAAGGGAGTTTGCCCAGTCATTGTATGCAGCGTTGTGCGGTATGACCACAGAACCTAGGATAGCTCATTTGCCCAAACTCATTTTTTAGCTTCCAGCCTTTTCTTCAAACCTTTGACGATTGTTTTATTGGCGGCCTCTACTTGCCCGTTAGCCTGGGGATGTTCTACAAATGCAAAAACCAATTTAACACCTATGTCGGCACAAAAGTTCTGAAATCACCAATCCACGAATTGCTTGCCATTATCGGCCACTATTGTGTGGGGGATGCCGAACCTGCAGATAATTTGGTGGCTAGAGCCTGTGCCTCAACCCATTTGGAGAAATAGTCTATTGCCACAACTAGGAAGCGACGTTGGCCCATGGCTGGTGGGAACGGTCCTACTATATCGATGCCCCATTTGGAGAACGACCATGGCTCTATTACACTGTGAAGCTCGGTCGCTCGTGCCAGGATGTTTGTTGTAAATTTCTAGCATTTGTCACATGCCCTTACCAGCTTCCCGACATCTTCCTTCATTGTTGGCCAGAAGTACCCCGATCTCATGGCCTTGGAGACCAAGCTCTTTGCCCCGATATGGTGCCCACATATGCCCTTGTGCACTTCTCTTAGGACATATTGCGCTTGTTCCCCGTCGACACATTTCAACAATGGTTAGGAGTGCCCACTTTTGTATCACTTGCCTTCGTAGATACAGTAGTATACTGATACCCGAGTTATCATTTTTGCTTCAATCTGATCTTGCGGGAGTTTCCCGTTTCGTAAATACTCTCTTATTTGATTCCTCCAATCATGCATCGAATCTTCCTGTATTGTCAGTATGCTCTCGCTTTCTCCTGCCAGTATGCTCGGATTTATCAAAGTTTCTTGAATTATTGATCGGTGATTTTGCGTTGACTTGGAACTTGCCAGTTTTGATAATAAGTCGGCACGAGTATTCTGCCCTCTAGGGATGTGTTCGATCTCCTTTTCTGCGAATTCCTCCATCAATTTTTTTACCAGGTCGTGATATTTTTGCATATTTCCTTCTCTTACTTGAAACCTTCCTTTCACTTGGCTGGTCACCAACTGAGAGTCTAATCGAATTCTTATCCTCTTTGCTCCCATTTCTTTTGCTAACCTAAGCCATGCAATGAGTGCTTCATACTCTGATTGATTGTTCGAGGCTGAGAATGCGAACTTGAGCGCACATTCTACGGTTATCCCCTCCAGGCTTTCAACTATGATTCTTGCCCCTGACCCTTTGCTGCTAGAGGACCCATTTACATGAAGGGTCCAGAATAGGTCGTGCTAATAATCTTGTCTTGCCTCCTACTCAGTTGTGAATTCGGCTATGAAGTCTGCCAAAGATTGCTCTTTTATCGCCCCTCGGGGCTTAAAACTTACTCCGTATTCTGATAGCTCTATCGCCCATGCCAACATTCGTCTCCAGAGGTCTGGTTTCTGTAAGATCTGCTTCAGTGGCTGATTTGTCCATACCACTATTTGGTGGCTTTGGAAGTATGGCCTTAAGCGCCTAGCGGCGTGTATTAGCACGTACGTTATCTTTTCGATGTACTGATATCTAAGCTCGGCTCCGGAGAGCGCTTTGCTTGTGAAGTAGATGAGAGCTTGTGTCCCGATTTGATATGTTACTAAAGCTGTGCTTATGGCCTGGTCGCAGGCTGAAAGATATAGGTAGAGCGTATCCCCGAGCTGGGGTGTCACTAGAGTTGGCGAGGTCGCAAGAGATTCTTTCAGTTGTTCGAAGGTGGTTTGGCAATCTACCGTCCAGCAGAAATCTTTGGCTTTTTTGAGTGCCATGAAAAATAGCAGGGACTCCAGGCTGACTATGAGAAGAAACGGACTAACGCTGCTATTCACAGATGGCTCAATATTTTTCCGGGTTAACTTCAATACCCCTCTGCGTCAACATGAACCCCAAAAAGTTTCCTGCTGGGGCTCCGAATGTGTATTTTTTTGGATTTATCTTCATGCTATATTTTCTTAGGATGGCGAAGGTTTCTTTCAGGTTCTTTAAATGCTGTTCGAAACTATCTGACTTTGCAAGAATGTCGTCTGCGTAAACGGCCAAGTTTCTTCCCAACTGCTCTTTAAACATCCTATTCATGAGTCTTTGGTACGTCGCTCCAGCATTTTTTAACCCAAATGGCATAACCCTATAACAAAAATACCCTTCTTCAGTAATAAAAGCTGTTTTGTCTTCGTCTTCCGGGTTCATCCTTATCTGATTGTATCCGGAATATGCGTCCATGAAGCTTAATAGTTTGTACCCTGCTGCTTAGTCCATAAGCCTATCTATGTTGGGTTGGGGATATGGGTCATTTGGGCATGCCCTATTTAGGTCGGTGAAGTCAGTGCACATTCTCCATTTCTCGTTTGCCTTTTTAACCATCACCACGTTGGATATCCATGAAGCATAATCCACTTCCCTTATAAACCCTGCTCTAAGTAACTTCTGAACTTCTTCTCTTATTGTAGCCTGCCTTTCCAGGCCGAATAGCCTTTTTTTTGTGCAATGGGTCGGGTGTTGTGTTTGATGCATAATTTATGAGAGATAACATTAGGATCTATACCTGGCATGTCCCGCCGTCCACGCGAAAACCCCTGCATTCTCCTTCAACAGCTCCTGCAACCGTTCTTGTTGTTCATCTGGGAGGTGAGTGGATATTTGTACATTCTGCCCCTGGTCTCCTACCTGTACCAACTTTACCTCTCCTTTGGGCATTAGTCTTTCTCCCATGTCCGACCTAACGTCGAGCTCTGCTGCCTTGATTTCATCCCCTTCCTTGTTAGCCGCCTTTCACTTTGTCGTTATTGTGATCACCAAGCTCCTTTGGTACAATTCTCTGACTGCCATTTGATTGCCCCTAATCGTTCCCACTCTCCCATCCGCAGTGGGATACTTCATAGCTAGGTGTCTTGTTGAAACTACTGCTCGGAGCTTATTGAGGGTCGGTTTTCCCAATATGATATTGTATGGTGATGGGCAATTGACCACCAAGTATTCGATCATTTTCGTCATCTAATCTGGGTTTCCTCCGAATGTTGCCTGTAGGCGGATTGTTCCTAACATTGGCGCCTCTGTGCCAGAGAATCTTATCAGGGATCCTTGGTAACCCTGAAGCTCTGTCCTTGCAATAGCCATTTGCTCAAACTCCTTCAAGAATAGTATATCTGCCGAGCTACCCTGATCAACTAGGATCTTCTTCACTTGGAAGTTAGCTACCATCGCCTCGATAACTACTGGGTCATCATGTTCCCGTTGGATTTCGCCGTAATCCTCCTCTGTGAAGGTGATTGGTGGGTCGAGCTTTTCTGCTCGAATTCTCTGACTCCTACCGACCTCGTTAACCTGGTGGTAGTACCTCTTGCCTGCCCTGTAGTGCCTCCTTTGTTCTCCACTCGTAGCCCATCCGGATGCGAATACTCCAGAAATGGTGTTTATTACCCCAAATATCCTTCCTTGTTGCCTGCTTTGGTCTTGTGCTCTTCTATCCCCGGCCGAGTTCCAAGGTTGTCTGTCCAGCTGACGCTCCCTTAGCCTATACCGGGGTTCTCCTGGTCTACTGCTTTGCCCAATTTGGAATATGAAATGTCTCATATGTCCCTTCTTTAGCAAGTCTTCAATTAGGTCCTTCAACGCTTGGCATTCTTCAATGCTATGTCCTCCTCCACGGTGGTACTCGCAGTACATGCGTACTCCAGGTGCAGGTCTTGTTTTGGTTGGTGGGGGCAATTGGGCCAATCTTGTGTGACAAATCTTATGTAGCACCTCCGACCTGGGCTTGTTCAAGAGACTGTAGCGTGTATGGTAAGGTCGAGGCCTCCTCTCTTTCTCCCGAATTGGTTTTTTATGTCTAGTTGGCCTTGGTGCCGACCTCTCTACTTCCTCCAAGTTGATGTATCTTCCTGCCAGCTGGAGTAGCTCCTGCAAAGAGCTCAGGGGGTTTAACGTGATGCTTTCTCTAAACCTCCCACGCTGTAATCCCGCCATGAGCGTGTGCACAGCCACCTCATCCTTTAGGTCTTTTATTTGTAAGGAGAAAGCCGTGAACCTCTGTATGTAGGCTCTCAAAGGTTCACCTTCTTCCTGTCTCAGCGTGGCTAGTACTGCTGACGTTTTCTGCGGGGCTATGCTGGTAAAGAAGCGTGCCGTGAATTGCTCCACTAGCTGGTCGAAGCTGGCGACGGATCCCGGTAGGAGGTTAATGAACCACTGCAGTGCCGCCTTTCTAAGGGAAGTTGGGAAGGTACGGCATTTGATCTCGTCTTCGACTCTTGATAAGAGCATGACATTTTCAAAACTGCATATGTGCTCCACTGGGTCTGTAGACCCATCGTATGGGTCTAAAACTGGCTATTTGAAATGGCTCGGTAACTAGAAAGACATTATCTCCGGTGTGAAGGGGTGCTTAGGTTGTTTGGTAGGCGTAACCTGGAGAGGGCGGTGCGTACTGCTAACGAATGGGAGCTCGGTGTGTGCTCCTATGTTAGGTCGGTTTGCGATGGGCGATTAGGTGGTTTCTATCTATTCGGTTGGTGTGTAAGATTCATCATGTTCGGTGCGAAGTCTTTGGATTTCCTACCTGTCTCGATTCCTTTGTTCTTTTAGGTCACGAATCTCTCTCCTCATTTCCTCTATGTGGGTGAGGAGGGTGGTCAGTATGGCCGAATTTTGGTCCGGTGGGCTTGTTTGAAAGGGGGAAGCTAAGGGTTGTGCAGGAGTATCCGGGATGGGAACCGCCGTACTAGGTTTTGCTTTCTGAGGGGTTACCCTGCTTGGTCCCGCCATTTCAGACTGAAAAAAAAAATACTGAAGGTCCACGCTCACCGCACCAAATATTAAGCGGGTAGTTCTAATGTTCTGATCCAAGTCCTCTTTTCGATGTGACGTCTCTTCTTTATATAGGCCTTGTCCTGGGCCTGTGGGATGTTGGGTTGAGCCGCATTGGGCCTATCTAGGGAATTCTGTGTGGTCGGGTTACCATAGGCTTCTGTGGTGGATTTGGGCCACTAAAGCCTTTGTAATGGCCCACGACGATCTATCCCATATCAGTTTTCATTACTGCCTTGTGAGTCCATGTTTTATAATTGAATTTGAGATTGTTGAGAATTTCAGTTTAATGGATTTTTGATGAATGTTGCGTATTTCATTACATGCTGTATGATCTAGTTTAATGTCATTTGCTATTTTTTATGTCATTTTTTTTTTTTTTAAATTGTTCTTTGCTTGAATATGTTTCAGATGATCAATGGTGCTTTAGAAATGGGTTAATTATACTCCATTAAGTTGGCTTTTGGTGTCAATTGTTTTGAGTGGGCCGATCAAATAGTGGGGTAATTTCGATTTGGGTTGAGGGGTAACTTACGTGGGCCGATTTAGCCCAATACAATAAAATCGGATTGGGCCTTGCTTTGTTGTAAAAGGGTTTTGAAGTTGTTCGAATGGGCTGGAAGGGTAAGAGCAGTTGGGCTAGGGGTGTAAGAAACGAAAAGGATGGGTTAAGTGCTAGGTCTGCAAGTGTGGGCCATTGGGCCCAATTAGATGAGGTGAATAAAAAATAAAAGGGCTTTAGGTGGTAGTGTTTGGGTTTGGGTCGTGGGTTGCTTAGGATGGTCTTGTGGTAAAAAAGGCATATTTCGTTTCCCACCTCTTAAATTGCTTTTCAGATCCCAAAAACCCTAAACCCTTTAGGTTTTTAAGGAAGTCTCTAAACCCCGAACCCCGAATTTAATATCAAGGCAACAGATGTAAAACCTAAATTTACTTGAGAGACGTGTTAAACGATGAGTTGGACTGTAATTAAATATCAATAGCCGATGTGTGCCCAGAGACCCAATCCAGAAAAGCCGAACACCTAAACCCTTCTCATCCCTCACCCCCGTTCGACATTTGCAGTCCGGAAAACCCCATCCCACACTTCGAAGTGTTTATTGCTGCTCAGTCTCATCACCATCTCTTCCGCTTGAAGAATGGCGGAGGAAGGGTGAAAAAACTCTCTGACCGTGGAACGAAGAAGGCAGAATCATACTAAATGGTATGTTTGAGTGGTTTCTGGTTTCGACTTGTTAACATTCAACCGAGGCTCACAAATGCCTGCATTGAGGTATAAGAGTCTTCAAGGTTCTATCAATGGGTATTTCCTACTTGTGGTCGGTTCAACAATCTCACTGTAGGAGATATGCTAATCACATTAATGTGAGATTGCATGGTGGATCACGGGACTCTCCTTGTTACAAATTACCTGTAATTCGAGCATATAGCCACCTCCTCATTACTAAATCCAACGCTGGGTGGGAAAGGAAGTAGGGGTAGGGACACGGAAGTTGCTGCTGATTCTGGTGATTGGGTTGGTGTTTGTAAACTAGCTAGAAGTGTGCAGCGATTGTTACTTTTCTATCAATGGAAAACAAAGGTTTTTGCACGCAGACTCTCCGATCAGAGTGAAAAATGGTTTGTTCTTGAGTTCTGGTTTCACTCCTTATGTCTGGCTCAATATTTATATTTAACAACAGGGCAAACATGAGTTGTATTTTGCAAAGCTAGAGATACTCCTGCAACCAATCCGGGTTATTAAGAACCACGGTGCAGTACTCAAATCTTATGCTGACCGTGACAATGATATTTAGATGAGAAGTTTCTATTTCTAGACTAGTTTCCTTGATGACATGACATGTCAATGCTAAGCACACTAAGTAGAGTTAATAGAGTTCTGTGCAAAGTTGAGGGAGCCACCATAGCAGTAATTTCATAGGAATTTGTATGTGTACAGACTTGATTGTTTCTTCTGTTACATTAAAAACAGCACCAATGGATTAGGCCCTAAGGTCACGTGAAACCTAACAAAGAAAGAGGTCATTGCATTATTGCATACGGACGAAACTTCTCATTTTTTTAATACTTTTAACAGTGAATCCAAACACGCCCTAAACCTTATGCATCATAAGGCAATAGGCTATACAACCCAAGAAAAAATACAGGCCATGAGTGTCTTTGACTAGCGGTCATGTGAGCTGCACTAATTATAATCATTCCATTAAACAAATGAAAAAGCAGTTAACCTGTTTAATAAATTTTCTCATTGAATTCTAATCAGTTGCCACTTTCGACCAACCGCGACAGAGATACAAAAACATATGAGAATCTTAAACGTGGTCTGGTGTTTGGATAAGGAATTATGTTGGCTCCACTAGAAACCAAGTTTTCTTGTTTGTTAATCGAGAATGGTTTTCTTTTCAACCACCCAATCCAATCCATGATCTTGTTCCTTCCTCCAATTAGACAAACTAATGGTATCTTCTCTCTCTAGAGGGAAGGAACAGGGAATGGACTCGTGATGGTGTTTTGCGACAAAAGGTACCTTTCTTTGCCTTTTAATCACATCCACAAAGACCCACTTGCCGAGGTTTCGCCCATCGGCATGGCCATGGCTCAGTGGAACAGAAAAAGTTGATACATTTTTTAGTAAGCTAAAATAACCTATATAAAATAGGGATAGACATAGTTAGGTTTGTTTAATTGTAATGATATAAATTTGATTCTATATATTTATAAAAAATATCTTTATAAATGTTTTAGAAAGAACTAAAAAAAGAGTTTATATTATATATTATTTTAAATGTTTGAAATTTGCAATAAGACAATACATAAATCTTGTTGTGATTGACACTTTTTAATTGAAGCACTAAAGAATAGTTAATCATAAGATTATGCATTTGAGTACACTTTTTGTGGCATAGTTTTGTACTACTTACTTTATCCTACTTGAAGAATGTGACAGCGAGAGTGAGCCCTACAAATTTCTGCGCCCGTGAAGTGGGTCGGCAGTGGTGCGGGGTGGCGTGATGGAGGGAAGCTCACGGGACTGAATAGTAAGCAGTGAAAACTCCAATAAAGTTATGTGTCTGGGCCACTGGGTCCCCATTAACTACGCAGCAAACCAAACTCACCCACCAACCCACTCTTTCCTTCCAGAGTTCTAGTTAATGTACTTCCCCTTCCATTATAGAACAATGACTTCAACAATGTTAGGCCAAAGAGCAATGGTGTAGAATATAATTAGGAAAATGACATATCAAGATGAAAACAATGCCATGCGTTGCTAATGTTTCATTCAATTAGAGGCAAGATGAGGAAAAGATGCAAATTATCTTCACTTAAAATTTATACAATTGTTCGTATAGTTCTAAGTGAGTTATGGAATGAATTATATAACAATTTATAACTACTTCAATAATTATAGAGATTTTAAATACATAAAATTTGAGAAAGCAAATTATCAAATTATAATGATCATTTAAATTCCAAGTTGGTTAGCCAAAATTCTAGGTGGGAAATTAATCAGGGCAGTGCTCTTATTGTGTATGATATGATAATGGTAAAATCTTATTACTCATGCTGGTAATTTCTGCAATTAATCCTTTAAAAACTACAGTTAAATGCTTGTCTTGATCAATTATAAGAGCAAGCCTTCAAAGCAAAAGGTAAAAAGAAATCATCATCGACTCATGGATTTGGAGAAAAGATGATGTCATGCATAACTCTATATTCCAAGTAGCAATTAAGACTTACACAACTAATCTACTAACCATGATGGAAAAATACTTATTCTCTACGCAAAACAGTAACAGTATAACAATCTCTAGTTTATACTTTATACAGAGCCTAACATGCTTTTGTTTGTACTCTAACCATGACATAAAAGCTCAGTGCTTTTTTAACTTTTAGGGACCTACGAACCATTTGGCTACAGCTAAACTTCCCCTATAAATGCCCAGCACTTGGCTACACCTTCTCCGTATACCCAAAACAAAATTTCAAGTGCCTCTTTCTTAGCAATGGAGCTCTTTTGGAAAACTCACATGAGGTTCCAAGTAAGACCCTTTCTCTTTCTCTGTCCTTCTGTCCATTCTAACAGCCATTCTGCTCTTGTTCCTGAAAATCTTTACAGCTTCTGCAAGAAAAAAACCATAGAAAGTTTTAGACAACCTATGCATTTGATTTTTCTGACAATTTCTGCTCATGGGTCGTTTGATTTTGCAGGTGATTAAAGCTGTTTGTGTTCTGTTTTTGGTGGTGCTGTTGGGCCAAGAGGGTGTTGAGAGCAGAAATGTGAAAACTGTGACTACTTCGTTTGAGTACAGTGGAATAAATTGCAGGGCTCACAGTGTTTCATTTACGGATTTTGGTGGTGTTGGCGACGGAAAAACTTCCAACACAAAGGCATTTCAATCTGCGATCAGTCGCCTGAGTGAGTATGCTTCTGACGGTGGTGCTCAGCTCTATGTTCCCGCCGGAAAATGGCTCACCGGCAGCTTCAGCCTTATCAGTCACTTCACCCTTTATCTTCACAAAGATGCTGTTCTCCTTGCTTCACAGGTTTCACTTTTGCTTAAACTCAGTTCTGTTCATTGTGTTCATGCTTCACTAAAAAAAATTACATTTTTCACTTACTATTTGTGGTAAATTTGGTGAATTTCATCTAAGAAAGATTTTTTGACAGTCGAATTGAAATCTTTAAGATTTCACTCTACACGGCATGGTTATCCTGTTTACTGTGAAAAAGTTGCGTTCTTGTTCTTTTATATGCAAACATTAGTCATTAATCTCGTACCAGGGTAGTGGCGACAGTAATGACACGGTGACATTAGTCAATTTCTAAGATGGATTAGTATTATACGCACCATTCTCTTGTTCATGAAATTATCATGTCTCACAATTGCATAGTTTGAGGAGAAGATGCGTGACATGATTGAGGGATTTTTCTAATTGAGTTTCATTACTATTAAAAAACCAAAAAATACCTGAGCATTAAAAAAAAAAAAAAATTAAGAATTTGGGTCCTAATGGAATGAGTCCTTAACTACCAAAAACTTTGGTCTAATCGAAGACTTTGTTTTACTTTGAAAATTAGAACACTAATTTTGGTCTATTGCTCCCTTTCGGCACCAACAACTCCACATGGCCCATTACTTTTTTGTCTTGCACTTTTTGGCACTCTAATGTGTCCTAAAGTTTTGATGGTATTATTAAATTGTGGTTAGGATATGAGTGAGTGGCCAGTGATCAAACCCCTCCCATCCTACGGTAGAGGAAGGGATGCAGCAGCAGGAAGGTACACCAGCCTTATATTTGGAACAAATCTCACCGATGTTATTGTCACAGGTATCAAAATTTTTATTCAATTAGTTTGGCAGTTGGTGAAGCATTTCAACAAACATGTGATATGCATCTAAAAGGTTTGAATTCCGAGTCTCAAAGATAGTTTACTCTGATGGTGACAGGGGACAATGGCACCATTGATGGTCAGGGTGCGTTCTGGTGGCAGCAATTCCACAGGAAGAAGTTGAAGTATACCCGTCCATACCTGATTGAATTGATGTTCTCAGATAATATTCAAATCTCTGACCTAACTCTCCTGAATTCACCATCATGGAATGTTCATCCTGTTTACAGCAGGTGATCCTCCTAATGCGAATCAAATTTCTCTTTGGATTTCAAGACTATGGCAAAAAATTAATCAGTTTTTAAAATTATGCAGCAATATTATTGTGAAAGGCATTACCATTTTAGCTCCTGTCACATCTCCAAACACCGATGGCATTAATCCGGGTTAGTCCATAACGTGTTACATTAATAACTATATTGATTTACGACATTATTTAATGGGTTAATGCTAATTATGATTTATTATTGTCGTATCAGATTCTTGTACAAACACTAGAATTGAAGACTGCTACATAGTTTCTGGTGATGACTGTGTAGCAGTTAAGAGTGGTTGGGATGAATACGGCATTGCGTTTGGTATGCCGACCAAACAACTAGCAATCCGACGGCTGACATGCATTTCTCCATTCAGCGCAACCATTGCATTGGGAAGCGAGATGTCGGGTGGGATCCAAGATGTGAGGGCCGAGGACATCACAGCCATCCACACAGAATCTGGGGTCCGCATCAAAACGGCAGTGGGGAGAGGAGGATACGTCAAGGACATCTTCGTCAAGAGAATGACCTTGCACACCATGAAATGGGTCTTTTGGATGACTGGAAACTATGGTTCACATGCTGATACACACTATGATCCCAATGCCTTGCCGGAGATCTCAGGGATCAACTACAGGGACGTGGTGGCCGACAACGTCACCATGGCGGCGCGTTTGGAGGGAATTTCCAATGACCCCTTTACTGGAATCTGCATTGCCAATGTCACCATTGGGATGGCGGCTAAGGCCAAGAAACAGCCGTGGACCTGCACTGATATTGCCGGGATGACCAGCGGCGTCACTCCTTCGCCGTGTACTTTGTTGCCTGATCAAGGGGTGGAGAAAATCACGGCTTGTGATTTTCCACAAGAGGGTTTACCCATTGACAACTTGGAGCTCAAGAAATGTACTTACAGCTTGAAACTTTTCTGAGTGTAGTAAATGCAGGTTATCTTCGTAAGTTTAGTCTTTTCTCAGAGCAACCCCCATGGATTGCCCAAATTGAAGAATGACCCTTCAAATTGCAGTAATGGAATGCTCTTTTGTTTTCTTATATTTATGACACTGCCAAAAGTTTCAAACTATAAAATTCAGAATTTGGCATTAAATCTTGGAATATTCCGAAAGCATTTCAAACCCTAAGAACTCACTGCATTATATAATGTCTTACACTGAGATAATGTGTCTCATGAATGAAAAGTTCCTCTGTCTAGGTTTAAAGGACAGAAACATTGGAAGCATCAGTTAACTAACCTGTGCTCCTAGTCTGTCTAAGCTTCCAAAAATAGAAAGAACTATGCTGACAAGATGTCAGAGCTCTTAAATGTTTTCAAGGAAAACAAATGATACAATCATCCAAGAAATGTGAGACGAGAGTTCACAACAAACTCTCATTACATTTCATATCTTTGTTGGGGAGGATTTAACTTTCCATGTATTATAAATCAGTCATTAAGTTCTTCTAGCGAATTGGTGGATCAGGATTGAACTTCACAGATTCTCTCCAGATAAGTTCCTTGATGTCTTCCTCAGTAAATGATGGTTGCTCAAAATCAAAACTGAAGGGACTGGGGCAAACGGGCTCTTCGTTAATATCATGGAAAGGTGCCAAGTATGGGTGGCATAGAGCCTCATCAACTGCAAAGCATTATGCAGAGGTTTATCAAAGGGAATTTTGATAAAATGAATATTTTCTGTTATCATAGATTGAAATTCATTAAGAAACTAGTTTCTACAAGGCTTTTAGCTAACCTTTTCCCCTTTCATCTATCAATTTATAAGCATAGTATAGCAATTTAAGCATGGCAAGTTTTCAAGACTCAAGTCCACATGCAAAGATCACAACTGGTCACACAATTCCAAAGTAGTAATTTACAGCTGCTTTAAGACAAGTTTCCAAGAAATCACGAGAAACATCATCATCAATTGAAGTCCAGAGATCTAATTCTAAATACGATCTCCTATTTTTCTTCCCATTATATGAGCCATTTTACCTGTAATGCGCCTGTTTGGATCAAAGATAAGCATCTTCTCTAGCAAATCAACAGCACCAGCAGACATGTTGGGAAATCTAGAAGAAAATTGTTGCCTGGGATATTGTGGAAGCTGTCTAACATATCGTCGAGCATTATCACTTCTTAGAAAACCAAGGCTGGTGTCATCAGGCGAACCTATGAGCTTTTAACAAGCAAGGAAATTTGTCATACTACTGTCAATTTTCAAAAGCAGGAGACTACACCCAAGAAGCAATATTTACATAAGGAGATAAAATCATGCCAAAGGCAGAGAGAAAAACAGATGAACATGATAGCATAGCTGCAGAGCAAAATGTATGGCAAGGATAAACTGTCGTACTGATTCACCCATCCAAGTTGGCGCATTATTATATGATATAATATGTAGTAGCTCTTAAAATAGAAAACCAGCCAAATGATTTCTCTTGACTTTCTAAAGTTTGATTCACGTGCTACGTTCACTATTTTTATATATGGTACATACTACATAACCACGTATGAACCATATCTATACAAGCGTTTCCTTTTTCCGGAACTCTTACTCTTTTGAATGTCTTGAAAATTCTGAGTCGCATTCAGCAAATGCCTCTAGGAAACAAATATTATTATTCCAGTTTCTACTTCTATTTTTTCAATAGAAAAGATCTCCCAGAATATTTCTGTAGCAAGGTTCAAAAAAACTGTAATCAAGATCAATTGAGATTAAACCATTGCTTACAAACCAGTCAAACCAACAAGGACCTTTCAGCAAACTATGACACAAAAACTTCACAATCACTTAGAACACTTTAATTTACATGAAGATCCACCATAAGAATTTTTTTTTTTTGGAAAAATAAAACAAAATAAGACATGCTTGCAACTTTCAAGAGTTAGTAGAATACCTCTGTAATCAGTCTTAACTGATGAACATAATCTTTCCCAGGGAAGAGAGGTTGTCTTGTCACGATTTCACCAAGGATACAACCAACAGACCATATATCAATGGCAACAGTATACTCCGAACAATTAAGAAGCAATTCTGGAGCTCGGTACCACCGAGTCACCACATACTCAGTCATAAAATCAGTTTCAGATGTAGTTCTAGCAAGCCCAAAGTCTCCAATCTTAAGGTCACAATTGGCATTCATGAACAAATTGCTAGGCTTTAGATCACGGTGCAAAACATTTGCAGAATGTACATACTTAAGTCCTCGTAACAACTGATACAGAAAATACTGGAAAAAAAAAAGAAGAAGTAAAACAAGAACAAAATTACTAACTGAAATTCCAAGTGTATATTTGATGCATAAGATTACATGTAATTCTCTTAGGATTATTTACATTAATTACGTTAATTCTCTTAGGAAGCATTATTTACATTAATTCTCTTAGGATTTTCAATTGTCTGTTATATTGGACATGAACTGAATACCCTCAACCGGCATAGATTCATATTCCATTTTGCACACTTAGAAAAAAATGAACAGAAATTCTCATAAGAACAGCTTTCTTACGGAGTCTGGAACCTAGAAGCTGTATATAAAAAGGGAAACAAGTAGATAATTTATTCGCTAAAAGATCTTCTAACTATTCAATCTGGAAAGGAAAGGCAGGCACTAAAGGTCATATGCTAAAAGAAGTAGTTGAAGTCCAAACCCGACAATGATCATCAGTCAATTGTTGATTGGAACGTATTATTTGGTGCAGATCGGTATCCATCAAATCATAAACAATGTATACATCATTGAAGTTCTCCTTCTGTGGAGGTCTTATAATGTCTTTGAGGGCTATCACCTACATTGGAGATTCAACTAAGAAGTAAGCACATAATTCAACTGAAATTCTCATGAAGATTTACAATTAAAAAGTTTCCAAAAAAAACAAAATATGAGCAAAGCTTCCAAAATGTCCTACTTGTAAAGCAACAAAATGATTACTCTTCTTGATTTATTTAGAAGCATATTTGGATAAACTAAGACTATATCGTGAATAAGGTACAGTGAAGATAAAATATATTTGCATATACCACTTTGACACAGAATAACAAACTAAAATAACAAGTAATTTAACTCTTCGAAGATACTGACTTAGCCTCGGGCATAATTTCTACGCCAGCAAAAATAAATGACATACAAGAATGAGGCTTCAATGAGAATGCAGGTAAAAAAAAAAAAAGATTAACCATGATTACATTTTCATGAACCAGGTGCCGAAGCAATTTAATTTCTCGTAAGGTCCTCTTGGCATCTATTCTGTTGTCAAATGCATTGCCAACCTTCTTAATAGCAACTTCTTCTCGAGTCTCCGCATTTACCGCAGCACTGAGGAAATGAAAAGAAAAATAATAGTGTCCCTCACATTATTAATTACAGAGAATAAGCATATTTTCTGAATAATGCATGGACTACATTCTTTAGTTCTTTTTCCGTTTATGCTGAAATATATCACTCAACAATCTTCCGCAAGTCTATATCCATTGAAGTAGAGAAATGGGTATTTAGTGTGCAAATAGAGCTATTTGAAAAGGGTAAGCAATAAAAGCCGACGAAATAATTCAGCTCTGCAACCTATCAGCACATGACAAAACTATGAAGAACCTATGGAGCCATATGCAAAAGCAATAAAGAAAAACTCAAATATTCACTGTGAGCTTAAAGCTGGTCTCAACCATCCTCAAAATAGCCACTTGGATCCTCCTCGTTCACTCAACAAATAGACACCACCAATCACACCAAACATCTGCTCCACACAAAAACCCCATGATAAAAATCCAGAATCGCAGCTAATTAATACCAAACTACTGAAGAATCTCCCTCCCCTATAACGTAGACCGACCAATGAATAACCACTATATAATTCTCAACTCCGATTACAATCAAACGGAACTAACAACTAGCTATTTTAAGATTGGAAAGTATTAACCAATACCCAGTAACCCACATGCACTACAATCACGAAAGCAGTGATTGCACCAAAAAAAGTGTAGAAAAACTAATTGACTTGAAAAAATAGCTCAAACCCAGAAAAAGTTCTTACCAAACAATTCCGTAAGCGCCTCTGCCCACAGGCCGAATAGGGGGAACGTACTTCCTTGAAACCTCGAATAGATTGCCGTAGACATTGTACTGAACGTACCTTCCACCATAGACGGGAACCCCTTTGATAGTATGGTCAGCTGAAGAAGAAACTGACTCAACAGACATGTCTTAGACTCAAAACAGGGAAAAGCCCGAGAAAGAAAGAATGATGAAAAGGAGCTAAATTGGAGTGGGGGCTGAATTTGGAGCAGACGTGTCGGTGGTTATTATAGTAGTAATGGTTTTGGACATTCCTGTTGAGGTTCCTGGAAAGAGATGACTCAGATGAATGCGTGTGAACTTTGAAGGGAGGCTTTTGAACTGGAAAATTGGTGACCCGTGAAGAAATTGACTTTGAGACCTTTCCTTTTGATCATCTTTTTATCAAGATGATGTGCTATCTGTGAATTGTGATTTTACTCTAGACCATCATCATTCATCGATGGTTTTTCTTTTTCACTCTTACCTCTTTCTTTTGGCCTTGAAGTTTATAGCTTTGTGGATAAAATTTAAAGATATTATTTATTTGCTTAGTTTATTACTTTATTATGAACAATTTTTTCTAAATATATCTCATAAAAAAATCGAAATGTGAACAATTTTATAGAAATGAGGTTTATTTCAAATAAAGTTTAGATTTTTTTTAATTACAACGTTGATGTTGTTTGGGTTTATATTCAAAGTATTTCTTTTTGAGTATAAAATTCATCCTCGTGTTCTTTGAGTTGAGTGAGAAGTCTTGAGATGGAGCCTTTTGTCTTTGAATCAACACCGTATTAGTATGGTCAAACTTCTTCTTTTCTTTTTCTTGAAGTGTTGGGTGTAGAGATGAGGGTAAAGTCAACGTTTGGGATATTTGGACCAACCAACCCACAGAGGTTACAAATACAACTACAAAATTGTATTGTGATTTGTGACATCGGCTATTAGCTTTTTACCCATTGTCTCTCTAGCGTTATTCAAAATTTAAACTGCTTCAATTCCTACCTTCCAGCTAAAACTATTTTTGATTTTTCTTACGCTTCCACGTCCCTTCTTATAAGTTGATTCTTATTCAAAATGTTGAACATTGACAAACAAATAGAGATTTCATTGACAATCATATTCAAGGCCAAATTGGGTCATGTCCCTCTAGAAAGGTGACCATTTAAACCATGAGATGACCGAGTATGTCGGCAGGTCATGATGATGCAATTACTTACAAGAATTGCTTAATTAACCAAATCGTCATACACGAGCAATCACCAATTAAGAACATGGAAAATAATCTTCCACAAACATAACAGGATCTGATTATAACTTTTTCTAATAAATCTTAGATGTAGTTAAGAATTCCCAATTCCAAGTACTTTCGAAATTATGAAAAAGAAATTTGAATCGTTTATATGCAAATAACTTTTGTTTTAGGTGATATACGCAAACATATAATTTGTAACATATCAATATACTATTATTGAATCGAATTAAGAGTATTTTGGATTAGCTATATCTGCAGCTAACCCTTACACGCCTTTGATCATTCTTATTTCTGCAGAATCTGTCACAAAAGCTCATGACAAAAATGCATAAACAGACGCCACATACCATCTATATGTCAAAATAGCTTTGAACAGCTTTCAACGTGCGGACAATACAAACTTTATATTCTTTATACTAAAGAATACAAGACACATATACAATTCACCTCAACAATATTATGGAAAGACCTATACCTCAAGCTATGGAGAATACATCAAACAATATAAGATAGAAAACCCTCGCTAATCATAAAACACAAAATCCCATACCCAAACCCGTCAGTGTTATGTACCAGAGATGAGCTACAGCACCACATCCACACAAATCCCATACCCAAACCTGTCAGTGTTGTGTACCAGAGATGAGCTACAGCACCACATTCATGGACTGCTGGATGAATTTTTATTAACCCCTGGCATGGGGTTATTGACAATTCCACCTGATCTCAGATTAGATAACAAAGCATCACGGCCAGTCAAAAGTGCTTGGAAGAAAGCATCCACTGCCTTTGCAAGAAGATCCAATCCTTGAGAAAGCTTCTCTGCCGCCCGGCCTAAATCATCAATAGTCTTCATAAGTGATTCTGTCTCAGTCTCAACGGTAACACTATCACCTTGAATCGTAGGATATAGTTTCTTCACGCATGAATCAACTGTTTCCAACTCTTTCAGTGCAGTAAATTTCCCATTGGAGAATATAATTCTAATCTCCTCGTTTACAAGATTCTGCAAACTTGTAAAAGACTCAGCCCATGAATAGGTATCAGCCACGTGCAACTCTAGCAACTTCTTGGCAGAACCTGAGAAAGCTGCAGCAAACAGTCTACATATAAATACTGTCTCCACTTTCACTCCATACATGGCTTGCATCAAAACCTTTCCCTTTGCCGAATTCTTAACCTTTGGTAGATCAAGTGATCCCTCAAGATTATCCAAAATGCTGCTACATTTCTCAATCCTAGGGTTCCCGGAATTAATATGCTGCCTCCAACCATCAAGTGAGGAACATGCACAAACAAACTGATTTGAAGAGGCAGAGTCTAAATTGTGCAACGTGCACTTAAGCAAAAGATGGCCCTGATTCAAACGAGATAGCTCAGAGCTAAATGCTATACAGATATCTAGCAGTTTCAAACTTATGTCCAAGTATACATCGATCCATTTTTCATCCCAATCAGACACAGGCAGGTCCAGATCCGTTATAAGGGTTTTAATGTCATTATGAGTTTCACAAAGTGACTCCATAGCCCGAACCATCCAAGATAAGCTGAGGATCTCATCCTTGCTTTCAGGCATAAGCTTTCTCATCCTCTCTGCCAATGTTGCCTCAAAAACATTTAATATGCCAAGAAGTTGTGGAGACAAGCTAGAACCTTTTGGTGATATTACCCGAAAAGGATTTCCAAAAGGGAAGAACGGTCGTTGTGGATCCTGTGGACGACTCATATTGATGTTTGACTGCAACAAGCAAAAAAAGAAGTAAGATACAACATTGCAAAATAGCTGAGTAGCAAGATAGATGAGGCAGTAGCTCAGAAAACATTACAAATTTACAAAGAATCAAAGATCCCAAATATACATGTAATATACTTGTCCAGCATTAGACACACAAGCGATAAATCTAACAGAAAAGCTTGAAATCTCTACATATACAAAAATACAGGTCCAATCTCGGGCTATACTACTAATAAAGCCAACTGAAAGAGATCAGCTAAATTCCAACAGAAAATGAATAAGTAAGCATGAGGGTCTTATCCTTTCTTAACTTACACATACAAGCATGCTTAGGGGAAAATCATTTCCCCCAAATCTCAAGCAAAAGAGCTAAAATCTAAACTTTCCAAATATTCTAGATCGTTGAAATAGAAAACCACTAGAGTAGAGAAATTCACCGATTATTAGATCAATTTCTATAACAGAAACACAAACCCTAATTCTATAGATTTTCTCCGAATTAACATTCAATATGCTTCTTCAAACGCTAAACAAAGATAAAGAAAATCGAAGACCGAGTATGCTACCTCGTAAAATATGTCGCCGAAGTTGGAGAGCTCAGAGAATCTTCAGTTGCCGACAAAGCTCCTTTTTGCCTCCTCTTTGAGAACTTCAGAAATGGAAGGGCGAGCCTGCTTTGTGATAGCCGGAGACGGAGATTGTGATAAAGCTACCAAGGCTTCCATATTTTATGTGAAGGGATGACACGTGGGAGACGATTGGTGGAATCAGATACACTTTACCTTTCATTCGCTTTTGCTTCTATGTAGACAAAAAGTTGAGAATTTTTTTATGTGAATTTTTTTTTATTACTTGTCGATTTTCCTTTGTGATATGAATGTAAAATTAAATAAATAATTTTTTGTTGCATAAAAAATTATTTTTTATAGAAATAAATAATTTAAGAATATCTTTTAGATATTTTAGAATTTTGTGATATGTCAAATCAAATTAGAAAATTCAATATATATTAATTGTTTTAAATTTCTTTAAAATAAAGATAAATTATATTTTTAAACCAAAAATAGATAAATTATATATTTCATATATAAAATTACATATACAGTATATAATATAATTAGGATCTCCAAAGCATCTTTTTTGATTTATACTAATAGTAATATATATAAATTTTAAAAATATAAAGTTAAATTTTATATTTTAACTAAAATTTTAAATGTTAATACGAAATTTATAGATCTTAAAAGTAATAACATTGATTGATTATGGGGGATTTATAGCATCTATAGTACAGTAGTTTTTTTTTTTTCTTTTAATACAATAATGGTTTATATTAACTAACTATATTTATATATATAGTTTTATTTGTTCAAAAAATGCGTCGCCACCGCCCACCGGATGATGACCGTTAACGTCATGGAGAATCGGACGGTTCATGGTAATTTCCAGACTCTGACGCGTTGAGAAAGCACGAGGACAGGACACGTCGACGACTCCGGAAAAGGCCGTCGAAGAAACGTCGGCAACTTGGGCCCCACTCACAGAACACTGACCCGGGGATTTCTTTTGACACCCCACAATTTCTATTCACACCCCAAATGACCTTTTCTCCTACGCAAAATGTCATATTTACCCCTATGTACCTAAAAGCCCACCTTTAACCTTCTTCTCCCCCCCCCCCCCTCTCACTGGCCGACCTTGACCCCTATTATTTTATTTCGACTTCTATGAAGTTTCTTTCTTTGCTACGACTTGCATGTGTTAAGCGTGCTGTCAGTGTTCATCCTGAGCCAGGATCGAACTCTCCATGAGATTCATAGTTGCATTACTTAAGCTTCCTTGTTCGTAGACAAAGCTGATTCGGAATTTTCTTTCATTCCAAGGCATAACTTGTATCCATGCACTTCATATTTGCCTGGAGTTCGCTCCCAGAAATATAGCCCTCACTACCCCCTCGTGTCAATCCCACGAGCGCCCCCCCCCCCCCAAAAAAAAACCCATGTTCTCTATCTCTCTCTTCACTGTCTCACAACGCAACTTTGCTTTCGTCGTAAAAGTATAGCCTTCGCCGACACACCTCGTTTTGTTGCTGCAGTGCTTATTGTGTTTTTGTTTTCCTCCAAAAGGGATGGTTTTATATAAACTAAAATACTATTTTGATCCCTTTTAGATTTGAATTGTCACAAATTAGTTTTTTTTTAGATTGATCGTCACAAAATAATCTCTTTTAAATTTGAATTATTATAAATTAGTCCTTTTTAGATTAATTGTCACAAAAGATAGTCCCTCTTAGATAGACTAAAATATTATTTTGATCCTTCTTAGATTTGAGTTATCTCAAACTAATCATTTTTAAATTGATCATCACAAAATAGTCACTCTTAGATATAAAATAGTTACAAAAAAATTCCTTTGTTATAACATCATTAACATAATTAAATAGATATTTTTAAATAATAAAATACTAACAACATAAAAAGAATTTAAAGAATTTAAAACTCTTTAATTGTGTTAATTAAGGGAATGGAGAAAAAAATTGAAAACACACTTGATAATTTAAAGGGGGACTCTTTTGCGACCATTTTATATCTAAGATAGATTATTTTGTGACAATCAATTTAAAAAGAATTAATTTGTGATAACTTAAATCTAAGAGGGATCAAAATAATATTTTAGTCTATTTAAGAGAGACTATTTTATGACGATCAATTTAAAAAGGATTAATTTGCGACAACTCAAATCTAAGAGGGACTATTTTGTGACGATCAATCTAAAAAAGACTAGTTTGTAATAACTCAAATCTAAGAGAGATCAAAATAGTATTTTAGTTGTTTTATATATATATCCAAATTCAATGTAATAATTTGTTTTACTAGCTTAGACTTGAATTTGAGTGTAAAAAAGAAAGAGAAATTTATACACATGTACTATAAAAAAAAAATTATTACTAATATATATCGCTTTTAAAAATATTTATCAATATATATCACTTTTTCAGATATCGCATTATAGTAATGCGATATTTAAATAATATCGCATCACTGTGATGTGATATCTAACTAAAAAATTAACAACTTACAAATATCGTATTACAGTAATACGATATTAATAATATAATATTATCATACTGTGATATTAATATTGTATTACCGTACTACAATATTAATTAATGATAATATTCTCAAAAGAGATGGGTTAAAAGAGTTCATAGGATAGTTTTGTAATTTTGCTTATAAATGTCAAATATTAGGGGTGGCAATAGAAATTACTTTGGGGGTGTCAAAAGAAACCTTCTACTAACCCATTACATTTTCGGGCAATGCGGCCCATCGCTTTAAGTTGGGGGCATTCCGTACTTTCTAGTTCTAGCAAGGGGGAAAAAAAAAAAAAAAAAAGAAAGGGAAAAGATAATTATTCGAAAATCTTAAAAATCAAAAAAAGAAAACAAAAGAAAAAATTTTTGAAGCCCAAAAACCTCTTCCTTCACTATCATGCTTCAAGAACTATCAAAACTATGGAATTGTTTCTTCAAAGTTATGCCATTTGCACATATTGTAGAGGATCTGTTTCAGATCTTAAAGATTTACTGAAGAAGGGTTTAGCTAGGAATTGGCAGTCAAGTCCTAACAAACCAACTAAAGATTGAAAATTGCAGCCACAGACAAAGGGGTGTCCTCAAGATATACTCATAATCAGCTTGTGATCAGTGCTGCTTATCAAGCCAAGCTTTTAAGGACAAATTGTGCACTGGCATTGATGTTGAAACGTGGACCCATCCCTGTCAATGTCAACTTCCTTGCTTTCCCTGCTTGCTGCTTGACAAAAAAGTTGCAGATAGAGTTATTTTGAAGTGTGCCGGCCAGCATGTCCATTCCCCACAAGCATCCAACTATGAAGTTGGCAATAAAGTAAATGCAGTCTAATTGCTCCAATCAAGATAGCTAGATTGTAGGTCCAGTGCCAATGAGGATCTGATTGAGGCCACCAATCATACTCATAAATGCCAGTAATCCATCTTAGCATTGGACCAGAATGCAGTGCCAAAACAAGCATGTTAGAGACAATGGTAACTGATTTCCTATTGTAAACAAAGAACCAATTTCATATAATTTTAATTTTTATAAGATTTGAATCAGAGTATACATGTGAATTCCATGTGAATTTGTAACTGAGGGAAAAATAAACACATGTTGCCCTTTTTTCTTTTTTTTCCTTTAAACAAATATTAAGAAGCTACTTAAGACCAAAAAATTGGATAGAATTGAATTGCTAACCATCTAATTATCCAACTGTTATCTATCTCCTCCTAGAGGGCTGATTAAGATTCCTACTACTATCATCTTCATTTTGATCAGTAATTTCTCCAACTATCCTCTTTTATCTAAATTTGAGTCTGTGTGCTCTTGTTGATAATCACGATGGGAACGGGAAGATTCTCCCCCAGTCCGGCGTTCCTAATAGAGGAAGAAAGACAAAGTGTGAGAGAGTTGGAAATTGAAGCAATTCAAATGATTGAAAGTTTGAAAAGGAAAGGGAACATACATCACGGAATAACAGATCATCTGCCTCAAGCATGTGGATCACATGTCCTATTTTGGGCCTCTTTGTTGCATCAGGATCAACACAGCGAAGAGCAACCAAGAGAACACGTTTAAGAGCCTTTGATGATGGCATCTCAGGGAGTTTCGAATCAACTACTTCCTCAGATTTTCTATTCCCCACCATAGTTTTCAACCAGTCTATCAAATTTACCTGCGATTATTCCAACTTTTGGTTCAGCCAAAAATAAAAGAGAGAACTGAAAAAAAGATGGCTGAAAGGAAGAGTCCCTAAATTGTTGACTGTTGTTGGTCAGAGTCACTAACCTCTCCTTGTGGTCTGCTATAATCAACAGGACTTCTCCCAGTAATTATTTCCATGATAAGTATTCCAAAGCTATATATGTCACTCTTTTCTGTCAGCATTCCAGTGCAAGCATATTCAGGTGCAACATAGCTGCAAAAAGGAAGAGAAAGGGAGAGAACCATTATATTTGGACTTTCAAAATTTGGAGAGCAACTTTGGCTATTCACCTATTGCACCCACACAGTAACTGAAAATCAACATGATTGGTGAAACAGAAAGGAAAGATCTTTAACTCAATCTACTAACCCAAATGTCCCCATCACTCGAGTTGTGACATAACTCTGCTCAGTACACAAGAGCTTTGCAAGCCCAAAATCGGAAACCTTGGGGTGCCATTGACGATCAAGGAGTATGTTGCTAGATTTCACATCTCGGTGAACAACCTTTGGTTCAAGACCCTCATGAAGATAGGCCAATCTGAAAAAAAGACACAAAAAAGCAATGATATCAAAACATTCATGTTTCAATATCGATACCATTTTATGCAGTTTAGATGATGAGTATGGTACCCTTTTGCAGTTCCCAATATAATGTTCATACGGATTTCCCATGTCAAAGGACTAACAGCTCCAACATCCCCATGAAGCCACTGTTCCAGGTTGCCATTGTCTACATACTCATACACAAGCATCCTATAAAACGATACCATGCCACAAAATCTTACATCTCTTACAAAGTTTAAACCATATAAAATTATAGCTTCAATGTAAGTAATAGAAAAATCATACCTGTAGGCCCCCTCAACACAGTATCCAAGCAACCTAACCAGATTCTTATGCCGAACACGACCGATTGCTTCAACCTCTACTTTAAATTCTCTCTCAGCTTGGCCCCTGGACATGGGTTAAGCATGATGTGCATACTTCCAAGAGAAAGACAAATCCAAGACCAAACCCAGGGAATCTTACTAGATAGCAACATAAAGTAGGCGAAAAGAAATGAAAAAATAAAATAAAAATAAGCAAGTGCAAAGCTCTTCACAGCATTATCGTTCAAGTAATAGGAGAACGATGTGCTGGAGCAAAGATGATTCTTTTCATCGAATAAGTGAGTCACTTTACAGCACAACTCCCAACAATACAAGACAAGGATAACACAAGAAAAATTAGTTAAAAAGTAGAAAACAGTAAAGAAAAGAAAACACAGACCTGCTGGATTATCACAAAGAAATTTAGAAAAGAGAACAAACAAGTATGTTTCTTAGTCATGTAAATGATAAAAGATGTCAGTAAAGTGCATTCTAGAACTAACGCATTAGCTAAAGCAAAACTTGAAAATAAAATAAAACAAAAACTTCATCTGCTTTATGTTTCCCCTGCTTCAAGACATCAAATTTATATCACGAATCTTTTGTGACATGGGACCTGATAAAGAAAACCCAATGATAGAAAGAAACTTTCACTTTGACGATCAATATGCTTGTAAGAGAGGCTGATATTCCAGCATTCACTAAACCTTCCTTTTCCCTAAGCTTTTGAGCAACTTCACAGACAACAAGTACGAAACAAACACAGAACGAACAGTAAACCTTTTCACTGTTACTTTGCATCAATGGCACACAACTTTCTTCAGACTTCAGAAGCACCGAACTTGCACAGTAAACAAATTAAGAAGCATGCTGGTAGTACCAAAGCGACATCATTTTCAGCCATAAATGATGAAATATAGTAAACCAAATTAAAAACATACTTGTTATTCAACAGGTTCTTCACAGCAATTCTGGTACCATCACTCAGTATTCCCTGGTAAACGATTCCATAGCCACCTTCCCCAATAACATTTTCCTCACACAGCCCGTTAGTTGCAGCCTCAAGTTCTCTCAGAGTGTACCATCTTCCCCACCCAAGATGTGAAACCTCAGGCCCAATACTGCCACTCCCAAATGACGACGTGGTTTCACATAGACTCGCAGTCCCCTTGCTCTCCCCACTAGAAAGCCGATCAGAGAAGACCACAAGGTGCTCGGCTTTTCCGATATCCACGTGGATCTCCCGTTGTGGAGCTGGCTGGTGCTGATTGGGTCCGGGGAGGTGCACGATCTCCTGAATTTCCTTTGATACAACAGGGGTCGTGGCGCCTTTGGAGTCGTGAAGCCTCTTGGGGTCGCCTCGGCAGCGGCGGCGGCGACAGGTGAGGCAGAGCGAGAGAAGGAAGAGAGTGAGGACTATAGCAGAGCCAACGAGTATTCCAATCACAACCCAAAGGCGAAGACCGAAGATTGATGTCTTTTTGGAGAGCTCAGTATCAACGAAAGCGGCGTCGTAGACCGACATTGTCGTAGTCCTTTCGTGCTGTGATCATAGAACAGTGATACTCAGAGAGAGGAACTAGCAACTGGGTCGCATTTCTTCGCCGAAATGAATTATTCCCGGTGAATATAGCCGGAGCTCACCGGCAAATGGAGAGAGAGCTAAAACCGAGAGTAAAGTTGAAATTTTTGAATCAAATTGATTGAGAAAGAGAGAGAAGTAATTGTGGGTAGTGAGAGAGAGGGGATGACGACAAAGATCGTTGGGGAATTTAGTACAATAAGAAACCGAGGGAGAATCAGTGTGTGTCTGTGCGTATGAGTGAGGCCAGCAAAGGAGACAGTAATGGACACTAGTGTTTTTTTTTTTTATATATATATAATTAAATTTCTGTCCTCTGAAAGGAGGGCTTTTCTGTCAATTTTATTAGTGGGTAGGTCGTTTGTACAGTGCCTTAATTTAAGTCAAGGATTGACCTATTTGCATGTCCAAAATATCACTATAGATATTTATGATAAATCTAGCAACGATATTTCATATTTTCAGACAAAATGGCAATTAAAATTCCTATTTCATATACCTAAAAGATTTGATTATCCACATAAAAAGAAGGATTTGATTATCAAATGGCATAAGACATTAAAAAATAAAAAGAAATATACTTAAGAATAGAGCTTTCTATATGGGGCCTCTAATTCATTTTATTCTATGAAATTCGCTTTTAATTCTAACCATAAAAAAGTATTATATATATATGATTCCATTACCATTTGGAATATTGTTATATTTATGTTCGGAACATGTGGAAATGTGACGAGTGATTCGTAAATCATTATATTCCTTCTATTATTTTCTATACAATTAAAGTAATTGTATAACTTTGCAAGACTAGTGGATGGGAAATGGATCTGATGAGATGGAACCCACATTATGACTTTACCAATAAGATTAAGACCTTCTGGTTTTGTTTTAGGCTAAGAATGTAGAACAAGCTTAACAAGTTGTTGAATCCTTAATTGAAAATCCTTAGATTTGGATAATGCAGAGAACATGGCCAATACGATTCAAAACGCTTTCTCTTCTGTCACTACCATTTGCAAGACAGCAGAGTCTCTTTAGATATCTTATATTTTAGAATGAATTCTGACAAACAAACAAAATCTACTTATGAAAGCACGTGTTGTGTAGTGCACTATGGAACTGTGTAATATTTTAACATAACATCTATTATTGTACATGTTTTCAGAAATATGCTAAATTAAGCAGAATACCAAGGATTCGCGTATTGTCGTGTCATGTTTTCCAAACATGCACTAGGAGAAACACATGATAACGAAGAAATACTTAGCCATTGTCTGGATGAAGTCTTACAAGAACAGAGAAGAGAGACAAAATGATCTCTTGGGGAAAATAGATTAATAATGAATTCTCAATTTAGAACATATTAAAAATACAATCAATTAGGAAGCACTATCTATATTACCATATTAAATACCTTTAATCACATTGTTGATGGCCTATTTATTACAAAAAAAAAAAAAATAAGGAATAATAATACAACCGAATCATACAAGGTTTACAACAAAATGTCTCTTCCACTCATAACCTTACCTCCTTCCTTTTCCCTTAGATTTTGAGTCAAAGTGATGAGCTTTCAGCTTCTTTTTGCGAATTGTAGTTGCAGGACCACCACCCTCTCGGAATGGCATGCCCATAAGAGCTAATAATCTCTGTGCTTCATTATCAGTTTTAGCTGTTGTTGTAATACAGACATCCATTCCCCTGGGTTTACCAAGTATATCAAATCTGATCTCAGGAAACACGCTCTGGTCACTGATGCCAATGCAGTAATTCCCATGCCCATCAAAGCTGCTGCTGGTTACACCTTGGAAATCCCTTGTCCTTGGAAGCCCCAAGTTTATGAGTCGATCAAGGAACGAGTACATGATCTGTCAAAATGAAACATATATCCAGTGTCAGTCTACTAGATTTTGGCCATATAAAAAAAAATGATGATTTTGGATTAGAATAATGTGGTTTTGATCTGCTGGAAGAACAATATACATTGCTGCAAATGGCAAATCAAGCGGCATACCCATGATGTGATAGCTGTTCTATAGTGTGGAACTCCAAAGGCAACTATAATGTTCTAACAATTACAAACATAGAGATATATATATATAGAGAGAGAGACAGCTGTTCTTAGAAATCTCATATTGGTTTCATTTGTAGCATATCTATTCAATCAAGTAATGTTGATACTATATAAACTTCAGAAAAAAGTCTTATCTTCATCTTGTCAATTCAAAAGAACTATGGTCAAGATAAAAGAGAATAAAGTTTCTTGTGCAAACATTTGCAACCTAATAAATGATAATATTTATTTGTTCATGGAAGGAATATACTGTCTCAACTTTAAGAACCACCAACTTGCAAGATGTGGCGGGCATATATTCCAAACCTAGAAAACAACTACGATAACCTGTTTATAGTTCATCTTTTACCAGAAGAAAACTAGGGAATCTAACATTTGGGAAAGATGGTTGAACTACTTGAGTTCCAAGACTCAGCCCTTGATCCTAATTAAATCAAATTGAAATGCCTTATTCAAGAAATGAAGTGCTTCTGTAAATACATAATTTAACACAACGTTTGATTCAGTTCTTCTCTTCATGCTTTCTTTCTCTTAAGAGACATTAAGCTTACAAGATCTGAATACGTCCAAGGCCATACCATTAACCAAACATGAGCTGCATGTTTTTGCACTCAAGTTCTGTGACCGGGCATACTTCAGCTCTACACAAGCATCTCTTGATAAAAGTTCCCCATATCCGGCATTAACCTTACCACTCAATTATACTATATTGAAAATTATAAGCGGAATGAAAGTAACCAAATCAAGGCAGCGCATGTTATCAGAAGCCTACACCATGTTAACACATTGTTTAAAAGAGCTCAAATGACAAAAACTTTGGACTCATTTTAGGAATAGGACAAGCAATATTGATTGAATACTAGATACTCACAGTTCCTCTAAGTGTAACAGCAATCCCAAGTGGTTGACCTTCCCTGATCTTGAAGGTGGCAATGGAAGCCCTCGCTCGAGTCTTGACAGGTCTCTGCCCTGTAATCATTGCTAGATCATTCATTGCCGCATCCAAACCTTTGGCATTCTGTGCAGCATCTCCAATACCACAGTTAACCACAATCTTCTCAATTTTAGGGACCTGGGAAAGTGAAGGAAAATTAACCAACAACACATTCTCCTCGTGTTTTGCAGTATCAGACATCAGAACTGAAAAACTACTATAAAGCAACTAAACAATAAAATTTCCCACAAAACCAATTCAAAATGTAGGCATATTGAATTCCCAGACATTAAAATTTGGGGTATTAGTATTACTAACAACTTCCTACATTTTCTACCCAAGCATACACACCTTAATCCAATACAATAAAAATTGAAACTTGATGCATTTGCACATTCATAAATTTTTTTTCCTCAAACAATCTCTTGGCCAATCTGAAACTCCATAAAGCTTAAACAACAAAAAGCTGTGCAAAATTTTCATTATGCATTGGCAAATAAATTTCACAACCTGGTGTATATTGGCGTAGGAGAACTCCTCTACCAGCAAGGGAACGATTTTCTCGGTGTAACTGGTTTTGAGCCGAAACACCTTCTCAGCATCGGTTTTCTCCACCAACACAGTCCCAGCTGCGGTGGCCTTCACCGATAGCACCGCAGCTCCATTCCTATTTCCGAGTGGGAACCTTGCTGCCGCCAATGGAGCTGGGAAGACGCGAAATTGACCCAGAAACGACGACGTAGATGACTGTAGAAGCGAAGGATTCGTCATGAAGATGGGATTGCTGTCTCACCCTCTAGGTGAAACTGGATAACGGATTGTGTTTTTGGAGCTGCAGGTGCAGGGGAGGGGTTTAGAGTAGATGGACAGAAAATGAGCTTCAGTTGGACCTTATTTACGGGATTGCCAAGATGATATGAGGGTAATATTAGCAAAGGTCAGGGATGGTGGGTCTGGTGTTGGGCTCTTTGGGAGCAGAAGCCCAAATGGATAAGGTATGTGAATACGGGCTGAGGAGTGGGTTAAACAAGAATTTTTTTTTTTTTTTTTGAGTAGGAGAATTTCTAAAAATTAATTGTAAAAACCACAATATTTTTAAAAACTACAATGATTCATGAATATATACTTTAATATATTTCAAGAGGGAATGACATTTCTTCTCCACACAATCATTTGTTATAGTTTGTTTCACTCCTTTTTTTTAAAAAAAATTAATTAACAAATTAATCAATAAGTATTATAAATATAATTAAATAAGATGTTATCAGATATATTAAATTGATATTATTATAAAACATTTTAAATATGGATAAGATAGTGTGAATCAGTTTTATTTCATTTTCAGTAATTTACATGCTTAGTGATTGCGTCGTTATAATTTTAATATTACATGTAATACATAAATATAAGACTAAAACCCTTTTGCCTCTTTAGTCAAGATAATAATAAAAAAAAATTACCTCACAGCCCTTACACTACAACTGCAAATTAAACTTTTTGTGTGGATAAAAAAATAATCTAAGAATTAGATTTTAATAAAGATTTTATGACATGAGTGTTTAATTTAATAAATTAAAAATATTAAAGTATTTTATTGAGTTTGGCAAAAGTATCAAGAGAATATATAAGATTTTACTTTAAATACAATAAAACAAAATGTAATTATAAAATATAATTATTAGAAAGAAAAAGATTATCGCTGTTGAAGTCATTTTACAACGCGCCTAACCGGTGCGTGGCTGATAAATGACATTCTCTCCGACTCCGAGTCCAATCGCCTGCCTCTGAGAGCCAGGCAGCGCCAGCCATATTCGTCAACCACATCAGAGCGTCTCCATCACGGTCCGGCAGGAGCGTGGTCTAAAGAGTGATTCTAATTAGAGCTTAATATAGTTTTACTCATGGAAGTGAAGGGGAAGAACGTCATTTCCGTCATAGGAAGGGAGACCCCTCACCAATCTCTCTGAAACCATTTCTCTCTAAAAAATCTCTTCGCTCACTGAGGACGAAAGAAAACTGCCCCTCCATCGGAGAAAGAGGTAGGAACAGCCTGAAAAATCGCTACAATTTTTCTACAACCACGTTCCTTGTGATCCATCCCTTTTCACTCTTATCTTCGATCCATGTAGTTCAATCTGTAAACAAAAACCCTAGTTTCAATTTTGATGGAGCTTTTAGTTTAGAACGAAAACCTCCAGAATTTCTGGTCCGCTTGTTTTTACCCTGAGCTAAGTTTCATGGGAATTCCGCAAGTTTTGTAATTGTTTCTCCTATGTCATGCGCTGTTGGCTTCTGATTCGCGTAAAAGGCTGCAACATGTATATAAATCTGCGTCTTTCTCACGAATTTTATCGTTAGAGGACTTGTTGTAGTTGCTGGGAATGGGACATTTTTCATTCAAGACGTTGTTCTTCGCGGTTCTGAATTTTTGGCTGTGATGGGACTTGTTTGATTGAGCTGGATCAGTGGATGGCTTGTTTTTGTGAATAGGTCCTAGACTTTGGTAGTTTGGAGATTTTGCATCAGCGTTCTAGTGGGTTATGGATGGGCAGGGAATAACCTTCTGGTTGTGCTAATGGTTTGGCTTTATCCTTGCTATGTATTAGGTTAGGTGTTGGGACAAGCAGGATATTAAGTTAATATAGTTCTGACCTCCCATTGGACTTCGGTGTTTGGTGACTGGTTTTATTTCCTGGCTTGTTATCAACAGAGTGGAATTGTATTGTTGGATAAGTGATAACTAGTGCTTCTTGTTCCTGATACTTGGCATCATTATTTTGCTTTTGTCGGCGAAGTTATTGGTTGAACATACAAAATGAGTTTTCAAAATGAAGATCAGAACTCCTTGGATGAGTCAGCTAATCATGAATTGAAGAAGTAAACTCCTATCTCCCTGTTCATGTCTTTTTTGTGTTTTCCGTCAAAATATCATTCAAGCTTGACAATATATACTGTTGATTCAGGAAATTGAAAATCTCATACACAAGAGATTTCTTATTGTCCATAAGTGAATTAGATGCCTGCAAAGAGTTGCCCAGTGGATTTGATCGTTCACTTCTAAGGTAAACTATGCTGTGGGACATCATCCTTTTTTATTGATATAATAAATGCAGGATGCTGCACTTCACTCTTAGTTTTATTGTCATTTTTCTCTGTATTCTTCAATTTTATTCTGCCATTATTGTGTTATGTTTTAGTTGTGATGTTTAACTGCCATGGATGACTCCCCCCCCCCTCTCTCTCTCTCTCAAAACCAGTGAATTTGAAGATTCTTCTCAAGATCGACAGAGAAATATTGGTGGTTTGTCAATGCATAATTTCAGACATACTGAATATGGTTCGTCCCCTCCCACCAGAGGGGATATCAGTAGCTATTCTCGGGGAAATTATGGAAGATGGGAAGCTCGATCTTCTGGACGGTCTGATAGAGACAGTGACTCTCAGTCTGAATGGGATTCAGGTGTGGTCTAAAATTCTCAATATGAATGCTCTTTTCCTTTTTATGCCCAAAAGAAGGAAAAAAAATAAAAAAGAAGTCAATAACTTGTTTCAATAACCATTTGTACTAATAATGGATTGTGTAGTTCTACCTGTGTTTTTGTATCTGAAGGTCTCTGGCTGGAGGAGCGTTTCTTTTTCATTATATTTTTAATGGTATTATCTGCATTTCGGATTTGATTTTTTACAATGTAAATATTAATTGGATGTTTAAAGTTTTTACTCTATGGTAATGTCTTAAACCAGTATCTGATGATATTTCATTTTCTGCTTTGTTGTCTGTTTTGTGACTTATTACATGCTGCATTCTTTGTTGTTGCTTTACCTCCCTTCTGCTTTAATGTATAATAACTGTTCTTTGGACCTTTCTTTTTTATTTTTTTGTAGATTGATGTAACTTCTACATGTCTTTTCCTCGTTCTGCTCTCTCTCCATCTTGAGATTCAAAGCTGTTGGTTTTTGTAGCTTTAGAATTAATATTTGTCTCAGCCCTTTTTTATATGCAGGAATTTGAAACTTGCAATATGAAATTGATACATATTTGAACTTTTTAACTCTAGGAAATTTGCCTTTTGGAGAGAAGTTAGAAAATGTAACTTTGAGGTTTACTTATGGTCAATATTAGTTGGATGTAAGTGTGCAAATTTCTCCTGTATGCTGTTAAAACTTCAGTTAGAATACTGTGTTCTTAATGTTCTCTGTTCTACTCTGATATTAGATTCAATTATTCAGTCTAATCATTACCAACTACCAAGGAAGAAAAATGCATTTTAGTGTGTGTTTCCTTTGGTCAGTATTTTTCTTGCCTTGAATATGGAGTTCATTTTGTTCATTGTTAAATACACATAGTTTGGACGAAACATTACTGTTTGCCTTAATTCTGCAGTATATTTAGCTTATATGCAAATTTATGGTGTTCAGATCCTCTTTAAGGGTGCAGAACTAGAACTAGAAGTCACTCTATTACATTAATGTATTATGCAGATTCAGGCAAACGTTTTAGCAATCAATCTCGGAAATCTTGGCAAGATCCTGAACATGATGGCCTTCTAGGAAGTGGTTCTTTTCCAAGACCAACAGGACATCCACCTGAATTGTCTGCTCCAAAGTTTCAAGCTAATGGCATGTACCAGCTAAATCGGTCTAATGAGCCCTATCATCCTCCTCGCCCTTATAAGGTTATTTGTAGCTGTTATATCTATACATCATATTTAGCAAGTTTCACAAGGTGATTTTAATTTGACATGATAAAGCAATTGAAGTATTTCATAAATGTCTTACATTTTATGTTTTCTCATATTTTTCAGGCGCCTCATTCACGTAGGGAAACTAATGACTCATACAATGATGAAACTTTTGGTTCATTGGAGGATACAAGTGAGGACAGGGCAGAAGAGGAAAGAAAGAGACGAGGTACCTGCTATTTTCTGGAAGATATTGTCGTAGAGGCAGAACTTGTGTCTGATTATGGCTTTTACTAAGTCTTGTTTACCTTTGTACTTATTGCCACTAATAGGCATTCGTTTGATTTAAATTAAGTGCTTGATAACTTTGCAGCCTCTTTTGAATTGATGAGAAAGGAACAGCAAAAGGCCTTTCAAGAAAAGCAGAAGTTGTACCCTGACAAGAATAAAGATAACTTTGACATTACATCACTTCTAGATGATGATGAGAAAAGATTAGTTAATCGAAGCAATGATTCAGTGGAGCCTACTTTGACTCTATCGGCCTCAAGCAATGGTTCTGAGAAATCTTCCTTCCTTGCACACACTCATTCAGCAACAAGACCCCTTGTACCCCCTGGCTTCACAAGCACAGTTTTAGAAAGAAATTTGGTGGCAAAATCAACAGTTAAGACTAATGCAGCAGAGGTAGGTAGTTAATCATTTGTAAATACTGTATTTTTTCCCCAACTGTTTTGCTCAAATCTTAGTTGTTGGGGGCTGCTGATTTGTTGAATTAGGCATGCAACTTACTTTTTCTTCTAGTTTGCAATTGTTGATTCATCTTCTTTGAAGTTTTGCTTAGATTAGTTTACTGGTTGGGTGTGGAGCTTCTATTTTCTATATATTAGAATCGGGCTTGGGGATCTGTGAACTTTTTCTTATATACACAAGTGAGAACAATAGATGCTGAAATATAATATAAAAGACAGATGTGTTTCTTACATCACAGAGATGCTTCTTATATTGAAAAGATATGCTTGTTTCCATAAGGACCATAGCTGAGGATTTGGTTTATAAAGGAATAAAATCAGAATTTAGTAACTCCATTCACAACTTACCATATAGATAATCATTCAAGGGAGAATGCAGATGGCATATGACTTCTAAGCCCTTTTGCTCACTGTATCACTTAACACTGTTAATTTAATTATGCTTCATTTTGTTCTGATCCTGGAATACTTTGCTGCTTTCTGGGCTCTCCAGTAATAAATTCTTCTGGCGCTTCATTAGGTTGAACAACCTGAGCTTCGGGATTTTACCAGTAATCATCTGTTTGGCATACATTCTGAAAATAAAGAAGAAAAATTGTCAACCAAGCCGGCAGACATCAATCATCTGCATGATGGAAGTCATGTTCTGAAAGAAAAGATTCTTTTATCATCAGGTGCGGATGTTGACATGGAAGTTGGAAAGGGTGATGAATTGAGGAGGAAATCTGCTCTTTTAGAAACCTTGGAAGCATCAGATGGTGGTGAAGCTATTCAACTCAATGCTGAAGTGAAAGGGAAGGAGACAATGAGAACTTTCAATCAGGATAATTCAAATTGTATCCTAGACAAGCTTTTTGGCAGTGCTTTAACTTCAAATGGTGGCAACACATCTAATGCTGTTGAGGTAAATGGAGAACTCTGTAGATTTTCCATTTAGTATTGTGAATAAAATATTTTCTGAGCTTATTGATAAACAGTCTAAATTTCATTGAGTGTGTTATTTTGGGGCATAACCATCCATAACATAATTGAGTGCACATTGTAGTTTGGAAATTCTTGAAGCCACAATTGGTGTCGGGTTTTTATTTTTTCTATGGGGAAGGTTAGGTTTTTGAAATGTATTGTGAAAAAAATATGCTGCTTATCAAACATGGTTCTTTTGGATTTAACTGGTGACTGCATGTTTACAAGAAGAGTATGCTGCTATATTGAATTTTATAATATCTTGTTGGAGTTTGAACCTTATGCTTGGGAATATAACTCGTGACTATAGCATATGATAGCTGCTAACAAATGGGTCCTGTTCAATTATTTGCTTTAGGTAATTTAAAATGTATTTATATGATTGCTGCCATCAAATGTAACTCGTGATTGCCATGCTAATAAGAACAGTCTTGTTTGGTGGATTTGGAATTAGAAATCAATTTCACGTACATCTGAAAATATTTTCAGAAATGTTTTTTAAAATTTTGAAGCATCTTACATGATGCTTTCCTAAATGAAGGGATTAGATGTATTTTCTTCTCTGAATTATAATTTGTTTTTAATTGTCTCCTCAACTCTTTACTTGAGGTTGCGAACATTTGGGAAGCCACAATTGGCAGGAAGAGATATCTTTCTGAAAAAGGATAAATGTTGCCTTATATATTGGAATTTGGTTAAGTGCTTCAATACTTTGTTTTACAGCAGTTCTTACTATGAATCTGACTGTTTATGCCGTTGCTCTCTTAGCAGCCCGATCAGGAAGCTGATGACTCATTGAGTCAACATGCTTTCCAATCTTCGAAGTTTGCTCATTGGTTTGTTGAAGAAGGTACCTGTATATATGTTTTATAGCTTCAATATTCATGGACTTTTCAAGGTCCTCCATGACTTTGATATTGGACTAGGTTGTTAGTTAAATCTTGACTTACCCTGCTGCAGAAAAGAAACCATCAGACAACTTCACACATAGGCCAAATGACTTGAACTCATTGATTGTTGGAGGTGAAAAAGGTGGGTTGCTGACTCCTGAAGTGAAGACAACCCAACATGATGGACCTGATTTTCATTTCCAGAATGCTGAATCTGTAGATGGGCATATGATATCAAATGTACCATATAATACCATTGGTAAATCTGAGCAACCATACAACAGTGATAATTCTGAGGTTGTTCAAGCAGTTCTTACTTGTGAAGATATAGAACAGTCAATTCTGTCCCAAGCTGGTGAAACTGGATCATCACTGCAGCAGCCCATGCAGGACAAAGATTTTGATGTAAAGACTGGGGAGTCAAATAAAAATATCGATGACCATGCATCCCATCACCTTCTTTTGTTGTTACAGAAAGGAACCTGCCAAAAAGATATGGAACCATCTTCTATTGTAGATGAGGATTCTACAGATAAGTTTCAAAAGACTGAAGGAGTCTCCATGGGTGACAAACTTGATAATTCAGGAGAGACAAGTAGAGATGTTTCTAATTCATCAAAAAGTTTGACTCTGCAAACACTTTTTGGGACAGCTTTTATGAAGGAGCTTCAATCAGTTGGAGCACCACTTTCTGTTCAAAGGGGTTCTGTTGAATCTGCAGGGGTTAATGTGTCAGATTCTCGTCTGTTTTCATTCCCAGACAGTGATATCCCTCCAACTGGTGAACTTGCATTGAATAGGCATGGGAGTGGTGTTCTGCTATCAGATAAAATTCATCAGCCCAAGCCAAATAGATTTGAAGAGCAGTGGTTAGGTTATGATGATCCTCAGATAGATGTCAATTTATCTCAAGTTCGAAGTGAACTTTCAAAGTCTGTTGGTTTTAATGTGCCTACTAATATTCATCTTCCTGAAGAAGATAGCTTGATTACAGTTGGTGATCCTCTGCAAAGCTTTATATCTGCTGGCAATTCAGCTAAAACCGAGTTGTCCCGAGACGCATCTGTTGGCATTGCTGGAAAACTGGCAGCTTTGAGTCCTGCATTTAGAGATGAACGACATATTGGAAATCAAGAAGGTCTAGCATATCCTCGTGGTCCTTATGATGTGAGGGAATCGGGTATTCCATATCATAATCTTAATGTACATCGAACATCTCCTCAGCTCCATCCCTCTCAACTGAATCACATGGGTCCGATGTTCAATCAATTGGATTCACGTACTCCTCATATCAGCTCTTACAAGAAATTTATGACTCCAGAAGGGATGGTTCATCGTGAATCTCCACCAAATCATCAATTTCCAGGGAATATGCTTCGTCCTCCTTTCGAACAACCAAGTACTGGGCTCAGTGGGTTTGATCCTCCAGTTCATCATTCTATGTTGCAACAGATGCATATGCCTGGGAATCTTCCTCCACCTCACTTGTTAAGAGGATTTCCACAGGGTACACCTCTGCCTGCTCATCCCAGCAATCCAAGGACGGGTTTCATGCAGGAACCGAACCCTATGCAAGGCTTGCCATTTAGTGGTCCCCAGCAGCCTAGTTTTGGTGGCCCTGGAATGCCATTGCCAGGTAAATTAATATTTGCTATACTACGATGCTTCATTTTGTATTTGTTACAGATTTTCTAGAGAACTTATTGTGAATAATTTATTTGCACCTAAAGTGTATGATCCATGGTCTCATACTAGATTGAGTGCTGTTCCGTTTTTATGTGCAATCCACTTTCATATGCTTTTAAATCGTGAAAGTTCACAGCATCTTGTGGTTTTACTGATGCTTGTCAGATTTTCTGATCATTGTTACATGGACCAATGCATTTTATATTTGAACAAAAACATGCCTTTATATCGGATTGTGGTTACATGTTTCCCTCTCCCTATTGCAGCTATTCGTTTTCGATTTTAGTCTCCTGCTCTATCTCTATTTTCAGCTCCTAATTTAACTTTTTTGGTTAATTATTAGCTCCTGATGTGGCTGGTGGAAGAAATCATCCAGAAGCACTGCAAAGGCTTTTTGAGATGGAACTCGGGTCAAACTCAAAGCCAATCCACCCGTTTGCTGCTGCTGGGGGGCACAGCCAGGGGATGTATGGTCAAGAGCTAGACTTGGGTTTTGGATATAGATAGTGTATGATCTTTGTTAATTTGTATACAATGTATTCAGCTAATGTATCTGGATCCTGCATCTCTTGCATGAAAGATGGATCTGCTAGTTCATTATGAGCACTTCATTTCATGTATTTTGTTACAAACTCCCTTACACTGGAAAGTAAGGAACATCTAACAAGCACTTCTCAACCAAAAAAAAAAAAAACTGATTCCAAGTTGAAACGCTATCTTTCAGAGACGGCACGAGCGAATGAAACAAAATGCAATCACTATTGAGAATTTCTTGGAGCCCCTACTGAGACAGGAGCCCTTCTTATGGGGCGCTATCAATTACAGATCTTCAACGAATCGGCACCAGATGATATCTACGCCTTTCTTGGATTTTTCTGGGTTTCATTGATGACTGATCATTGTTGGGTAAAGAAAAATTAAGTTGGATTTATGATTCACAGATGATATATGCATTCCTGGGTCGGTTTTGATTTCTGTGCTCGTTGATATTTCTACAAACAGTTCATTCGCGGTAAAAAAACTTAACAAAAGGAGGGAACGCAAAGCGCTAACCTGATATTCGTTGTTTTATTTCCAGTTTATATACAAGATATACAAGGCAAGCCTAAGTCCTAACTATTTGTATGGCTAAATCCACTAATCTAGCAGTAAGCTTCCACAGCTTTAAACAGAAAAAGCCCTCAACTACACTCAACACACTGTACAGTATAGCCTCCACAGGTGACCTAACAACATTCATTATCCTCACATTACAAGGAAAACCATCTTCATAGGATATACACAGTACGTACATATGATCCTATGTATGCCAAGAACAAACCAAAAACTTACAACCTCAATATATACTTGTCTATACACAAGCAAGCATCTGCATCCTACCACTCTTGTCGGAAGAGTTTTGTATTCATCATCATTGATAATACATGAAGGAAACTTGGTGCTTTTGGGAAAATTTGTGTATTGTCCCTGAAGAGAAGCCACTGATGACGCTCTAGGCAGATAGAATAGCACTCTCGGATTTTTCGGTCAGAGGATTGCTGTAAAGACTACCAGATTTTGCCTTCTCAGACACGGGTTCGTATGTTGAAAGCAACCTCCTCTGCATTAATTATGGGATTGCAAATTATTCAGTAGACTGACATGCAACGTATACGTGAGGCTATGACTGCTATTGGCGACAACTACATGCATGCTTAGTTTCTTTCAGGGGAAATATATCCGTACACTTGGCCAGCATGTCAAATGAATGGGATTGAGTAACGATACACACTTAAAACAGCATATGTGCCACTTAATTGCCTCACTGGCTACTCTTACTATGCACTTGGGATATAAAGGGTATGCTCTTGATTGTTGACATAATTAGATAGTGAGCTTGTGTGAGTGTAGTGCTGCAGAGTGCACTCCAAATATTCTTCTGATAGAAAGGTAAACTTGACTGGAGAGGAGAAAGAACTTACATGATCCTCAAACTCAGGACTCATCAAATTGATGGCAAGATTTCTCATTAATAGCAATACCTGCAGAAAAAAAGAACCACATAAATTCTTAATAATTGGAACCAGCTATAGACATTAGACTTAATTTTCAAACGTAGTTTGGTAGGTCAAACCGACCTCGTCCTCCAAAAGTAGAGAAAAAGAATGATATTGGAGAAAAGAAAATGAAGAACCTGAGACCACTTACCGTTTCCAAATTTATTGGGTCCATTTGCTTAAGTCTATGTAAGTGACCTGTTGTGTTCGGATCAAATACACTGCCAATGAAGCTGTAGACTTGTGCAAAATCCGGCATTACTGCAGAAAGTAGATGGTAAACTCGTCAGCATAAGCTTGACCAGGATGATCAGCAGACTCATGAAACATGTTATTTATAATATAATGATGACACCAGACATATTACAGCTTAATGAACTTCATATTCACAAGCATTAGTATTGATCCACAAGTCAGAGGATGCTTGAATCAGGGAATAATGCAAATAAATATAACCTGATATAATAAAAGAGGCATGAAAAGTTTTGCTGTAGTTAATTCCTTTAAAGAACTTCCACGGCCTTCAAAATGGAACTATGACTTTAAGGATTTTATTTTTTTAGCTGTGTTGGTTCAATAGTCAACCCCAAAACGAAGCCTATTAGTAGAGATGCCAAAAGAACACGATGAAGATAAAGTATTTCTAAACATAAAAGGACAAACAGAAATGAAACTCTTAAAATTTGCTTTAGATTAAGAATGCTACTGAGGTGATTATGCCATCATGTGAAATTCAAGATGAGTCAAAAACTCTAAGTGAAGATAAAGAAGCATACTGACCTTTCATTGGCTTAGCCTGTTCCCCTTGATCTGTCCCTTTGCTACTTGGCCATGCCCTGGGAGTGCTCTCATTACTACTGCTATAGCAACAATTAAGAGGAACAGACTGGCCAGCCAATCCCATGTCATCTAACAATAAGAATAAATTTCTAGGTTAGTAGAACCTTTAGCATATCTAAATTATTATAAATTAATGGGAAAAATATTTAAAAAATTTAAATATCATTATTGAGTTCAGGGCAAACGGACCTTTATTCACTTGTGGTACACTGACGGGATGCAGAGCATTATAACTCCAAGATGATAAAGGCACACTGGAAACTGGAGTTCCAACAGCAGATGAAGAATCTGGCCTATAAATGTATGCAGGTTCAATGAAAGTAGATGGAGGTTGTAATTGCCCAGTAACTTGGGATACAGCAGGAGCTGATACAAATGCGAAAAATAAAAATAAGAATCAATCAAAAATGGACACAACAAACTAGAAATACAAATATAAGAAAAAGGCTGACTATCTCACTATTTTTAGGGGCCTTTTGTGGGTATGGATGAGCAGCTTTTCTCTTCGGGCGAGGAGGGGGTACATGTTCACTTGTTCCATTCTTCTGAACTTTCAGAAAATACTTCTGAGCATGACTTCGTATCTGCCCAAAAAAGAAAAAAACAGCGCAAAAAGTAAGTTCAAAGTTTTGCATACAAAGATGGAGAAGGGATAGCCAGGGGGCAATGTAGGGAATATCAAGCAAGTTTAAATAGGAGGGCTGACGGGTTTTCAGGATGCCCTTTCTATAATTCACCTCATGAAACAAGTACTATTTTGTAAAAAATCATGTTCACAATTTGTATAATTGCCAATACTAGAAAAATAAAAGGTTCAGATATAGAATTGAAGGCCAGTTCATAATTTGTTGCTTTCCTTTCATATCTATTTAATATACTGTGCAAGAAACTCCAATTTTCTTTCTAACTTCCCTCCCTCAGACTTTGAAGAAGAAAATAGCAAAAATAGGTTACATTTCAATTGGCATTCTTCTACAGGCCATCATGTCAACCTTTATTCAATTCAGAAAACAACATAAGCGGACATGTTTCAAACCGCAATTAAAATGTCATTGAACATCCAACATAGAACTCAAAATTCAATAACAATATAAAATAACCAATAGATTTCTTTTCTCATTTTCCATTGTTTAATGCTTTCTTTCCAATTCCTCTGATATAATAATTACCTGGATAACAGTTTTTGACCCAACATATGCTTCAATCTTCTTCCAGTCACGATCAAATCTGAAATAAGCAGAAGAAACAATAAAGCAAAAATAAATTAAAAAAAAATGCTATCATTCTCGTACAAACAACTTCCAGGAAAACAATTGCAAGAAAAATAAAAAATATTCTTTTGTTTTTATTTGGACCTACTGCCCACAGTTGAGGGGTTTTATATACTACATTCAGAGGGACTGAACAGTGGAAAGAGGAAACTGTGGAATGGCGACCTTGTGACGTGGCATGAACTCATTTCAGCAACTTCATTGCTTTTTCTTTCAGCTACTTTTTCATGAGATCATAGATCTAATAATTATTGAGTATCTAAACCATAAATATTATTTTTCAGATAAACTGGAACCTAAAATAAGAAAAAAAAAAAAATGTAGAATGTAGATGACGTGAAGTCTCCTTGAAAATCCAAAATTTTAACATCAAAGACGAGAGTTTGAATTACAATTAGATAAAATGTTCATTTTGCTCCATTAATTTTTTTCACAAAGCCAAGTTTAAGGTCTAGTCGACTATATTGAACAATTCTTCTTCCATCCAGGAGCACAGAATCATTACATTGTTCTCGTTACCATAGCTGAGAATTGAGATTGACTAAGTCAAGTTTATCTAACACTTCATGGAAAAAGTAGAGAAATATAGTAGAAGACTCCCCTCTTCCGGAAGTTTCTTTCTGAACCTTCACCTCACCTAAAAATCTAAACTTATAGCTTTAGAATATAATCCCAGAGGGCAATCTATTAAAATGGAAAATTGCAGACAAAAGAAATGAATTTTAAGACCCCAACTCAAAAACGATTTCCAATATGACCTAAAAAGTTAAATGACCTATGCTTTTCTTCACCAATTAAAACCTCAACTTCAGGGAAAAATCTCGTTTGACTATCGAGAAACCTCGAGAAATGGGAAAAAGCAGTCACAATTATAATCCTTGCATTATTCTAAAATGAAAGATTCACCCAATTAAGGTAACACAATCACAGCAACCAAAAAGCACCTAATTCGAAACATTAAGAACCAGTAGAAATTTCCAATAACACAAACAAATATAAGAGTTACTTACAATTGGATAGCTTCGAGAAACTTGTCGTGCTCCTGCTCTGTCCAGCTCTCTCTAGACTTGGTAATCGTATACGGTTTTCGGATCTTCTTACTTGGATCCTCCATGTACGATGGCGTATTGGATGTGGCATTCGTTGCCGTCGTCGATGAAGCCGTGGCGCTGGCCGGAGCAGCTACCGTTGGCGGTGGCAGAGGATTGACACCAGGAAGACCCATATTCATGGGATCGAACAAGTAAAACCCTTGAGCTGGGTTTGGGTTCACAGACACCATAAGATTGGAAATTTAGTATCCACAAAGGAACTCTTCTATGTTTTTTTCGCGATTTTGTGTTCTCCAACAACCTTCGATGTTCTCGCCTCAGTTGCTTCGATTCAGAGCAGAGAGGTAAATCCTGGTAAGATTTTCTGTTTCATGATACAAATGTAAAACCGACATTATATTATATAACATATATATTGAATGAAAGGACGATATTGCCCTTAGAACTTGGCTGCTCGTCCCCTTGGCGTGCTATGCTTCCCCAAGTAAGGAATTTTTTATAATTTCTTTTTTATTTTTTTTTTCTGGTGTGCCAGGAAATGGATAGAGAGCCAGCGGGGAAAATCCACCTAAAAAGTCAAAACAGAAATGCTTTTGTTTTTTTTTTTTTTTTTCACGTTCGAGATAATTTTTTTTAAATTTTATCAACGTTTAAATTATTATCTAATTTAATTAAATTAAAATTCTTAGATTTAAATACTAAGAATATAATTATATTAAAATTTAATAATAAAAATTTTATTTTATTTTTAAAAAAAAATATTAAAAATATTTATTTTAATAAAGAGTATGTGTTTCAAAATAGAACATAAAAAAGAGAGTTGAGAGTAGATAAGAAAAGAAAGCGTTCCCAAAAAAGATAGTAAATTTCCTATTTATCTTATATATACATAAATGCATCTGTAAAGCCATATTCACAAGAGAGGAAGAGAAAGGGAAAAAAAAAAAAGTGTATGCATATGAATATCATCATAATTACCTCTTCAATGGTAGGAGTAACTTTTGTCTATGTGAATAATGATGGTCTTAATTTCATGATTCTTCAAAGTCAAAATGGACAAAAAAAAAAAAAATTAAAGGAAAAAGGTTATACAGGATTAAAAACCAACTTTTTTTGGTGTCTTATGAAACTCCTTTTGTCATTATTTATTTTAAAACAAACACTCCCTAGGATGGGTTGTGTTTCCAGTAATGCCCTTAGATATGTTGTCGGAAAAAATGTTGATGTTCTATTCTGTTGTAAGATTGTTGTGAACATGTAATGTTATATATTATTAAAATAAGCAGGAAAGGATGAGGGAAAATTCTAGACTTCTAGTATCATCCAGACTCAGTCGGGGGCATTACCTGTCACGAAGCAATGCAATATAATTAATTAGAACTTCTGGTTAAATTATATTATTATTATTATTATTTGTTAATATTTTTTTACCTAGTTTGACAATGCTTGATTGGGCCCACAAGTGCATGTGGAATTCGTATGGGCCGTCCAAAGTAGTGGTGGTTCTCACTTGCCATTGCTTTGCTGTGTGGTTAGGGAGCTTTTGGACCACAACTATATATTCATATTATATATATAATATAAATTTAAATTTAAATACATGCACCCCAATAGTTGACACTTGACACTTGTCTTTTGAGAGTTGAGTGTCGCAAAACTAATCCGTTTGAAAGAACCGATTTGACACTTCGTGGCACTAGAGTCAATTATTAAAGGAGGAATAAACCATAAATATCTAAAGAGAATATCTAATCAAACCAAACAAGATAAAACGAGGAAGAATTTTGTTTAATCTTCAGACACGTTATCATAAACAATCGTGCACGTTTCCAACTAGATATAGTCAGTCATCTGTAGTTGTTTATCGTTCTTTTGAGGCTAAGATAAATAATGTGATTACAGGTCAAAAACACATGGCAAATCGGAAATGAAAGACAAGTTCATCTGTTAAAAGTAAAATCCCAGAAAATTTTCTCGGTAAGAAAAGGATGACAAAGAGAACGGCCACCTGTTTATAGAAACAAAGAATATACTACTCTACATTTCTTTTTTTTTCTTTCTTTTCGTCAAGTGTCATTTGAAAAACCTTGTTTGTGGACCAGGAAAGATTTACAAGTTAGTGTCATTTGAAAAACTCGACCAATATTCTTCTAGTCAAGCCAGCGAGTAACTCCATCTTCTCCTACAGCTGCTAGAATCTCAACACGTACATCTAAAACAGCCTGAGAAGAAAAGCAGAGAAATATCAGTGGTTTATGGACGAGTCTGCCATAGACAAGTCAAGAGCAGACCTACTGTTCGTGGACGTGTCAAACATGATGTGCAAGATAACAAAGAGAACTTACTGATGGATTTCTACAGTTAACCAGCCTGCATTCTTGTAAGGAACCTTCTAACGTCCAATTCTCCCAAACATCCAAACTGTGACTAGCAAATACAAATTCCATTCTTCGATTGATCTGCAAAATCAGGTGGACCTTAATAACCAAACTGAACACAACAACTACATCGGGAATGCGATCTAAGTTGTAGAAGGGGAGCTATATATCCATATTTTCAGAGATGAACTAAATAAACTGCTCTAAAAATCAACAATAATCATATATAAAAATTAGAAATTGAAATAATAAAGTAAAGACTAAGAAATCTTTGATCAAATTGAGATACTCTTAGCATTACAATGTAATTACCTGCAATAACTTTCCACCAGCAGCAAGAGATCGCAAACCAATTGTGTCCTGTGGCAAGTGCGTTGGTATGTTAGCATCGGATAGTTGGGATAAATTAAGATATCTCATACCACACTTTTAAAACATATTATTGAATATAAACTCTAAATGAAAGACATAAACTTTCAGACAAACCTTGCTTCTTAAGATGATGAGAAACTGTGCAGCAGGGTCCCTCTTTGACACATTTGACATGGTGTCCAGAAACCAACCTCCCCCTTGAACTCTTTGCCGTGAGACATGCAGTCCAGGGTGGTGTCTTGCATATAGAGCTATAACATATCCATCTCTCAATACTTCACTGCACTTTCCACTGAGCCTTATGCTTGACTTTAGTAGTTGGTTGGGAATTGATTCTTGCATGGATTCTATTGGAGTTTTTCTATTTCTCATGTCTTCAGGGGAAGCACACCTGGAGCTGGAACTCAAAGCTTGATCTGTGCCACTCAGAGCAGTATAATCTTCTCTCTGAGACATGCTTTCTTTCTCGATTACCAAAGAACCTTCTGATTTTTCTTGGGACTTTTGCCATGTATGCCTCTTTTTGGCCTTTTTACCTGAACTGCTACGCCTTCCTTCAGATTGAGAGTTGGTACTCTGAGTCAAATCTGAAGCCTGACGCTGGGAGGAAGACTCTTTCCCTTGATTTGTTCCTTTTTTCAGAGAGCTTTCAGGGTTTATGTGAATATCATCTGCTTGCTCCCTAACACAGATTTGCAAAGCATTTTCTCTGTCTTGTTGATCGGATTGTTCATTCTCATCACCTACTTCACTCTCCTCTTCTTCCTCATCAGATACAGCATTTTTTGGGATAACTCCATCATAAAAGAATGTCTGCAATACCGATATGGCTTTCTCCCTTATCTCCATCCAAACCTCTTCACTGTAATCTGCACTTCGTGGAAGTATCAACACATTAGGCATCTCCTTTACCTGAAGCATGTGGGCACATTAAAATACATTAATATGATATACATGTATATATATTTAATTTCCTTCTTGTTGTGACTGACTTTAATTAACCTGTCACAACAAGCAAAAAAGATAATAGCAAACCCAATGATGTATATTAACTTTAGCGAATTTAGAATACCAACTAAATCCTCCCTGGTCCACTTGGGATCATTTCCATCTTTCATTTTTTCCATTTTCCCCAGGGATTATCTCATCTTGTTTTATAGATAAGGCTGGTCAATGTTGGTGATGGTGAATAAATGGATGCACGGACAAAAATGAATACACTGTAGAGGGGCATGGGCTGCCACCATATATATATAAATAAAGTCATCACTAACAGCAACAAGATGAGGCCCATGCTAATTTCTTTCATTGAAGAGGGAGTAAGATTCATTCAGTAGTCTAAATGTTTTTAAGGATTGAAATTTAACTGTTAAAAATCAAAACTTACCCATGCTTCCATCCATTGAGGCCCTTCTGCACCATCCAAAGCACATCCAGCTAAGGTTCCATCAATCAAGAGCTGCTTTACAGCACAATCATCTAACAGCTGACTACTACCCGTATTTACAAGAAAAGCCCCTGACCAAACATTAGAAGAATTCTAAATCCACTAACCCAATACAGGTCATAATAACAGTTGGACAAAAAACAGATCCATAGAAATTCAAATGTACATATACCAGGCTTTACATGTTGAAGACATTCTGCATTGATAATCTGGATTGTATCATCTGTTAGAGCACAATGAAGTGATATAAGGTCGCTTGCAGCAAATAAATCATTAAGAGTATCCATTCTTCGTGCTGCACGAGGAAATGTTATAGAAGATCGTCCTAATTTTCCATCTCCCTGGAAGTGTGAGGTTCAGGGCAAAGTTAGCCCACAAAGATGAACAAGTCGTCTTTCAGACAGCAAACCAGTAATTCAGGAAGTTGAAGAATACAGAAAGAGAAGTTCCAAGCTATGATGACTCAAAAGGCAGGAAGAAAACTACATGTTATTACAGAAAACAACTCCATAACACTAAATTCAAAGAATAAACAAAAGGACAGTCTTCCTCCCTGCACACCCCAAAAAAAACTCCAAAAATGATTAAAAAAATAACTATATAATCATTCATGAAAAATTGGAGAATCTTGAACCTCAAGTAACCAAACATAATATCACAATATTTGAAGCAATACGAAGGCTAGTTCAGTCCAAACAATAATCCGTATATCATGAAAGCCACCGAAAAATTCAAAATTGCAGATACAAATGAACACAATTACACATTTAGATGATACGCACTTGTGCAAAATAATAATAATAATAATAATAATAAACTCATAAACAGAATTCTCACTTATATACTCTAAGTGATTCTAAACCAGCTCATCAACAACTTTTCCAACTGACATGCAATCATCATGAACATCAAAATGGAAAAACTAGCTCCATTTCAACTGGACTTAACACTAACACTTTCTATCCAACTAAAACTCAAAATGGTAAAAGACCAAAAAAAAAATAAAAAAGAAAAACTTTTGAAGAGAGGGACAATTCAATCAATGGTTAATGGTAGAAATAAAAGAAGTTACCTGCTGAACATCGAAGTAAAGCACACTTATCTTGAATGCCAAGCTCCTAGTAGCCAAAGACTTAGCAGAAGCAGATCTACCTATGATCCCCAACACCAATCCCCGGCAGCGTCTCATTCCTCGACACAATGGCTGTACCGAGCCAAGCCAACCAGAAGACGAGAGGGCGTGGCGAGAGAGGAGGTGAGTCCGGCGCAGCAAGCCAAGGAAAAGCGCCATGACGGTATCGGCGATCTCCTCGGCCCGAGAAGTGTCAACATGGACAAGTCGAAGCCCAAGGTCACTCGCCAAAGAGGAGTCGACGGAGCGGTCCGCCGAGCCGAGGCAGAGAATGAGCTGGTCGGAATGGAGCCGGCGCTGGGCGGCGCGTGGAAGGTATGCCAGGGAATGAAGTAGCACGGCTGCAGCCGACTCGATCTTGCCGTCGGCTAATCGGCTAAGTGGGACATGCTCAACGGTGGCTACGCCGGCTAAGGATTCTAGCTCGAGGGCGCAATCTTCAATGCAGTTGAGGGTGACTACTAGAGGGAGAGGTGTAGGGTTGTCACAGTGGGACATTGCTAAGCCTCTCGGTGGATCTCCTTTTGCTGGGGAGTTATGGTGGTTTATTGGATAGGGTTTATGGAGGTAATTTTGAACAAGTTTGAGGGTGAATATGAGAATAATTTCAAATGCATTGAGCTGCTTTCGGGTAAGAGCTTCACTTCCCGGTGATATGGTTTGATGAATGTTCCTACACTACACCATAATTAAAAAATGCCCCCCATTTTTTCTTTATTTTTTCGCATGCCACTAGCATAGTTAAGAATATTCTTTTCTTTCAACAGATAATAATTAGAAAAATCAGTTTAAATTTGAAAAAAGGAAATATAAAAATGGGAGTGTACTAACTTTTTAATATTTTAAATTATAATTTTATTTAAACAAAACTTAATAAAATTTGGAAATAATTTTAATATCACTTGATAACACTAAAAAGTTATTAATAAATTAAGCTTAAGCATTTAGAATAGCACGGCATATTGATGGCAATAGGTCATACACCAAGGGGTGAAAATATTTTTTAATAAAAAAGAAAAGAAAAAAGGTCAGACTGTGACAGCTGAATAGAATCGCCTCCATTTAACGTTTGAGTCTTACCCCACATGTAGGTTGTGGAATTATAACTTGCTTGTAAAGGAACAATATTCCTCCATCTCAAGAGTGCAAAGGAGGGAAGGGGGAAGATGAGTTCAGTAGGAATGCAAATCAAACTTGGGTCTTTTAACCACCTCAAATCAAATCCAATTACACTGGTTTAAGTTAAAATAGCTAACAGTAAGATTGAGATGGAAAACAAACTCCCATCCTAAAATGCTCAAACCATAAAAAGGTGAACACCTAACCTCGTACGGCTCGTGATTCATTTAAATTGTCTTTCTAGCTGACAAATAACAACAACTAAGCAATGTCAAATCAAACCATTCAAGCAGACATCAGTCCTAATACCAGAAAGGTACATAAGGAAAAGTTTCCGACGTGGCTTTGTGATTCCAAAAGGGATGCACAAGAGAAGCTGTGTACCAGAGATCCAGAATGCTGTTACAAGCCACAGCTATGAATTACATTAACAAGAGACATTGTCTCCATAAACAAATGAACAAAGGACTTGATCACTGTACCTGTTCCGCTTTTTTATCAGCTAAAAGAACTGCTTTGTCGTTTCCAGAACACAGGTATTATGATCAAGACTATTGAATTGACTTTAAAACAGAAGTTGATACAAGAGTAATAGTTATTGAAAAAAGAATAAAGACATCGTATACACTCACCAAAACTGCATCAAATGACACACATTATCTACAAGGCACAATATAAGACCAAAACACATGTCAAAGGTCAAAACTTCACATGAACCTACTACACTGGATTTCAACACTGGTTCCTGAAGGCACACCACATCCTCAAAGCTGTTGTCTTGATCTTAATTTTGACAGCAATCTGCTTGACATAACCAACATTCATCTAAATGGGGCAGAAGATTTTGATAGTCCCCTCATTACTTATGTAAGGAAGGCTACAAAACAAAACGATGCGCAGCCTCCACTCCTCTACAAAACTTAGGCTACATGCATTCATGTTATCAGCTTTTGGAATCCTTAATTCCGTGTCCTGGAATTCTCCAAACTAGCGTGAATTCTGAGATCATTTCTTGTATAAAGGTAGAGTAACAAGTTCCTGATTATTATCACTTCATAAAAATCTCCTCCTAAAATTTCTGGTTGTCGCTTGATATGAACGCATAAGCAGTCCAACGCCAATTCCGATCCCTAGGCACATCCCGAGTCCAATTCCAACACCAACTCTAACTCCGGCATTGAACCACGAAAGTTGTCCATCATCACCAGGATACATGTCTTGAGAGTAGAATCCATTGCCTATCTTCCCATCAAGCTCATAATCATCAACTTCCGATCCAGTGCTCTGCACAAAATAGACATCATCACTGCATAACAAGTGTCTTTGCAGAAATCCAAAGACCCAAGTAAGACTAGAAAGCTAGACCCTCCCACATATATATCCAACAATTATATTGAAAAGATCATCGCATTTCACAATCAATAGAAAGTAGGAAACTCAAAACCACAACTACTGATTGGATGAGTTAAAAGGGCATGGTGAGTCCCGAGGGAATCTCTACGGCTCCACTGACAAGGCTATATAGCTACAAGGTCCACAGGTGCTCCCTCAAGTAGGGAAAAAGCAGTGCAAGAACATACCAATAGATGAGTTTAAAGAAACTTCCTTAAGAACAAATATTAGAAAACCTCGTCTACACAGTGGGGGTGAAGGGTTTATCAACAAGAAATATTAAATTGACACCGGACGGCAATTGAAGCTTTCATGAATATTACTCTTTATAAAGAGTTTTCTTCTTCGTCTTCAACAGATAAAGGCTATCACTACATCAATTTTAAAAAAAAAAAAAAAAAAGACACAAACTTCAAACGAAGAGTAACCATAGAGGTAGGCCTTACCTGCATTTTTCGGTGTCGTACCAAGCCGTTCAAGCTGCTATGCTCCTTCTCAACTTCGTCAGCTTCAGGAATCGCATCAAGCGCGAAATGCCTTGCTCCTTTCCTCCTTGGACTCATCTGAATTGTTTTTGTCAAAATCACCGGCATACCTGAGCAACACCCAGCAATATATACCTCAATAGAAGGTGCTGAAACTCCAAGCTTTGGCTGAAAAAACGCCGATGAACCCGACCCAATTGACATAGCCACGTGACAATCCATACTCCAACCCGTCTTCGAATCGTTCCCCAAGCCCACATTTCCATTGCCCCAATTAGCCTCCATTCGCTCCAAGGACCCACACAGAAACAATCCCTCGTTCTCACACACCTCGAATTCGACACTACCCGTAACCCGAATGTTATCGGTACTTACGTACGTAACCTCCGACGATTCCTTATCGACCCGATCACGGCGAAGCTTCAAGGACACAGCTTCCGATGATAATATGCGGGACCCATTAATTTCCATTGAAACCCCTATTTCCCGGCGAGGATAGCAGAGGGTAAGGTGATCAGGAACGCTATCAATCACACAGGGAGAAACCCGAACATAGAACAACCTGATTTCGAACCAAGCTGAATGATTGAGAGATTGGCCATTGAGGAAACTGAACGAATTAGCGGACTTTGAAATTACCATTGACGAATCGTCGTCATGTTGATCCATAAGCGATACACCCATATGGTTAAAAACCAGACGCGGGTTCCACTACGAGAACAAGAGGGAAAATCAGGATTCAGCAAGGAATGAAAGCAAGGATTCGTTCAAGGAAAAACGAGAAATCCAATCATATGAAATATTTCCGGGAAATCAGTAAGAAAGAGGAGAAATTTTCGATTCCCCGGGATGAATATGCTGTGGAATATGGGGCTAGTATACAACTAAATCGATATTATTCTGGTTGTTTTGGGAAATCAGGGTTTTTGGGTTCGAAAGGTAAAATTTGTTGTTTCCCTCAATCGGTCTGTGGAGATATTTTGCTAGACGGGGTCAAACGGTGATGTAGAAGGAGGAGAACGAACGACACGCGTTGTTTGACGTGGACACGGTCGGCCGGTTCGGTTTGATAAAGGACGACTTAAACTTAAATGGATAACTGATAACTGATTAGTGTCTGATTACCAGGCCTGGGCTTTGACCTTCAATTCAACGCAGTTGGACCATTTTGTAACTGTTGTCCGAGGCCCCCCAAAATTGATCTGGGCTTTATTCTATTTTGGGCTATGGAGTTGGCGTTTGGTCAAGCTCGAAAATTGAGTACTCGAAAAGAAGGATGAAACTTCTGGCCTTGTTGAACATAGTAGAGCTTAGCAAAATTTAAAATTAACTGATCGAAATTGGCCGAATCAAAAATAAATTGATTTACTTGATCAGTTAGTATCAGTTTAGTTAGTCGGTTATGATTTTACAATTTGAAAAAATCGATTAATGTAGGTCGATTTCAGTTTTGTATTTTTTCTAATCGCTAAAAATCGAACCAACCGACTAAAATATTATGAACTTCAATGTTTTTATATACCATGTTAATTAGTGATTCAATTATTTTATTGATTGACTAAATCACTTAAATATTGTGTTATTTTTATGTATAAAAATACTCATATATTGCTAATTTGATATGTACTTTAGTCTTGTGTAAGTATGTTTATTGAAGTAGTAATTTTCTAGTAAAAAAATTAAAAAAAAATGTTACTTTTGTTATGTATAGACATTTGTCTATGTTAATTTTTTCTTCTCCAAGTCTTTGTGCATATGTTTGGAACCGAAATAAGATTGCTTTCATAAATATCTGTATATATTTTTAAGTTTGTTATTTTTGTGTTTATGTTTTACTTATATGATTCTTAGTAAGATGTCATAGATATTTTAGAAAAAATAACTTATTTAAACTTATCTAATAGTCACATTCTTAACTTACGGTAAACTAATTAAATATGTATTCCAAGTAGACACAACACTAAAATGAAAAACGAATGTTTTTTTTTATAAAAAAAAAATTGTTATTATCAGTTAACTATTAACTTACCGAAACCAACTGCTTAACTAACTAAAACTGAACCGTCAGTTATCGGTTTGACAAAATTACATATCAGTTAATGTCGATCGATTAAAAATATAGTCAAAATTGACCGTAACTGACTGATGCTCACCCCTATAATATCGGGTAGTATTTTAACAAAATGGATCACTTTTTTTTTACATGTTCCTAAAAAAAATAACTTGTAATCTATTTTATGCATGCACTTTTTTTTTTAAAAGGGAATGAAAATTTTTAATTATATTGATAAAACTCATACTAGATATAAAGTATAATTTTTGGTGAGGATGTATTATAGCTTGTCTTATGATTGATATGTTTCATTACATTATATCTTTGATGTTATGATTTTTTTTTTTTGTATATCAAAAAAAAAATTCTTATAATATCAAACTGAAATCATTTTTTTTTGTTATGATAGATTTCATGTTCCAACATAAAATCATAATCAAAATAAAAAATTATCAAAATCATATAGATATAAATGGTCCAAAGTCATTGGCAGAACAAAAAGTTGAAGATCTAAAATTGTGGTGCATCTGGATGGACGAATACGTACAACAGCGTCCTTACGTTCTAACAATCATTATTATTTTTATGGCACTGAATAAAAGTAAACATAAACAGAATAAAATCCATTGGCTCTGTGCTCAATTAACTCTGATACAATTACATAAGTTAAATAAAAGCGGGAACATACTTTATTTAGTGGCCATGAATATATATGGCAATAAGGGTGTAATTGAAAAGTAATTTTTTTTAAAAAAAATTACTCTTTTGTTTATTTATTTTTGTGCTTCAAAGATATTTTAACTAGTAACTAAATATTTTTATTTTGGTATTTTAACTATTGGTATATGTAAACTCAGAGGACTTTAATAGGGGTTCCTCAACTTATAACTAATTCGATTTAAGTTAATTGGAAGACTTCTCAACTCACAACTAATCCGATTCGAACTAATTGAAAGACTTATCAACCCAAAGGACCTAAACAAGGGGGCCTCTCAACTTATAACTAATTTGATTTGAGTTAACTGAAAAATTTAAACAAGGGTAGAGCTTTTTTAAAATATCTTTTGTATATACATGGACTCGAACTTGAGTCATATACTTAAACGGCCCTAACTTTTTACTACTAAAACTAATGTTTGTTGGTATTGGTCACTAAATATTAATTCTTTTTCAAAATGAAGAGATTATTAAAGTAAATATAACTTTTTTAAATAAAAACTTTTCTTTATTCATACGGATAAGGACTCAAGTAGCAACTATCTACGTCGGAGTCCGATTAAATAAATGCATGAATATGTTGAAGGGAAGGTGCAATGTATAAAAAGGAGATTCCTTGTAACTAGCTAGCTAATAGCCTCGCAAGTAGCGAAGAATATGATTGTAGCATGAAAGCTTCCGCACAAACAATTATTGCTGAATGGAAAGAAGAAATTAGAAGAGAGCCAGAATCTCATATACGTATACGTGAATGTGATTGATGCACAAGCATAACAGAGATCTCGTAAAGTATGACATTGATCGGTATGGCATGCAAGTTGATATCCATAGGGTAGCTTTGGCAGTACGTACCCTACAATCATAAATTAAAGTTGATGCGTTGCATGAGGACCGATACGGACAGCTACCCCCCCCCCCCCCCCCCCCCCCCCAATCTATCATGCAATCAACCACGCTAACTCACGTATCTAACAAACATCTATCTACGCCAGAGTCCTATATTTGGATTTAATTAAACTAATTTAATGTTTACCAAACTTAAAAATCAAATAAATATTCTTTATTAAAATCCAATAAATTATAAACTTTGTGTACCTAAATTAGTTTGTTTAATTTTGTGAATCCAAGTTAAAATACATTCGATGACTTAATTATCTCGTATAAACATATTCTTTCGCAATTGATTCTTGAATAAGTCACAATATTATACAAAATCTTATATTTTTTTATTTTACATGGTGCACATGTATATGAACTCAGCTGACGACATTGGAGTATATGGTTTTATGGAACCATTAATTATGATTGGTGAATTATAATAGGCGTGGCAGCAAAGTTTGAAGTCTTAGTTTCAGTGGTTGTTGTCATGCATTCGTCCAAAAGAAAATAGTAGTTGTACCAAAAAGAAAATAAAGTATATTAATATAAAATCCATATACCATAAACTAATTAAAGAAATATATTGCCATTAGACTTTTAGTTGAGGCATTTTTTGGTGCTATATATACTAGGCGTGCCAGTGTTTTGATATAGAATATGAGACTAACCAACCCTTACCACTAAAATAATCCCTCAAAAACATAATAAAAGTCCATAAAAAAAAGAGAAGAAAATCATTTGCTTAATGATGTGGACTAGGCCTACTAAGATCCTCTTACGTGATATTAAGATTGAGTCTCATAAAACTAGAGGCTTAATATTATATTTACACCTCTCTTATTTATACAGTAAAAGAACTGTAAGGACCACGATACTATAAAAGAAAGACTCTATAAATGAAAAAAGTATAAAACATTATCTAGAACTATACCCCACTCTTTTATTTTTTCTAGATAGCTAACTTGGGCATCGGAGTATAATCCAATCTATCCGTTCATTATTGTTCTTGCAAATCTAGTGTGATCCCAAAGAGACCCATTCATTGCCAACTGAGCCCAAATCTAGAATCTGTGTTGACCAACCAACACCTAACTATATACTATGATATATAACATTACATTAATTATTAAATAAGAATTTTAATTAATAGTTGAGAGTGCCCTCTCCTTTTACATTAAAGAAGAGACGTGTACCACTCTTATATTAGAACCTAGAGGCAGCAGGGCTAGTAAGGCAAATAAAAAACGTGCACTTTATGAACGTAGACTTGTAGATTAACGTTCCTTAATTTTCCCTACATAATATGTCTCATAAATATGTATTATAGAATCTCACTCATTAGTCATTTTTCTAGTTACAGATTATAATAACATTGGTTTTATAGTTTTTTGTTTGACTAATTTTTTATTTTATAGGTTTCATTCAACCAATTGACAGATACGCGAAGAATATTTTCCTTATACGGAGAATTGAAATTGACAAATGATTAAATCAAAATTAAGTGGGATATTACTTAATTCAACACAAAAAAAATGGCCAATTAAGTGGCTTTGGTTAAGAATGTTCACAGGTGGAGCCCGCGATAGCTGACACATGGCATTTGAACCACGTAGCAAAAACAGAAGGAACGAGATGGAGGGAAACTCACGCAATTCGTCCAACACCTGTAATGCATGCGGATAGATAAGCATGGCGGCTTTCTAAATTTTACGACGGCGATACCTGGTTTCCGCCGCCAACGTTGTCAAAACCCGCCATTGTTTTTCTCGACTTTGACATGTGGGGCCCATGATGACGTGTAATAGAAGTACAAAAAGAATATATTTAGTAGAATGATAAAGTTTAAATTATGTGAATTAATTCTATACAGCGTGGTGACGTACACCTACTGGCAAACACTCCAATGCAGAAGAGGTACGATAATTTTCACGCGCTCACGCGCAGTTTATAGCATCGTACGGAAATTATTTTCTTGGGCTGTGTTGCACTGAGAATGACTAAACTACCAGTCCGGCACCGCCCCATGGCCCACCTGACGTGGCACCTCGTAAGGTGTCTGCGTTAGTTAGATGAGGGAGGTGGAAGGTGATGCTAATCCCAATTAGAGACAGAAAATGTTTCTATTCATTTGCCCAAGCGTTCAAATATTCACATTTCAATGTTGTTTTCCTCCAACAAACAATATTGTCTTGTATAATCAATCAAAGTTTATTTTATTTTATTTTAATTAATTAATTATTTATTCTAGTTTATATGTTAAAATGAAATGCACACCAAAAACTTTATATGTTGAAATGACACTATGTTTTTGTATTATTATGTATATGATTTATTGTCAATAAATGAATTATTGTTTGCAAAATCTTCAAATGCAAGCTTACATCATACATTAAATGACCCCTCCATTGGATTATAGCACTATTAAAATAGCATTACAATTTCATGTAATTTGGATGCAATTCAAGTTACATTATCTCAATTATAAGATTCCATCCATTTAAATTAAAACTTTGATTTGTGTTATAAATTTTTTTCCTATCGTGTTATAATTTTTTAAGTTACTTAGTAGTATATAAATATATATATTTTTAATTTTAGACTTAAATGTTTCCACTTTTTTAATATAAAGTTTCTTGAATTAATTACTAACGTACATTGTGGTATGATTTTCTTTTTTTTTTTGGCAGATAAGTTTGTGTATCTTTGGATATGAATGCCAACAAAATTAGGTTACTTTAAAAGTCATTCATTTTTTTGGTTCACTCTAGAAGTTATTATAATTTTATTTGTGAACAATTTTTGTTAAATTAAATTATTTAATTAAAAAACTTAAAAATAACATGCCGATAACATGTTCACGTTATGCACCAAAACAAATATGCTCATATTATTTTAATTTTTTGTTTATTATTTTCTTTTGCTTGACAGTTAGGATCATGTGATTCATATACATAAGTCAAAAAAAAAAAGAAAAAAGCCACTAAGAATCTACATAATCACGCGAGTACCCAATAAATACATAGGTAAATTTTTTTTAAAAAAAAGCTTCCATATAACATAATAATCATAATAACATATTGTTTTTTATAAGAAAAAAATCATTTAAATAACCCTATTTTATTAATTTATTTATTGAGTTTAACCTTTAGCGGACAAAGGGACAGAGGGTGTCACGCTTCCCTGCTTCGCGTTGTTGGAGCTCGGTTCTTCTTCACTGCTTCATGTGTGGAGGCTCGGCTCAATCTCTCCACCCGCTACACTGTTTCAACGTACTCCTGCAAATAGTAGTAGTTCCCAGCTGCTCACTCTCACTCATTTTCTCTCTCTAACTTTTTCCCTCTCTTTCTCTCTCTCTTTCCTACTCTGCAAGCCTTGTTTTGATTCGGCTTTTCTGCTATCTGTTGTGTCCAAGAGGGTACCCTTTCAATCTTTTTCAACGAAGCATTATTCGATTTCGTATTTGCCTCTATCTCTTATTCTCCCAACCCCATTTTAGCTAAACTCTCTCTTTCTCTCTCTCTCTCTTAGTTCTGCTGAGCTTTTCTCTCATCTTTCTGCTTTTGATCTGTATATCCCTGCAACCTATAAGAATGAAGGTATAATTCCCACTTTTCGATTTTGATTCTTTTATTTTCTTTCCTTTTTCCCCCTTTCCAAATGGGTTATTTCATCTCTGAAGCTTTGATTCGCTTCTGATTCTCCCTGGACTTTATGCTTTTCCTTTTCTCTGTTTTCTCTTAAAAGATCTGGGTTTTTATCAAAATTGAATCTTGCTATTTACCCACTTCAGATTCACGGTTTTGGATTTGAATGAACATCTAGGGTCTGGGATGGTTTAGATTTGATTTCACCTTTTTCCACCATGTGAAGTGATAGAGCTTTTGGAAGAGAATCTTTCCTTGATCAGATTTAGAATTTAATATGATATGATATTCTGTGAAATTCAATTATTTTTTATCAGAAAAATGATTGCATGCATTATTTGAATCTGAGCTAAAGCACTTCCTAATTTGGTGATTGCAGAAGGCGGTGCTCAAGTTGGATTTGCATGATGACACAGCTAAACAAAAGGCCCTGAAAACAGTCTCAAAACTTCCAGGTATCAAATAATTGTTTTATTACTCAATTCAGAATGTTCCTCTCTGGTTCTCTGGTTTTGCAGCCTTAGAGGAAGTAAAGGAAATTAGCAATAAGATGTCCGAGAAGTAAAAAATGAAATAAAACCTTCTTCTTTTTTCCACATTGTCTTTCTGTATTATTATTATTTAATTCCTCCTTTTAAATGAGATGTAGATATTGGTTGGTATGCCAAAAAAAATATTTGTAGACTTTAGGTTGCTTAAAATATATTGAAATGGAGTTTCGTATTGTTTAAAGGATTTGGGGCACCAGAAAATTTTTTGGTTTAGGTATTGAAGACATCCAAGATAACTTTATAATTAACCACAAGGCAGTGTTTGGATGCTTAAAATTTTAGAAAACTAGACGAATATTCTTTGGTTGTTCATATAAATTCACCTAATTTTTTTCCTTACACTTTACTCCCTAGAAATGTGGTTGAGATTGTGACTTAAACTGAGGCATATTTTATCTGATGATTAATTAATATCAAACCTCACCCACATGCAAAAATAAAATAAAGAAATAATCTTTTAGTTTAATTTGATTGTTATGATTGGGAAATCGAACTTTATAGCTGATTACTTGTATAGGTGTTTGCAGATTTTAGATGGGATTTGTTTGGTTTCTTTGAATTGAGAATCAAGAGCGCCAAGCAATGAATATATACAAATTTTGTTTTGTAGGGATTGATGCCATCTCCATGGACATGAAGCAGAAGCTGTTAACTGTGATAGGCACAGTGGATCCAGTGAACGTGGTGAGCAAACTGCGCAAGTACTGGCACACTGATATAGTCTTAGTTGGACCAGCCAAGGAGCCTGAGAAGAAGGAAGAACCCAAGAAAGAAGAACCAAAGAAGGAAGGAGAGAAGAAAGAAGAGGCAAAGAAGGAGGAAGGAAAGAAAGAAGAGCCAAAGAAGGAGGAAGAGAAGAAAGAGGAGCCAAAGAAGGAAGGAGAGAAGAAAGAAGAGGAGAAGAAGAAAGAGGTAGCACCCCCAGCTGAAGCTCCTCCTCCACCTGACCCTGTTTTAGAGCTGGTCAAGGCTTATAGACAGTATAACCCCCACATGACCACATACTATTATGTTCAAAGCATGGAGGAGAACCCCAATGCTTGCGTTGTTTGTTGAGCAGAGCAAGCTATCCAAGTCTCCAAACATGAGGGAAAGATGTTAACTTTCTCAATTTGCTCTTTCTTGCCTATCTACAAGAGGCCAAAATCAACAAGATAGGAAACTATTTTTGTATATAATATGCATGGTGATGATGCCTCTTTTGAGTTTTTGAGTCATTAGTAATGTGGAGAGAACGAATAAAATTTTGGGAAATATTGTTTTGATGGGACAAAAATGTAATATATACTCTTTAATTTCCTGAAATAGTTAATCCAGTTTATCAACTTCATTTCGCCAATGACTTGTAATATAGGTTGTGTGGGTTTGAATATGAATTAATTCATGTAACATGGTTTTTATATAATATATATATATATATATATATATATATATATATATATATATATATATATATATATATATATATATATTTTTTTAAAAAATTCTTAAATATTTAATATTTATTTACGCTTTTCATGATTTGAACTTAATTACTCTTTGTTCCAATTGACTTCTAATGTAAAAGTAAAGTAAAAATATTCAAGGATAGAATAAAAAACACTCTTGATGATGAAATGGGAAAGAATTTTATTATGACGAGCTTATTAATCTTAATTAGTCATTTTGTGATGTAATTGGTTACAGAGCCCATTACATAAGTATAAATTTTTAGATGTTTGAACATGGTCTTTTGTTTTGTTTTTACCAGCCTAGTAGCAACAAACCTACCTCTTAATTAACACATTACCAACACACCAAACAGAAAGGAAAATGAAAGGACAAGATGGTGCTGTTTTTATCATTGATACTGTGGTTTTGTGAAGGTCCTTGTCCTTCATCTTGTGGGACATGGAAGGTAAAAACTGAAAAGCAAAGCAGTAGCTCCATCACGGGGTTGAGTGGGTCACAATGACCTTTCTTTTTCAAACCTTTTTTGTGACTTCCCCCCTGCATTTATTTGTGTTACAATGCCAAGTTATATGGTCCTTGTGGGATTCTTTCATTCATCTTAGATTGTATTAAAGGAAGTGTGGTGGTCCCCATTGGAAAATGGTCGGTTTGTGTTATCATTATTATTCTTTTTTTTTTTTTTCTTTTTTTAATATTTTCCTTATTGGCTTAATGAGTTTTACACCATATAATTAGTTTGGAGGGAAGCAGGTAGCTCATGGAATTTTCTGCTTAAAGAATCATGATTAGTTTGATTACTCTCATGGATGTGTTCGTTCCTTTCAGAACTGCCCTCAATTTTCGATTAATTTAATTAGTGATGTACAGTTAAATTAAGGGAATGTTCTTGGCATATTAACTAACCTACCAATATATATTTCATGCCATTAATAAATTTTATTTACTTATTTTTTACTATTACTTGAATCCTATACAATGTCTGACATAATAGACTTTAACATATCAACTCCCTCAATTACTTTTTCTTTCTTTTTTTCTCCATAAAAGAATAAGACAAATATAGTGGAGATTGAATCTCTACCTCACATTTACATAACTAATCTCATTTTAACATGTGTTTGTTTTTTTATGTGTTTAAACTTTTAATATTATAATTTTTTTTTAATTATTAAGTTCAAAAACTCAAATCTTTATTATTACGAAAATTTTGAATCATTAACTTAATTTATTTATTGACTAACTCATACCATGTTAGTTTTATTATTTTCTCTTTTAATTCGTTAATTATAAAATAATATTACAAATTAATCAATAAAAAAAGAATAAAACACAATTGGACAAAGAGTGAGACAAAGATGAATAATGAGCTTAGACAACCTTTGCCTTATTTAGGTGGCAGGTCACCTTGGCTTCTGATTTCCACTATCCGCATGGAGGGGGGGCCCATCTCACTGTTTTGTACTTGTACATTGAAAGGAAGAGCATGTGATTAGTAATAATTATATTATATGATGATTTACAGATTCTCAACATTGTACTATAAAGTATTAGTAACTCTCTATGGCAGCCACTACACATGCTCCCCTTTCGAACATTTCTCAAAAAATAACCCCATTTTGACTGATCTAATCTTAGTCTCTACTCTAATTCATCTTCTCTTTAATTAATTTTCTTATTTCAATTAATCAAGAGCTTAAATCAAGAGACAGGTCAGAATTCTCTTTTAAAAATACACATGCTTTTCAACTGTTTAAGATCCTTGAACATGCTTTAGGCAACGTTACAACTATTAATACATTTTTTAATCAGCCCACGACACTGATGACGATACTTCGTACCTGGCATTGACTACAAGATTTGGACGGTGGATTATTTGTCACTTAATGATTCCAAAAATGTAAACAGGAGTTAAGTCGAAGAGATGTCACACTTGCCAATTGAGAAAAAGGACATGTCACTTAGTGACACAAAGATTTGTACATATGATTTTTACCTTGCATCTTAATACACACATTTTTGATGAAATTATCATTATTTATTGGCAATAAAGAGTAAAAGACATCTTAATAGAAAGTAACTAAATTGACCTTAGGACATTTTAGTCTAATAATTTTAGTTCAAAATCTTAAAATTATATTTATTAAGATCGACTTATTTTAAAATGAATATATTTTGTAAAGACAAAAGGTATCAATTATTTATCTAACAAACTCGACTATTCTTTCAAATGTATATACACTTATTCATTTTATGTATTTATTTACCTTTTTCTAAGTTCTCACATACTCTCTTTCTCTCATTAAATTTTGTCTACTCACTTAATTTTCCTAGTTATGTCCCTAGATTTACCATATCCCATCTTAAGTAGGAAAATGTCTCATGCTTTAAAGGTATAACATACACGAGGGTAAACCATAAAAAAGAAGAGTTATAATAAGTAATTTTATGGCAGATAATATATAGATGTTAACTACTCAACGAGTAAACCTTTTTGGGAGTTGGGTGGGCAAGAGAGGCATAAAGCAAAGTTGAAAAGGATAAAGACCATAAATACATTATGATGAAATGTGGCTAAGTCTTGGCATGGAAAAAAATTATCTAAAAGCAGCTTAATTGTCACTTTTGAACGTACATGCAAGCTATAAATAATACGTACCTTCCGTAATGAATTACTACTTCATATATATTCACACAAATACACATCAAGCACAGAAAGTCTATGAATTTATTTATGTTTTTCTTGTTCTCTAATTTATATTGCGAATAAAATGGCCACGGTAGATGACAGAGATAAATCACAACAGTCAATACGAGTTAGTTCAGTGTATTTTTCTTTGGCATTGCATAATGAATCAAATTGAAATTACAGTCGCCGGAGGTAGGTTTAAGGTGGTAATGAATCAGTTATATATACTGAACCATGCAATAATTATATTTCTAATTTCTTAAACTCTTTTGCCTTGGGATGGAACTAATACAATTGGATATACACGAAATTTAACATATATTAAGAGAAGTAATATAAAAACTTGGAGGGAAGCAAATAAACAGCACATGCTAAAAATCTACCTAGTCATGTTCCTGTTTGTCCCAAGTTTTAGAATTTGCAAACTAAGACTTGACAAACCAGCATCTTACATGGCATTTTCGAGTGTAAGTTTCATATGGAATTCATTACCCGAGTGAGAAACCAAGAAAAATTCCAAGTCAAGTGTTGAATTCCAAAGGAAAAGCACCCGAAAAACAATGTCAATAGCTCTAGTAAGTTACTTGGCACATGCCTGTAACGCCCTATTCAAGCCATGCAGCGGTACATTACTGTTCCAGACGGCAAGAAAAGTTGACAGAAGAGGTCAATTCCATGCTAACTGACGAAGCCAACAACAAGATTGAGTTTGACACTCTCATCCAATCAACGGCGAGGGTCGGTTTGATTGCTGGGACATAGATCGAAGTTGAATTCAGATACATACAACGAATTTATTGAAACACTAAAATATGTGTTTTGTGTGGCCATGTGGGTCACTATGTTGCCTCATATATGCTGTGGAAAATGACCAGAGCTGAAAGCTATGGTGGCTCTTTTTCTAATGCATTCTCAACCAAATAGCAAGGCATCATCACTAACCCACGTGTAATCTAACGCTTGGAATTCCATAAACGTGTTCACAAAGAGGAAATCTATTGAGCTCCTCATGCAATCACACGTAGTGAAACTTATATATATATATATATATATATATATAAAACTTCAATCAATGTACAAGTTACAGGATATATAGCCTAAGGGTGGAATAATATAGATTTAGCTATTGTTAGGTTATAAGTTGCTAACAATAACCAAATTAATAAAATGATGTGTTTTTTTTTTTTCCTTAATTACATGACAACAATAAAGTCCAAACCCGTAATCAATTCCCTCACATGAGAAACACTCGAGAATATTCACAGGCAGATACAAGACCATTTAAGTTGTTATTTAATCGTGGTCTTTTGTGGCATATATATTATGCTTTAATTAGTTTATTGAGATCGAGAAGGTTATTTTTTGATGAGTAGATAAACATTTAGAATAAGAAATTTTCCAATCCAATCCCAGTTATCCATTATGATTCTCGAACATTTGTAGGCATGGGGATGACTTGTTTTCTATATATATACACACACACATATTCATATGGAGCTAATCAAGCCACGCTTTCAACATAATGTGGCATAAATAAATAATTGGAAACTATTGATATCATACAACTGATTAATCTTCAATTCTCTAAGGAATATGAACTAATAGACATATTTATATATATAAACATTTTTTTTACCATTAATTATTAGTGTTTTCATATGGGTTTAATTCTCTAGGGTTAATTGTATACGAGGCAATATTGTTAAAGGGAAATATTGCGTTTATTCCTCATTTAAGGAAAGAAAGAAAATGAAAGCATAAATTCACAAACTCCAACTCAGAATAATGAAGCATATCTTAATTTCATATAACACTTCAATACAGATAATCATTTTGACTAACTATAGTTAGCTGTCCATTAATTGGACAACCTACATACATATATAGATGAATATCAAGTACCTAGACTGTGTAGTTGGTATTCCCATTAGATAGCATTGAAGCAAATGGGAGAAAAAAATCACAAACATAAATTTGATTATTAGTAGCATGTTGTGTTTAACGGTAATAGTCCCAGAATCACTTTCTCAAAGGCAACTTCTGCTTTTGACAGAGAGGGGGAACGATTTATTGAGGGCCCAACCAAACAAGGCACTAATTAATTTAAGTGGCTGGGACAAGGGGTGAGTGAGGAATGGGTGAATGTGGAGACATAACAGTCTCGTCAAATCTTCTTGAGGAGAAGCTAAGCCTGAGATTGCATTGCCAACGTTTTACTTTGACTGGTTTCTCAGTTTCTTTCCCAACAAATGCTCTGATTCTTTTCAGTGCAATTTCTACGGTATCTTCATCCATGTTAGCAAAGCAAACCCTAAACCAACCAGGTTCCACACAGTGGAACGATGACCCAGGAGAGACATTGAGCTTCACATCATTGATTATCACACGCCATAGCTGCATTTCACCTTCAAATGTCTTTTCTTTCAGCAAGCTTTTCAAATCCAACCAACAGAAGAGCCCTGCGTTGCTCGGCAAGCAAGTAATCCCCACCTTCTCAACTCCTTTTGTGAACATATTGAATCTCTTCCCTAACCTTCTTGAGCTCTCTGCCAGATACTTCCCCATGAATTTATCATCAGAAAGCATGGCAGCAAGAAGATGCTGAGTCTGCGAAGAAACTAATCCAAAGCTCGACATTTTCCGGCCACAGCTCACCACTCCATCGTTGTATGAATAAACTATTCCAACTCTGAATCCAGGAAACCCCATGTCCTTAGACAAACTGTAAACAATGTGAATGAGGTCGCGGTTGCATTCCATCTCTTGTATAACCTCAGAGACACTCACAAAGCTGGGGGAGCTGAAGACAGTGGCTGAATATATTTCATCACAGACTAAATGGATGCTCTTTTCGTTGATGAAACTCACAAGGCTCTTTAGTGTCTCTGTGTCCACGGTGCAGCCCAAAGGATTTGAAGGGTTTGTTATGATCAAACCCTTCACATTGATGTTCTCCTGTTGAGCTTTGTTGTAAGCTGCTTCCAAAGCTTCTCTGGTTATCTTGAAGTTGTTAGAGCTATCAGTGTGGAAAGGAATAATTTGAATCCCAGTTCGCCAACTCAAATCACGATTGAATCTGCAGAATTATATTAAATATTTTTTAGTGAACTTTCCAAACATTTCATAAAATTAAACTTGGCCATGTCTTGTATTCAGGTCATAACAAGAGGTCTCTCCTTTGACCAAAACAATCGGTGTTTTCACACATGTCAAACAATTTGGGTTGTCAGACCTAGCATATATGCATTTATATATAATATGCAAAATCAAATAATTTTTTATTGACCTTTTGGATTTGACGAGTGATATATTCCCATAAAAGGGAAACTTCAGGGTTGACACCTACCCTGGTTGATGAAAAAAAAGTTGACTGGAAGGAATTGATAATAACAATAAAATTAAGAGCAGAATATTATTACAAGTCTTAATCGGTTGACAACTATTTGTTAAGTTTTATTTGGATACGAATTAGATAATTAATATGATGACAAGCTTCTACCAACATGATATTGGAAACAAAATCCACTTGTAGTACGACAAAGACTCTACCAATAAATTCAAACGTGGCATCTTAGATAACACAACCTCTTAATCAGCTGCTTCTACAATTTTCCAGAATCAAAACCACTTGCTAGCTAGATATCATTACTTATGAGATATTTTTTTTTATTAGATGATATAGCAAGGACAAGGAGGATCAGCCCCTAAACCATGACTTTTTATATATCAATGTTCCAATCAACTTACTATGTATTAGAATAACCAGTAGCTTTTCTGATACTTTTTTGGATATTTTGTTGTTAATCAAGAAAGTCATTCAGAATAAGTATGTCACTTTTCCAAATTGCTCTTCATGCTGACTCTTATTTTGGTTGAAAATCTGAATTTCTTCCATAAATAAGAAGATTATATCAGCAGTGGGGAAGGAAATGCGTGCCTTTTTATTTTTATTTTTTTCTTCATTCTTTTATAAAGACACACACACACACATATATATATATATATATATATATAGCACTTTCTCCTTAGATATATTTTCTTTTTCCACTTTTGTTGTTCGATGGCTAGGCTATGATAGGAACAGTGAAGATTCATTGAATGTAACAAAGCATATGAAAGAGAGGGCACATACGCTGGATAATAAGGAGAGGGAACCAGAAAAGCATCTCCAGGATCAGCCAAACAGAACATGACTAGTTCGTTTGCACCTGTGGCCCCACCACTCATCAATATACGGTCAGGATCAAATGTGACCCTACCACCTCTAATTTTACACATAAACTTCGCCACAGCCTGCAAAAAATTAAATGACCAATTTTGTTATGATGATATCCTTTCAAACAATATGATCGGAGATCTTCTGATCCCAAATCAACTTAAATATCATTAATGAATAATTGAGTTTTCTGCCATTAATGCCTACATTTCTGAACTCTGGTAGGCCATGATAGTCTTGGAAGATAGCAACGTCTCTGAACTGGTTCACTCCTTCAGGTGTACAAATGGAAGCTTTAGGATTATTCCTTATCCATTCTTCAACCAAATCAAAGCAAAGCTGCGGAGAAATTAAGAGAAATTGAAACATATCCACATGAGAAACTCATCAAAAAACTGCATGCCACTAATTGTGACTTAAGTTTCTGGTATAGAACAGACAAACTTTCTGAGCTTTTCAGCTATATATGCATATCTACCTGGTTTTCTGCAAGACCCATTTGGATAATCCCTTGAGGATTTTTTGTGGGGTGAAATGGGTCTCTATCATATGCTTTCCACCCATCAAAATATGGAGAATTCTCACCATGTTTGTCATTGGTAGCAATCTTAGATAGAAGCTCGCTCTTACTCCCCAAACCCATGTTTAACTTGTTTTTGCTCTCTAATTCCTAAAGGTCACTCTAGCTATGGTATAACAAAAGAACTGAACTTGCTCTTAGCGGTGGGTTTGAGAGAAAACGGGAGAGAACATGGCTATTTATAGCACTCATGGAGTAAGCTACTAGGACTAGCTAGGTTAATACGAGAGGAAAAGTCCAATCCAAAGTTCAAAGAGTGAGAAAACTGACCCTCAAGAAAAGAAATAACTGAACTTCTTTGTTGGTGCGAGTTGGTCAAAGTGTATGGCAAATCTTGCGTGTTATCTCTTGATATCACAAAGCTTAACACGTGTAGTCGTTCTTTCTAAAGAGCAGATATCTTCAAATAAATAAATAAGGTTGTTTCATTTATGGGATGGGCATGTTAGGTATCAGATATTTGTCAGTGACTCAGTGAGGAAAATCAGTTTCCATGGGAAACGTTGGGGGAGGAGGAGGGGAAGTTTGGTACCACCAGATTCCTCTAGAACCTGCCATCCTTCATAAGAAGGAACCTGGATTTGGTGTAATAAAATGAGTAGCAATTGCTAACGTTATGGAAAGTTGAATGGGACTATATTGCCCGTCAGCTAACGAACTATTGGCTAACCTTTTTTTCAAATCAAACGATTGTTATGCAATTAACTTCTTTAGATTCAGATTCAAACGGGACTTAAATTTGGTGCATCTAGAACCTTAAACCAAAATAGAAAAAGAGGAAAGAAAGTCATGGGTTTTTGTTACGGGGAAAAATTCTAAGGACATAGTTAAATAGAATAACTTTTCTTTTTTTTTTACTATGGTATCTAAAATACAAATGTATTATTAAATTTGTTAATTTCTAACTAATCAAACTAATTAAAGAACTCAAATGAAAGTGAAGCTTTCCTAATTTTTTTTTTTTTATATATATAAACTCGAATTGAGTCGATATATTTAAATGATTTTAGATCCTTACTATTAGGACTAACATCTGTTAGTAATAATTTTTTTATTTAGTATAAAAATAGTAAATGATTTAATAAATGTTTTCATTTTTTTGTCAATTGAAACATGACTATCTTTATTTTATACTAGTGATAGTATTAATTTTGTTGAAAGAGTAAAGTAATTTCCTCGAGTACTTGCATGAAGGGTGGTCTTCGATTTCCTGTGTTGGAAAGCATGAAGCATACCATTATATTTGATATGAACTAGACCCACCGAAACCCCTTACGTGACATTGAGGTTGGGCCAATAGGACTAAAGACCCTTATTCTCATTTCCCTTGCGTGTATAGTAAAGGAACTGTAAAGATCATGACACTATAAAAGAAAGACTTCATAAATAAAGAAAGTACGTAACATCATTTAAAAACCTACCTCACTCTTCTTGTTCTTTCTAATTGATAGTTGACTTGAGCATCAGAGGATCATCCAACCCACCTGTCCTCTTGTGTCTTTATAAATCCAGTATCAATCGGAGAAAACCCATACCGTGTTGACCAAAACAAAACTCGTGACCAACCAACAATATCATATCATATTTCCTAATTCTCTGGGAAACCCTAAGCAAACTTCTTGTACGCGTGTGTATCATGTTAAAATGACATTTGGACTTCACAGTTAAAAAATAATTTTGGAACAAAACCAAACCAGAATCAAATTTTGATTTCAGATATCATGTTAGCTAAGTTCCACGTCAGTCAAGTCGGTTTGTCACGCGGTTCTTCCATGGAAAACACGACTTAATTGTCTGCAAAATGTGGTTTCTCTATTTCTAGTCTTTTCTCAAGTTTTAATACAAAATCTCAATACAGATATATCTCACACCTCATTACTTATTGCTTCAAATACAGAATAATTAATATTCATATCTAATTTCCTAGATATGTAAATTGACTTCATAATTAGAAAACATATTTCTCGTGTATAAGGCGATATATATATACAACTCCAATGGCACATAACTAATTATAAAACCCTGCTAATTATTTTTTACATTAAATTTGTTTCATCATCTTGCTTGCTCTTGTTTGATAGACATTTAGATATAAAATTAAATTTTGTTCAAAACGAAAAATGATAAAATATAAACATTTCTTAAAAAATAAAAATCTGATATTTTAAATTGAAAATATTTAATTTAAAATGTATTAAAACTCAATTTAATTTTTATTAAATTAATACTTTATTGGTTGAGCTATAGCATCTAGATACTTTCTTTCACCCTCTTGCTTAAATATATCATTCACATACTTGCTCAAATGCTTCCATTCCAACTAAGTTATTGGATATATAGAGTATTTTATAATTTTATGCATTGAGGCCTTTAGTTCATTGCATTTTATGGAAACACAACAAATTAACAAAATAGAGTAAAGGAAACTTGGACAGAATGTAATCATTATCCATAGTAAAAAGTGCTCGATTTAAAAAATTAAAATTAAAAAGTAAAACAGAAAAATATATATATCCATTGATTCCTTGTTTATTGAAGAAAAGGAGTTCATCTTCTCCACTCAATATTAGTGGAGAAGTGCACAATCAATGCTGACTTCACCATTTCGTATCATAATCCAATGTATAGAAATATTTACACGTTAACATAATCACATATGCATTTATCACGATGACGTGCATTAGATGATAAGCCACATAAAGTTTACGAAATTAACAGCCACACAGAGTACATGTTAATTCCATATTATGTATATAATTCAATTAACCATTGGCATGAAATCCATGTAGAAAGTTTAAAATTTCACGTTTAAAATATAAAGTTTGATGTTTGGTGAAGCTAGGGTTTATTCCTTGTTTTATGTTTATTTTTCCATTTATTTAGAGATTGCATAAGAATACGTAATCAATTTTTTAGTAGACAAAAATTTAAGTAATTTGAGACCAAAAAAGCCAATGCAAAAATGTATAAAGTTTGTAAGATTAATACGCAATTATTATATTTTAGAATTTGCACTCAATCATTATTATATAAATAGATTAATTAACATAATAGTATTGGCAATGAAATATGTAAATATATATATATCTTTATTTTGTCATTATTAAATATAAACATGAATTTGTAATACAAATAAAAAAAAAAAAAAAAAAAAAAAACAATTTGCAATACAATATGGCATACCAAGTACGTACTCTCTTCACTTGCACTTAGTACTTTTCTTGTAGCAATTAAGTACTTAGTTGAAACATATACAAGGTATAGGTATAATGTGCTTAGCTAAGTTATTAATTAGATTGAATTGAGTGAATACAAAGGTTATTAAATTCAAGGCACAATTGTTCACCTCTAACTCAAAGCAGAAAAACTACAACTTAGTCATGTGAGAATAATAATTAATGTATGACTTGCAAATTCTACACAAAAGTGAATCACGTAAAAAGTCACTAAGAATATAATCCAACTCATCAGAAAACTTTACTTGTCATTTGTCATGCACCGTGATTTTTGATTATTTGAGTCGACTTGAAGTTTAATTTTCTTCAAGCAAATTAATTAAAGGGATTTTGACTAATTAAAGAGATTTGAGACGTGTAGTTTAATTAAACCCAAAGAGATTAACTTCACGTCATGTGACTATATATATATATATATATATATATATATATCATTATCAAGTAAGAGTATAATTAAATAAGAGTGTCCAACTTTACAATATTTTTTTTCAAATTTATATTCCATTGTTTACAAAATTTAACAATGGAATGGTAAAATTCTAAATTAACATAAAAATGCATAAAAGAGTCATTTAAAAAAAAATAAAATAATGGAATCAAAAATTGATCAATCGAATCCTCAAAGTGGACTTAACAAAGCCATCGGCAATAATTTCATTTAATGCCCACACTAGCTTTGTCTATTCACTGATCAGTCTGCGCGAACATACAGATTCGCTTTAAGAGCTAGGGTCAAAGACAACGGTCACCTTTAACGGTGGCTGAGACTTGTAGGTGTAGGTCAGAGCAGAGATCAAGAGGACCCGCCGTAATGATCTTGGCCGTCAGTCTGGCAGGCTATCTTCCATTGCTTAACACGTGGGCAACTGAGACTTGACTTTAAGTGGCCATGTCAACATAAGAAAACTAGACACTGAGACCCGTGCTAGGCACGCTGAAAACAATGTATGTCAGAAGAATAATTTTAAAAATTATATTTTTTTATAATAATTTTAAAATTTATATTGATTTTAGGTTCATCGAAAACAACAACGATATATATATATATATATATATATATTCCCATCTATTATGCCTTGTCTACTTACTAATATACATGTAAATGAAAAACATCTATTTTAACATGCCTTTTATTTATTTATCAACAATAAGTTCTGTCAAAATTCTCTATATAACGTAAAACCTGAATTTAAAAATACGTTTGAGAAGGTGAAATGAAATTTGAAATATAATGTCATTTGAAATATGTATCAAAAATTTAATTTTGAAATTCAAAATTCAAGAAATCAAATGCTTCATATTTTTTAAGTGTTACAACTATTTTCCTTTCAAATTAAAATTCTAATAAATATTATTTTTTTAAATACTATATATTAATAATATTAAATAAAAATAAGTGATTAAAATTAATAATTAAAATTAAAAAATCATTAATTTAAATAAAACTATTTCAAATTATAAATATATTTAATAAAATTTATTTATTAATCAAATTATTAAATTATTTTTTCCTCATTATACATATTTTAGTAAATGAATATATCAGCAACAAGCACAGCGGGGAAAAGAAGCTAAATAACTTGGAACGGCTCCTGAAATGTTCAATAAATTCCAAATCAACCGTTTATACGTAGTTGGAATTAGAATGGCTCCGGAAATATGCAAATAAATCCCGAAAATAGAATCAAAAAAATAATATGCAATTGTAACCCATGGGACACGGTAATATTATCATTTTTAAAGTACAATCATTAAAAATAATTTTAATATTCAAAGTATATAATTATATTAATTTTTTATTGGATTTTTTGTTTTCTTATACCTTACATGTGTTTGATAATAAATATAAATGATAAATTAATATAATTAAAAAATATTCTTACTATTAAAATATAATATTAAGTATCGTAAGTTGTTTTCACTTAAAAAAAAATAACATCATTTCATTGCACAATTTTTAGGAAAAGAATAACGAAAAAAAACGCATTTATTATTCCCAAAAGTTCTAAGTAGGATATTCAACCCCATGAAAATGTCCCATTTTCCATTCAAAACCTGAATATCAACAATAACATGAAATTCATCCTCAGATCTTATAAATATAAAGAAGAAGAAAAAAAAGGAAAAATCACTATGCCTAAAATAGGTTTTGTAGATTAAAAAAAATGTAGAGTTTTCAAGAATCAAATTTACAATCCTGAATTTGTGCCCAAAGTTATTTATGGAAAGACAATAACATTAAAGAGAGTAGAGTCTAGACTTTAAGGCATTGAATACAACTGAGAGTAGAGTCTAGACAATAACATCATGCATCGTTATTCAAACATAGACTTGATGAAGCTTCTTCCATTCATGTTAAACGCAAGAGGTTAACCGACTCGACAGGTTAACTCAATATGCCCATGGTTGAAGACATCAGTAAAAAACATAAAGAAGGCATTAAAAAAGAGAGAGAACAAAGGCATCATCGGAATCTAAAAGGATAATGTTTTTAAAATTCAAACATATCTTGTTGAAATGCCAAGCACTGGAAAGCATCAAAACCATAAAAAAAGAGGTAAACAAAATTAATTAATCTATTCAAAAAAGTAAAGGAAACCTTGTACAGCTTCAAAACTCATCATACTCATTACTGTATTCTCTTGATTTCTCATGGCATGTCAACCAATACATATATTAACAGTCAAATATGCTAATCAATTAAGGACAACAGTTACGGAATTGCGAAAGCATTTTTCTTTCCTCATTTCATTCCCTACTATAGTCATAGTTCAATGCAAACTCTTGGTGTTCTGCAACCTACGTAAATGACACCACCAACATACTGGCAGCAGAATCACTACCACATCAATTGACATGCAGCTTTCTGCAGACTATTCTATAAAGAAAAGTCACGTTGGACAAATACAAATGCAACCATATTCAAAGCAGATAAATGCTTCAACATTCTTCATGTAAAACAATACCCAAGATGGAGTCTTGGTCAGTCAAAGCTTACCATCTTTCTTTGCTCTTTTCTGGTGCCGTGTATAAAGGACAAATGAAAGTTATTGTATATTAAAATAAAAAGCTGAATTCATCAACACAAAAATGGCAAGAATTGGAACTCAAACTGGTTCACATGATAAAATAATCTAAGAAAAGCAAAGGATAAAAACAAAATCAATGAAAGACCTTTATGTTAAATTTGTGCTAGAAGGTATGTTTTTGTAAGTTAACCTACAGTGAACAGCAATGTGTTTAAGTTGTGCTAGAAAGAGCTCAAAGCCACGAAACATGTCCTCAACCTTTTTTGATTTTGTCATGCTTAAACAACCTAGAAAAAACATGTTGGAATAATTGTAATTTTATGATGCATAAAAGTAAGTAGAACAATAACTCTAAAGTTCTTTCAGAACCACGCTAAATGTAAGTTAAATTTAAGCAAAATTTCCAAAGGGTATAGAGGATGTATATCAACAAAAAAACACAGAAACAACAATTGAAGCTGGGAAATATACAAATAGAATATATCTCATTGTCAAGAAACTCACTTGTTCTTGAAACTAAGTCTGTTTTAAATATTCAGTTTTCTCATCTAGCATTTAAGCTTTGTCTGTCTATGAACAACAAATAAACAAAAATTTAATCACAAAATTTTCAATTTTTTACCTAAATCTTGGCTCTACCTTCTAGAAAAAAGCTTGTGTTATTTCTAGACTTCTTTAGCTATTCTTTGTCAACACAAATGTATCTTACATCGTTTTAATGGTGTGCATGTGTGTGGATGAGAAGGTATTTGTCCTCAATTTCTATGCCACGATGCACTCATGTATAGATTTTTGTCAAATTAGTCCGAAAGAGAGGGAAAATCTATTCTTGCACGCTAGCTAATTAGTAACTTGTGTTTGAATGAGTTTTCAAAATGATGAACGTTGATTTGTTGCTATATCCTATATGATGGCTATGATTTATGCACGTTACTAATTTGAGCTCTTAATTTGTCAAATAGTGAATATATAATTAATGTCATATCAAAGTTAGGTACCGTGAAAGTTCCTTGATCAAACGGATATCTAGAAGTTCCTTGATCAAACGGATATCTAGCGAAAGCAACAGCAATTAATGTGCAGGAGTTTAATTTTCACTGTATTTCAAACATATAAAGGTCACACTCAATCAATGTCCATTTTGGAGACAAACATCATTATCCTTGTAAAATGTACTCCCTTCATTCAAAATTATAAGATAATATTTATAAAGTTTTATATTTAAAAATATAAGGTTATTTCTTGATTTTGATTTTAGAAAATAGTTAATGATATATATTTTTTAAAAATATCCTCATTCAAAATTTTATTTTAATAATTTTTCATACATTTAATTTAAGAAATAAAATATTAAATAAATATATCATAGAAAATAAAAATTTTTATTCACCTAATTATATTTCTTGAGGAGTATAAATTAAACAATATTACTTTATAATTTTAAAAAGAGAAAGTATTATTGTTGAAGCTCATCAATCAACATTCATTTAGAAACATAAACATTTTTTCATACAAGATAATTTCATTGTTTTCATTTATAAAAATGAAACATGAGAATTTTCGACAGTTTTAAGATCTTTGGATAGTTATGAGTATGTTCATGAATGAGGAACTAATAAAACACATGAATAATAACTTAACCAGCTTATTTCTCCGAATAAGTGCGATTTAAAAATTTTAAACCTACCATATTTGACAAAAAAATGTCTGCAACTAAACCAATAACTTGTTGGGTTAAATTGAGGTTTTAACAGCTCCACAAACACTGGTGATCTCCTCCTATATATCCATTATAAAACTTTGACTCGTGAATTTGAATAAGCATTCTATTGCATACATATATAATAATACCAACTCTATTATATATAGTTTTATAAACCTCTATAGAACCAAACCTAAACTTTTTAGCTTATAATATTCTTTGTTTAAACCAGTCAGTAATAATATATGCTTAAAAATAACTTTATGCTTTGACGTACCACTTAAAAGTCCAACACCCAAGAAGTGGCCAATTAGCAACAAATACTTGGTTCATTAAACTTATTTTAAAAGCTATTTTTTTTAAAATATATATATATATATATATATATATATATATATATATATATATATATATATATATATATATATATATATATATATATATATATATATATATATATATATATATATATATTTCAAAGTGGGAAGCAACACAACTTGTTAATTCTTTTTTCGTGGCCTAAAAGAAATTAAATCAAGTATGTTGTGCAGACTGTTTGGATAAACTTATGCAAAACAGAGAAGGCAAAAAAGTGCAATTGGGCTGCTGATCAAATGATCTTGTCACTTCTTCCCTCTCTCAATCTTCTCAGTTTTTTTACAAATCCATGCAAACACGCTTTTGAATAACTACACAGTCATAAATGGATTATTCTTCAGAAGAGACTTACAATTAAAACCTAGTCTCACGCTCAAAGTATAAAAATACCTAATTATAATCAATATATACTACAATAGATTCTCTTTCTCTTGTTTCGGTGAATAAGACATTGCCTGCTTTTGTGAACATCATATATCCCAACACAAGCAAAGTAAACAATTAATTATAGTTCTTTACAATTGGAACAAAAGAAAAAGCAGATTCATAGAAATTGGAACTTTGAATTTTGAAAACTATGTGCCAAAACCAAAAAAAAAAAAGCATATGCTAAAGTAATGCTAAAACACCTACGTTATCCTCTAACATGGTGCATGCATTTGTCACTTTGAATCAATCTTCATATAAGAACATTCTTATCTATATGCGCATGTCCATGTTGCAGCCAAGGGAGCTGCTCAAAAACCATTAAAAATACTTATGGGAGAATCAATTCCCACGTGCTTATTAATAGACGCCACAAGTTCTTGTCTGCCATTTCTATTGGGTGCTACACACACAAGTTTACTACGTTTTCATTATTGATATCACAATCTCATAATTCTAATATATATATATATATATATATATATATATATATATATATATATATATATATATATATATATATATATATATATAAACATTAATATAATTGATAGATAATTAGATCTTTTACTTAAATTGATAGAAATTTAATTCATAAATTTATGAATTTATAAAAAATAAAAATAAAAACTTTAATAAAATATATTATATTTATTTTATTAATTTTCTTGTCTTTAAAAAAATTTGTTTTCAATTATTGACGAATATAGTCTTTGGTGCAAAAGAAAATGTTAGGCAAAAGTTGGGCATCAATCAGATTGTAAAGCTTTTAAAATGACAAATAAAATATTCTTAATCAATAGCGAAAGAGTAATTGAAAATCGCAAATAAGTTGGTCATCAACCAGTGCACTTATTCCCAATTCTAGAAAGTTGGATATTGTTGTGTTATTTCCTAATTGAAACGTAAATAAACAAAAAAAAAAAATCAATTTAACCAACGTTTTCAGAAATTAAGTAAAATGATTTGAATAAGTTGTAGGGAAGTCTTGAACTTGAATCCAAAACAATCTTATTATTATATATACTAGTATTTTGTCACACACTGATGCACAGACACTGACGTATTGTTGTAGGAATTGGTCTATCGACTAATTGATTTTCATATGTAATTTTGCTCTATGTTGATGCGCGGGTGAGGACTTCTTGTTGTAGGAATTAGTTTACTAATAATAAAGTATGAAGCTATGAGAATTGCATTGTATGTTAGTTAACATAATATACTACTCATACGTTATAATTGTATTTGCTTGGTGACCTTTTTCACAACACATAACAAAGAGGAAATACCTGTTTGAACTATGTATATAACACATAATATTAATACAATTAGAAAATCAAGAACATATAACAAAAAAATTCAACTAAAAATATAAAAAAAATAATAATTTAGACTTGTTTCAACAATATATATAACAACCACATATTAATTAATTTTTTTTAAATAATTAAATAAAATGAACTACTACCAACATTGTCATATTATGCTTTAGTATTAAGAATGAGGAGGTTATTTTTTGATGAGTAGATAAGCATTTAGAATAAGAAATTTCCCAGACCCAGTTATCCATTATGATTCTCGATCACATATAGGCACGATGATAACTTGTTTTCTCTCTCTCTCTCTCTCTCTCTCTATATATATATATATATATATATATATATATATATTTATATGGAGTTAATCAAGCCACGCATGCAATATGATGTCGCATAAACTAATTGGAAACTGCTGATATCATTCAACTAATCTTCAACTCTCTTGAGGAATGTAGACTAGTAGATATATAATATATATACACATATCTTTTATATAGAATTTTATATATAATTCTCTAGGGTTAAGAGTCATTGTCAAAGGGAAATAGTGCGTTTATATTCTTCATTTGAACATTTGAAGTACAGAAAGAAAAGGAAAGCATAAAATTGACAAACTCAAATCAGAAAGATGAAGCATATCTATCACTCCAATAACAGATAATCATTTTCACTTGCCGTAGTTAGCAGTCCTTTGGATAACCTACGTACATACATAGATAAATATCAAGTACCTAGAACACTCTTTAGTTGTTACTCCCATTAGACAGCATGCAGCACTCAAATGAATGAGAGAAAAAATCGTAGCTATATATTTGTATTCAAATCGGATAGAAATTGCACAAATTAATTTCATCATCATAGTGGCATGTTTGTTTAACCGTAATACGTCCCAGCATCGCTTTCCCAAAGTCACTTTTGGCTGGTTAAGCAAAACATGCATGCACTGATTAAGTGGCTTTGACAAGGGGCGAGTGAGGAATGGGTGAATGTGGAGACATGATGCCGTGAGGAGACATAACAGTCTCATCAAATCTTCTTGAGGAGAAGCTAAGCCTGAGATTCCTTTGCCAACGTTTAACTTTGACTGGTTTCTCAGTTTCTTTCCCAACAAATTCTCTGATTCTCTTTAGTGCAATCTCTACGGTTTCCTCATCCATGTTAGCAAAGCAAACCCTAAACCAACCAGGTTCCACACAATGGAACGATGACCCTGGAGAGACATTGAGCTTCACATCATTGATTATCACACGCCATAGCTGCATTTCACCTTCAAATGTCTTTTCTTTCAACAAGCTTCTCAAATTCATCCAACAGAAGAGTCCTGCGTTGCTTGGCAAGCAAGTAATCCCCACTTTCTCAACTCCCTCTGTGAAAATGTTGAATCTCTTCCCTAACCTTCTTGAGCTCTCTGCCAGATACTTCCCCATGAATTTCTCATCAGAAAGCATGGCAGCAAGAAGATGCTGAGTCTGCGAAGATACTAATCCAAAGCTCGACATTTTCCGGCCACAGCTCACCACTCCATCGTTGTATGAATAAACTATTCCAACTCTGAATCCAGGAAACCCCATGTCCTTAGACAAACTGTAAACAATGTGAATGAGGTCGCGGTTGCATTCCATCTCTTGTATAACCTCAGAGACACTCACAAAGCTGGGGGAGCTGAAGACAGTGGCTGAATAGATTTCATCACAGACTAAATGGATGCTCTTTTCGTTGATGAAACTCACAAGGCTCTTTAGTGTCTCTGTGTCCACGGTGCAGCCCAAAGGGTTTGAAGGGTTTGTTATGATCAAACCCTTCACATTGATGTTCTCCTGTTGAGCTTTGTTGTAAGCTGCTTCCAAAGCTTCTCTGGTTATCTTGAAGTTGTTAGAGCTATCAGTGTGGAAAGGAATAATTTGAATCCCAGTTCGCCAACTCAAGTCACGGTTGAATCTGCAGAAGAATATGAAATAAATGAATTTTTTTTATTCCAGTCTCTTCTTTGGCCAATACGATCAATGTTGCAAGCATTAAATGAGCGGCCAGAGAGTCCCAGATTCAAGAGGGGACAAGAGAATTCTTTACATATTTACTGGTAAAAGTAAAACTGATCTGGTTGTTGAAATTTTCCACAAATCCAGCTATCTATTTGCGTGTGTCTACATACAGCTTATAGCTATTTATATTCAACTTCTTCTTTGAATGTAAGGTGACCGTAGCTTAGAATCATAGAGTTTTTAATGTGGGTTTTATTATTAATGATCACATGCTGTTGACCTATTTAGGGGTACACAATTTTCAATATATATATATATATATGAAAAAGATGCTCTTCTTTGAATGTAAGGTGACCGTAGCTTAGAATCATAGAGCTTTTAATGTGGGTTTTATTATTAATGATCACATGCTGTTGACCTATTTAGGGGTACACAATTTTCAATATATATATATATATATATATATATATGAAAAAGATGTTTGCACTTTTTTATATACATACTTTGACTGTAAAAAAAAATAAAAAAAAGAGAAATTTTTAAAAAATAAATGTAAAATTATTAATATATACATAACAAGTCTCGTATATATATGACTGTGTTTGACCTTTCGACCTTTCGGACGTGATCAGTGACATATTTCCACAAAAGGGAAACTTCAGGGTTGACACCTACCATGGTTGATTAAAATACAGTTGAATAAAAGGAATTGATAATAATAATAAAGTTAAGAGGAGAACATTACAAGTTTCAATCAATTGACAACTATTTGTTAAGCTTCTACCAGTTTGGTATTGGAAACACAATCCTCTACGTCACACAACCTCTCAATCAGCTGCTTCTACAATTTTCCAGAATCAAAACCACTTGCTAGCTAGATATCATGACTTATGGGATATTTCTTTTTTTTTAGATGATATAGCAAGGAGGATCCAATCCTGAACCTTGACCTTTTCTGGTACTTCTTGGATATTTTTTAAACTTGTTAATTAAGAGTCATTCAGAATATATACGTTACTTTTCCCAATTGCTCTTCATGCTAACTCTTATTTCGGTTGAAAATTCATTTCTGAATTTCTTCTACCAATAAGAAGATAGCTAGCATTGGGGAAGGGAATGTGCGTACACCTTTTATTAATTTATTTTCCTTCTTTTATGAAGACACACGTAGCACTTTCTACTTCGATATATTTTCTTTTTCCACTTTTTAAGTTAGATGGCTAGGCTATGATAGGAACAGAGGACATACATTGAATTGTAATAAAACTTGTAAAAGAGAGGGCACATACGCTGGATAATAAGGAGTGGGAACCAGAAAAGCATCTCCAGGATCAGCCAAACAGAACATGATTAGTTCGTTTGCACCTGTGGCCCCACCACTCATCAATATACGATCAGGATCAAATGTGACCCTACCACCTCTAATTTTAGACATAAACCTCGCCACAGCCTGCAAGAAATTAAATGACCAATTTTGTTATGATGATATCTTTTCAAACAATATGATCGGAGATTTTCTGATCCCAAATCAAATTAAATATCATTAATGAATAATTGAGTTTTCTGCTATTAATGCCTACATTTCTGAACTCTGGTAGGCCATGATAGTCTTGGAAGATAGCAACGTCTCTGAACTGGTTCACTCCTTCAGGAGTACAAATGGAAGCTTTAGGATTATTCCTTATCCATTCTTCAACCAAATCAAAGCAAAGCTGCAGAGAAATTAAGACAAATTGAAACACACCCACATGAGAAACTCATCAAAAAACTGCATGCCATTAATTGTGACTTAAGTTTCTGGTATAGAACAGACAAACTTTCTGAGCTTTTCAGCTATATATGCATATCTACCTGGTTTTCTGCAAGACCCATTTGGATAATCCCTTGAGGATTTTTTGTGGGGTGAAATGGGTCTTTATCATATGCTTTCCACCCATCAAAATATGGAGAATTCTCACCATGTTTGTCATTGGTAGCAATCTTAGATAGAAGCTGGCTCTTACTCCCCAAACCCATGTTTAACTTGTTTTTGCTCTCTAATTCCTAAAGGTCACTCTAGCTATGGTATAGCAAAAGAACTGAGCTTGCTCTTAGCCGTGGGTTTGAAAGAAAACGGGAGAGAACATGGCTATTTATAGCACTCATGGAGTAAGCTACCAGGACTAGATAGGTTAATACGAGAGGAAAAGTCTAATCCAAAGACCCCCTCAATAAAAGAAATAACTGAACTTCTTTGTTGGCGCGAGTTGGTCAAAGTGTATCGCTATTCCTTGCGTGTTATTTCATGATAGAGTTGTGTACATCCACTTTTATATCTGTTTATTTTTTATTTTTTTTATAATTTTACTTATGCAAAATAATTAAAATAAAGAAATGTACAATTTGAGTGTTTAAATTTAAATGTACAAATTAGATTGCTCTTTGTGATATCACCAAGCCTAATACGTGTGAAAGAAGTATGGTCGTTTCTCCCTAAAAGGTCTATATATTATGGGATGTGCTGTTAGGTATATATCAGCTCATTTGTCAGTAAAGAAAGTCATTTTTCCATAGTAAACGTTGATGTGGGGAGAGGGAAGGGGAATTTGGTGCCACTAGAAGTTTCCTTGAAGCTACCCATCCTTTTTAGGAAGGAACCTGAATCTTGTGTAAGCAACTGTGTAGTAATTACTGAAATGATAAAACGTTAGTAGTTATGTAAGTAATTATTTTACAATTAATTACGTCAAATCTAAATTTAGAAAAATTAAAAAATATGTGTTATAGTCGATTGCAACATATTTAAATTCGAATAACTATAAATATGTTGTTGCGGTCTTAGAACCTTAAACCAAAATAGAAAAGAAAGAAGAAAGTCACAAAGACAAGGGATAAAGATAGAGCTTTAAAGGGAAATATTTCTTAGTGAAAATTGGATTAATGCATTTATCCGTATATTTCGGATATACATCTAATAATAAGAAAAACCATTTTTACAAAACTGAAAATAATCAAATAGAGATATAGAGTCCACATGTATATATATAATAGGATAGAAGAGTTTGAGATTTCTATCTAACAAGCCTTCTTTTAAGGTGGATTTTTTTTCTAGTTAATTAATTGTGTTTATTCAAAAATCTTTCTATATATATATATATATGTATGTATTCATAATCTAAGTTCAATCAATCTTTGGTTAAAATCATCTCCATTAACTCAAATAGAGATAGCATTATTTTGCGTTAAATATACTCTTAATTTCTTCTGGGGGAAGTCTTGCAGCATATCATCTTCTAGATCCATTAGAAGTTATACGATATTATAATATAATATACTAGATAACATTACCTTCTCATAATTTTGTTCCATTGAAGATCATATCCTGATAAAATTTGCAGACGAGATATATGTAAAAAAATGCTCAATATTAATTCAATCACTAGAATTTTTTTTTTCCTTTGGAGTTAATGCAGTCATATAATTAGATATCACATTAATGTGTAGAATATGAGTCATCATTGCAAAATTTTAGTAGGATATTGGTTGTTGTAGAAAAAATCTAAATGTAGTTAAAAAAAAAAAATTGGTTGAATCACAATTATTTTTATCTCATATAAAAAGGTAAAACAAATCTTATTTAAAAAATAAAATAATCACAATTATCATAAATTCTCTTGACATATATTTCTATACAAACTTAAATCTTTAACATTATAAAAAAAAACCTTAACTTATTAACAAAGTCTGACTTTGTTAATAAAGTGATTTGAAAATTTTAATCTCAACACTTTAAACCTCAAACAATTTAAAACTCAGCCTACCAATGTAGTGTTGTGTTTAAAGTAATACTTTATGGACGGTGTTTGGACTCTATTCCTAAAGAGTAAACGATATCATACAATTCCCAATTTTCTGGGAAACCTAAAGCAAACTTGTGTATCATATTGAAATGACACTTGGACTTCACAGTGAGCTAACAATTTGAAACCAAACCAATACAGAATCAAACTTTGATTTCAGATATCATGTCAGCAAAGTTCCGAGTCAGTCATGTCAGGCTTTCTCTCGCGGTTCTTCCATGGAAAACACGATTAATTGTTTGCAAAATGTGGTTTCTCTATTCTTATTCTTTTCGCAAGTTTTAATACGAAATCCCAATACAGATATATCTCACAATTCAGTACTCATTTCTTCAAATGCACAATAATCTTCACATCTCCTACATATATAATTAAATTGACTTCATAATTAAAGGGCATCTTTCTCGTGTAGGCGTGTGTGTATATATATATATATATAATCTTTAGTATGACATACAATTAATTTATGGTTTGAGTTAACTAAGAGATTGAAATTGAAATAACATTCTCTTAAAGATGTTCTTTGTGTATATATAAATTCGAATTCAAATTAATATACTTAAGTGATTTTAATTATTTATTACAAAGACTAACACTAATAAATAATAATTTTTTTGTTTAATATAAAAATAATAAATGGTAAATTTTTTTAAATAAGTGTTTTCATTTTTTTTGTCAAATATCTTTATTTTATACTAGTGATAGTATTAATTTTGTTGAAAGAGTGGAGTAATTTTCTCTTGAGTACTTGCAGGAAAGGTGGTCTTCGTTTTCCTGTGTTGGAAAGCACGAAGCATGCCATTATATCATATCGTAGTTACTAATTTTCTGGGAAACCCTAAGCAAATTTCTTGCACGTGTATCATATTGAATTGACATTTCGACTTTACAGTGACCTAAAAATAGTTTTGAAACCAAACCAAGCCAGAATCAAACTTCGATTTCAGATATCATATTAGCTAAGTTCCGCGTCAGTCATGTCAGGCTTTCTCACGCGGTTCTTCCATGGAAAACACGATTTAATTGTCTGCGGTTTCTCTATTTTTAGTCTTTTCTCAAGTTTTAATACGAAATCTCAATACAGATATATCTCAAAATTCACCATTCATTGCTTCAAATGCAGAATAATCTTCATATTTCCTACATATGTAATTAAATTGACTTCATAAGTAAACGACATCTTTCTCGTATAAGGCTGTATATATATACCTCTATAATGGAACACAACTATTTATAAAACCCGACTAATTATTTTTTTGACATTATTGCAAAATTTGTTTCATCACATGACTTAGTTTATATATATATATATATACATAGCACTAGAGTACTTTGATACTGTTTAGGTATAACACCAATTCTTATTCCAAATCATAAATAATAACTAATAAATATAAAATATATTATGAGTTTTCTTCTAATAGTTTAAATTTTTAATATAGTATCAGAACATTTATGACCTCACGATTAAGAGTTTAAATTTCTACACCAATATTTTTTAATAAATATAATTTAAGTACAAGATATAAGTGAACTTATGTTACTTTTACACTTCAAACTCAAAGAATTTTTATGTGTGAGAACGTATTAAATATAAAATATATTATGAGCTTTTTCTTAACTACTTAAATTTTTGAGATCAATTAATTCTTAATAATAACAAATAAAACCCCTAAGATTTTAAGTTAAGGTTTTTTACTTCATATTTCATTTATATATAGGGTATTTTTACACCTAAGAATGAATCTATTTTTCACTTAACCTAGACTTTAATTCGTTGCATGAGCTAGAGTATCTAGATACTTCTTTTACCCCTTTTGCTTAAATATATCATTTATTCACATAGTTGCTCAAATACTTTCTTTCCAACTAAGTTATTCACTTAACCTACACTTTAATTTGTTGCTTGAGCTAGAGTATCTAGATACTTCTTTTACCTTCTTGCTTAAATATATCATTTATTTACATAGTTGCTCAAATACTTTCATTCCAATTAAGTTATTGGATATATATATAGCATTTTACAATTGTATACATTGAGGCCTTCAGTTTATTGCATTTTATGGAAACACAACAAATTAACAAATAGAGAAAAGGAAACTTGGAGAGAATGTAATCATTATCCATCATAAAAAGTGCTCGATTAAAAAAATAAAAGCAACATGAAAAAAAAATTATAACCATTAATTAATTGCTTCTTTATAGAACAAAAGGAGTTCAGCTTCTCCACTCAATATTAGTGGAGAAATATAAAATCGATGCCTACTACAACATATTTTGTATCATAATTAAACGTTAACATGATTAATCACATATGCATTTGTCACAATGACGTACATTAGATGATAAGCCACTTATAGTCAACAAAATTAACAGCCATAGTGCACATGCTGATTCCATATTATGTATATAATTCAATTAATCAGTGACATAAACTCCATGCCAAAAGTTAAAAATTTCACGTGTAAAATATAAAATTTGATGTTTGCTTGAGAATGGAGATAGGTTTATACTTTTTCTTTCAGTTCATTTAAAGATATTACATAAAAATTTAAAACTATTCTTTTTATATATAAATTAAAATTTAAGTGAGTTAAGTTCAAAGACTCACTAAAATTAAAGTAGATTGATACAAGAATTTTGATAATGAACAATTTATAGTAATTTTGCAAGATTAATACACAACTGTTATCTCTTAAAATTTGTACTCAAGCATTATAATATAAACAAATTAATTAATATATTTGTATTCAGAATGAAATATATATCTCTTTTATATCATATTATTCAAATAAATATGAATTTGAAATACAATATACAATATCAACTACAAGGGTCTTTTCTTCCATCTATACGTTTTGCCCCATTTTGGTGAAAACTTCAAGTACGTACTCACTTGCACTTATCTTATTTTCTTACTAGTACTCTTGGTGTGGCAATTCTTTACTTGGTTAAAACATATACAAGATATAATGCTTAACTCGGTTATTGGATTGAATTGCGTGAATATAAAGGTTATTCAATTCAACTCACACTTGTTCACCTCTTGTGGTCAGTAGGAATTCATCAATATGCATGCATGCTAGGTCATGCCTTAAATATTAATCAACACATATCTGCCTCTCACGTCTTAATTGTCCAACTAACCAAACAATTAAAAAAACCGACATAATATGCCAACCAAGGTAGGTTGATTTGGTAAAGTTTAAAATTATTTCTTATAAAGATGTGAGTTTAAATTTTATTGTTAATACGAAAACTTTATTAATAGATAAATAAACTATCTTAATAAATTGATATGCTGAATTTATTTAAACTTTTGTCAAAAAAAAAAAAAAACATAATATAGAACCCATATTTAATGATTCAAATTATAAATATGAACATGGAGACCTAAGTTAATTAAAATGAAAACTACAACTTAATATGGGAATAAATAATTAATGTACGAAACAAAATCTGCGCAAAGCGAATACGTAAGAAGTCACTAAGGACTATTAATTAGTTAATTGGATCCTGGTGGCTGTAGGTAGAGGTGGTGGTCCAATATATATGTGTATATATATATATATTTGATTTTTGATTATTTATATATGTGAAACACAAATTTATTATCAAATTTCTTAATTTATAATTAGTCTGATTTAACTTAACTCGAGGACCTAAACAGAAATAAATATATCCAAAAATAATGGATTAATATATATTTCATTTATATATAGAACAATATCTCTGAATACTTTGTACTTTGAATTGTGATGAGGTGTGAACATAATCCAAGTCGTCAGAACCCTTTTCTCCTATTGATCTTTGCATCGTAACTTGTCGTTTAGATCAACCTCTAAGAGATTAACTCGTGACCATCAATTAAGATCATGCTTGGTTAATAACAGAGAAGTGTCCAACTTCACAAGATTTTGTCAAATTAAAAAGTTATTAGTTCAAACTTTACTAATCGATTCCCATATTAACTAATAGAATTGAATTATGAAATTCTAATTCAACCCTCGTGCGTGTGAACACAAAATGGGAACAAAAAGGCAAATTAACCTTTTCCACTATATTAATATTGCTTCTTTATTTGCTTAACAAATATTGTATTTCTTGTACAGCAAGCTTCATGAATCCACATGTGCTCAATCTTGAAATTATTTAACGAGAGAAAACAGAGAGTCTAAGGGAAGTTAAAAGTTATAAATTTAAAATTTTAAAATTATATGAGAAATTTAATGGTCATCGTATTATTTCAGATAAAATTAATTTATATTTAAAAAATATAAAAATATTTTAGTGATTGAAATCAAATTTAATAGAAAAGGCAAATATATTTGTAGTGTTTAATTATCCATTCCATTATTTGTCTAATCTCTAACATCATATCATGGTACGAAAGAATAATTGTTAATCATCACATAAGTTAAGTTGTAAAGTTTTTTTTTTTTAAAAAAAAATATAACAATTGAATCAAGAAGTGATCAATCGAATCCTGAAAGTGGATTAGAAAGAAAAAAGGCTCCACCCACAAGAATTCCATTTAGTTTGCACACCTGTCACCAGCTTTGTCTAAGCTAATCAGTGTGCGTGAAACGAGACAAAATTTATCGTCCAAGGTTTTTTATTCAACATGTAATATTATTTTAATATGCCCGATTTTGTCCAATGAGAAATCACTTTCAGAGGGTCAAAGACAACAGTCAACTTTAACGGTGGCTGTCTAGTGACAAAAGACCCGTCGTTAATGGTCTCGGCCGTCAGTCTGGCTGGCTGTTTTCCATTGATTAACACGTGGGCAACTGGGACTTGACTTTGACGACATCAACATAAAAAAATGTGATATTGCATGGCTCGTATCAATCGACGAAGTGCTCCATTTTAAAGTTTATCAGGGAAGTGAAGGTGAGAGAATATTTCTTGTTTCCATTCTCTCTAATTAATTAAAAATTAAAAATAATAAATTTAATAGTTTATATTTTTAACTCAATTTTTTAATATTATATAATTATTATTTTTATATTTTGAGCGTTGATAGAAATAAGTCAAAATGGTGAAGGAGTTTAATTTTCAAATATAGCTCACACTCAAAATCATTGTCCATTTTGGAGACAAATAGCATTGTCCTCATAAAATGTATTAATTAAGCTGGAAATTGTTGAAGCAGATCGACCCGGATTCTCATTTAGAAACATTTACTCACAGATTTTCTTCATTCAAGAGTCACTAATTTCATTGTTTGAAAGCCATAGAATTTATATATATATATATATATAAAGTAAATACTTATTTTGGTCCCTCACATTTGAAACTTTTATCAATTTAGTTTCTCACACTTTAAATTTATCAATTTGGTCCCTTACATTTGAACCCTAATCAATTTTGTCCCTCACATTTCAAATTTATCAGTTTAATCCTTCACATTTCAAATTTTTATCAATTTCGTCTTTCAAATTTATCAATATTTTTGAAGTGTGAGGGATTAAATTGATAAGTTTTACAAGTTTAAAGAACTAAATTGATTAGGGTTTTAAGTGTGAGGGACCAAATTGATAAACTTAAAGTATGAGCGACCAAATTGATAAACTTAAAAGTGTGAGGGACTAAATTAATAAGAATTTTAAGTATGAATGATCAAAATAGGTATTTACTCATATATATATATATATATATATATATATATATATATATATATATATATATATGTATTATTTTAATGAGAAAATTTGAGTTTTAAAATAATAATAATTCTCAATATTTTCACATTTTTCAACCTCAAAGGTTTTAAACTAAGGCTTTGATCAAGATGTTGCGGTTAAACCGACATGTTGGTTAAATTAAGATTTTAACAGCTCCATCAATTTTAATATCCACTATAAAACTTTAACTAATTGAATTTGAATTAGCATTCTATTACATATATAATAACATATCTATAGTTTAATAAAACTTTATAAAAACAAACTTGAACTTTTTAGATTATAATCTTTGTTTAAACCAATTAGTGATGATATATGCTTAAATTAATTTATACTTTGACCATACCACTTAAACCACCATCCATGAAGTGGCCAATCAACAAATGTTTGGTTCACTAAACTTCTTTTACAAGCTATTTTATTTTAATCGTTTTAATATTGGAAGCAACATATATAACTTGTCAATTCTTTGTTGTGCTCAAAAAGAAATTAATCAAGCAGAGTTTAGTACAGAAATATGATTATGCAAATCCATGCAAACACGCTTTTAAGTTTTGAATAACTACACAGTCATAAATGGATTATTTCTTCAGAAGAGACTTACAAAACATCCATTTCGTTAATTTTCTGAAGAATGATTCCTAGTTTACAAATGATCATTTAAAGTCTCTATTTTATTTTATTTTTTCACATAACCTAAACTACGCCCCCAAGATTGAAGCAATGAATTCAATGTGTGTGTGATATCAATAATGAAAAACGTAGTAAAATTGTGTGTGTTGAACCCAGTAGAAAAGGCAGACAAGAACTTGTGGCGTCTACTAATTAGCATGTGGGAATTGATTCTCCCATTGGTATTATTATGGTTATTGAGCAGCTAGCTTGGGTGCGACAAGGACATGCATATAGATAAGGATGTTCTTATATATATGAAGATTGTTTCAAAGTGACATATGCATGCACCGTGTACACAAGAAAAGAATGATAGTGACTAAAAAATGACAGATCGATAAAGGATAAATACTTGTATTCTTTAGGTACGTAAATAGGATTTCAACGGCGTTGTTTCTTAACACCTAATTTTTATTTTTTATTATAGATAAGATAAGAACATATATTTCTTAATATTAACTCAATCCTATAAAAAAATAAAGTCCAGAGTCTTATATTTGAAGTTGCATCACTGTATTAAATTATTCTCTCGTTTAATGTACTTTAAATCCTCGGTAACTTTTGCAACATAGAAACCTGAATGTTGGCCCAATGGAGGAGGAAAAAAAATTGCTTTTCGGGGAGTCGGCTAATGTTTTTAGCACACTACATGTTTTCTAACCACACACCCAATAGGGTTAGATGCCTGAGAGGGGTGTGTGTTCAGAAATTATGGAGTCTGCAAGAAGAATTAGACCCTGTCTTTTAAGACTTTCCAAGCCGAGAGAGCCAGTCAACCAACTAGAGGATAGCCCAAAGCGACAAAGGCCCATAATACAGAATGATGTGGTAAATAATAAATATGGCCTTTATACAAGTGACAGAGCTTGGCTAACAGATGAAAGAAGGGTTGCAACCATTCATAAAATTTCTGGTCAGCAGTCTCGATGGTAAAAGAGAAGAGGGGGAGGAAGATTAATTTCTCTCTAGAAATAAACTTTTGACATATACAGAATGTTGCATTGTCATTTTTAAGAAATAACCTTGGTGATGAATTTTTATTTTCAGAAATAACAAATGGATGTTTGTGTCATTTTAATAAATAATATATTTTTAATTATAATAGATATATAAATTAAACCAAATATTATGTAAATTGGTTTTGTTTCAGCGGGAATGAAATTAGTTTTGAGTAGTTTGCTTGAGACTTTACTCACTTTTACGTACGGTGATAAAAATCCAAAATACCGAACCGAGCCAGTCCGCTTAAGAAAATAACAAACTCCAGTATTCCTTGTTTGATTTAGATAAATATCAGATTTTAACCATTGGGGAAATTTCTTCTGCATCGTACTTTTCGTTGGACCACTCTGGCTCTAACGCAGCATAGCAAAGCCTCGAAGAAGAAGAGTTCTCTCTCTTGCTAACTCTTCAGCCAAGAGGTGCACTTTACTTTCGCCCATTTTTGTTCTACAGATCGGATTCAGCTCTTCTGCTCGATTTGCTTCAGTTTCTGCCAAAAATAAAATATTTGAATTTTATTAGCTTGTTTTTCGTTTTTGAGAAAGTTAAGTTGCTGAAATTCGTCAAATTTAGCTCAATTGTTGGATTTTCCTGAAAATTAATCGTATCCCACTTTGATTGTGTTATGCATGCATTGAATTGTTATAATTGCAGAAAAGTTGTTCAGAGTTTGTGTAAGTTTGTTAAACTTAGATATGATATTGGGATTTGATTTTATAGGTGTGCTAAACTCAGAACTAAAATCAGCTAAAAGTGGCGTTTCTTTATCATGTTTATAGTTAATAATTGTAATCTGAGAGAGCATTTCTGATCTAATCATGCACAAGCTGCTTGGATGATTTTATTAAAATGTTACTTCGATTGACATAATACATGCCAGATGAGAGATGCCAGAGATGGAACCAATGGTGATAGAAAGTCAAAATCGTTATCAGTTACTTCTTTTCCTCTCATTCTGGACGTAGATGACTTTAAGGTAAAGGGCTCAAACCATACCATTCTAACCTCAGATGGAATGAGCTACTTGACTATAAGTTTGAATATTTATCATTGGTTAATTTTTAATGACACTTCGGTTGTGTATTGGTTCCAAAATTAGCTTGTAAATTTGTTTGAACTTTGAACATGTAGGGAGACTTTTCTTTTGATGAATTATTTGGAAACTTGGTGAATGAGCTCCTCCCAAATTTTGGAGAAGAAGAAGCAGACTCATCGGAAGGACACAATAACTTTAGTGGGGGTGATTCTTTGGCAAATGGACATAGGCGAGCACCATCTGATGCTGCAAAATATGCACAAGGGCTCTCAACCCCTTTGTTTCCAGAAGTTGAGAAGCTTTTATCTTTGTTTAAGGATTCTTCTAAGGAGCTGATTGAGCTTTGTAAACAGGTTAACCTCTGACTTATCCAGAAGTTGTTGATGTATTTTGTCGAGGTGTTAATTGGCGTTTTGTTTTGGATTGAAGGTTGATGGGAGACTCAACAACCTTAAGAAAGATGTTTCTGTCCAAGACGCTAAGCATCGTAAGACTCTTGCCGAGGTTAGTCTGAAATACTATTTGTGTTTTTAAAAGTTTAAGCATTCTATTCTAATTTTGAGGAACCAGGAAAATAAAGCAGTCTTCTTTAAAACCTCGGGAGGTAGAAAAATATTAATGACATCAGTGATACTTGGAAACTCGTCGATATCATTTATCTTCCCATTTTGGATTTCTATTTTTTGTCTCGTGGTTAGGCGATCTTTCACAATTTATGTTATCTAATATTATCCACATGACATGTTCTCCTACCAATTTGGTTGTTGATATCACAAAATTATTATGGATTTGAGAAAAGACAATGATCTGACTTCTTGTAGAGCCTATCTTGTATATTTTTTTCAGCTGGAGAAAGGGGTAGATGGTTTGTTTGATAGCTTTGCAAGGTTGGATTCTCGTATTTCGAGTGTTGGCCAGACTGCTGCAAAGATAGGAGATCATCTTCAGGTATATTTCTTAAAAAGTTTCATTAATTCTGCAAATTATTGTGATCCCTCCAATACTTATGTTGATATTTAGGTTAAGGACCCTTAATACTTGAAAAATAATCTTTTTACTAATACTCTTACTCCTGTCAGAGTGCAGATTCTCAGCGGGAAACTGCCAGTCAAACGATAGAGCTGATTAAGGTAATAATATCAGTTAGCTGATCTGGTTCCTAGAGTCCTTCAGTTGGGTAAATTGATCATTATGGTTAGTTTAATTTATGTGCAGTACTTAATGGAGTTCAATAGCAGCCCAGGAGAACTCATGGAGCTTTCACCTCTATTTTCTGATGACAGCCGAGTTGCTGAGGCTGCTTCAATTGCACAAAAATTACGTAAGATGATTTTGTTTTACTTAAATAATGATTTAACCACTTCACATTAAATCTTCTAATTTTGTTAATTCCCAGGGTCATTTGCTGAAGAAGATGTTGGAAGACAAGGAATTGCTGCTCCATCAGTGGTGGGAAATGCAGCTGCTAGCAGAGGATTAGAAGTTGCTGTTGCTAATCTTCAGGAGTACTGCAGTGGTCAGTTAATTTGGAAATGATAACATGAATCCAGTTTCTTTAAAAGAATCAAGCAAAGTACTAAGAGTAACTATATTTTTGTTAAAATTTTATGACATTGTCATTTTTGCACTAGAATTTTAAGAATGATGGACTGCATTGTTTCAAATAAATGGATATTTTTGTGGGGGTTGTTATATTGTTTACACAAGTCCAGGATATCTAGTTGCATTCCATGTACATTGAACTTGGAATATGGGGTTTTAAGTAATATATTTCAAATTTCTTTCTCTATATCTGCAGAATTGGAGAATAGATTGCTGGCTCGATTTGATGCAGCATCACAGAAGAGGGAACTATCCACTATGGCAGAATGTGCCAAAATTTTGTCTCAGGTAATTAAGCTTTGTTGTATGTAACTTGTCACAAAATACCTATAAGTCTCCCCAACCATCCCCCAGAATATGTCTCTGTAATTACTGTAATATCACATGAAAAAATATGAATTCTTCATTGTAGAATTGATTTGATTTCCTTTTACAAGAAGCGGAAAACTTAGACTCCCTCATTTTTCTTTGATGTTGACTATTGTGATAATATTACGTTATTTTGTTGTCTTGAATTCTCAAACCCCTGGAATGTTCGCCATTTTTTTTCCTTGTCAAATCCAATTTCAATCTAAGATCCGGTACCCCAAGTTGGATTTTATGTGTGTCTACTCTTGCAGCAATTTATAAACACCTTCAAAGGTATTTTGAGATGACTTCTTGAAATACCTCTCACATTTTCCACTGCTACCATCCCTTCTCCTTCTTTGTATCCTAGGTGCCCAGTTCCTCTATGTCATTGATGGAATCCTTGAACTTAAGTCATTGTAACTGCACCATGTCTGAAAAAGGCTACTTTTTAGATGAAAAACACATTATCCTGCCTACTCTTTAGATAACATATAAATTTGTGCATTGCAGTTTGCTAGATGTTGTATAGGTGAAATTGAATTTTGTAGGGTTGCTTATTGAGTCTAATTTGCTTATTTGTTGGTACTCAACACATTTTAAAATCTCAATTTTGATTTATACAAAAAAGTTTATGGTGCATCTAATAATATATCAAATGTCAAAATTATTAATGGTTGATTGTGCTCCTCTCACTTCATTAGTTTCTCTTTTTATTTTTTTGGCAGTTCAACCGGGGAAAAAGTGCTATGCAACATTATGTGGCAACACGTCCAATGTTTATTGATGTGGAAGTTATGAATGCAGACACTAGGTTGGTTCTTGGTGACCAGGGTGCACAAGCTAGTCCTAGTAATTTTGCTCGTGGACTTTCATCCTTGTACAAAGAAATCACAGGTTTGGAACATTGTGACTTTTTAAAAATAAATAATTTCTTATCAGAATCCATGATAGCATTGTGATTTGTTGCAGACACTGTTCGTAAAGAAGCAGCTACAATCACAGCTGTATTTCCTTCACCCCATGAAGTTATGTCAATTTTAGTTCAGGTATTATAATCATCTGCCTTGACCTTGCAGTCTTGCTCTAGAAAGATAGTATGGTATTTTCATAACTAACACTTGTTATTGTTTTACTGTTGATTATCCGTGCAGCGAGTTTTAGAGCAGCGAGTCACAGCCCTTCTGGATAAATTATTAGTAAAGCCGCCGCTTGTAAATTTACCTACTATGGAGGAAGGTGGACTTCTATTAGTGAGTGTGTCGTTTCACTGATTTCTTCACCATTATCATTCAAGTTTTAGTTAAGAAAACTAGCTGATATTGATGTGGTTTGTATTTGAATTGAGGCTTCAGTATCTTAGAATGCTGGCAGTGGCATATGAAAAGACACAAGAGCTTGCTAGAGACCTACGAGCTGTGGGATGTGGTGATTTGGATATTGAAGGTAATTAGTTAACTTTAAGTACTGCTAGCTTTGTTTGTGCCTGAATTTCTTCAGAGGCGAATTGATATCTTAAGAGGTACGACTGTTTGCAACTTGGGCTTTTATGGTACTAGAAGTTGCCATGTTGGCTGGTAATTGTTGGCAACTCTTTTGCAATATCCAAGTACAAGAAAACTGTCATGTAGCAACATAATAATCATCCTGCAATGTAATATGATACAGTGAGTTATCTTGGAGTTGTGGGACCTTTTTCTTCAGCTTTTATGTCAAGCAAAAGCTTGTTTTGTAAGGGAGTGGCTTGACTATTTGATGGTTGAATTTAGTGATTTGATTGTTATTTAATTTAATAGATAAGACTGCTGACATACAGAAATTTTCATGTAGGGCGTTTGCCTTCCTTGGTTTAGTGTATTCTTTCCATCTTATAGGATATTAATTGCTGATAGATATGCTTCATTGAGATATTTCAGCTAGCTGTTTATAATCATGAATATGTTTTAATTAGATGTTACTGTTTTTAAATGAATGTCAATGTCCTCTTGTCTTGTACTATGCATGGGAGTTAGAATTATATGAAGTTCTTATTTATTAGGCAACTTAACAGAAAAATTCTCTGATGGTTCAGGTCTGACAGAGTCTCTGTTTTCAAATCACAAGGATGAGTACCCTGAATATGAGCAGGCATCTCTTAGACAACTGTACAAATTGAAGGTTTGCATTATTATTTATTTATTTATACTTCTTTTCAAAACGGATTTGGTGGCAAAATGTTGTATTTGTATTTTGAAATAATGCCATGCAGATTGAGGAACTACAAGCTGAAAGCCAGCAAATATCTGAGTCATCAGGGACAATAGGACGCTCAAAAGGAGCTTCAGTAGCTTCTTCTAACCAACAAATATCTGTCACTGTTGTGACTGAGTTTGTGCGTTGGAATGAAGAAGCAATTTCAAGATGCAATCTCTTTTCATCTCAGGTAATCAAGTGTTCTTGCAATTGCTAATGCAGTTTTTGTCAGATTATGTACCGATTTTCTTGGACCTAATGGTAAAATTCTCTAAGGGTAATATAGTAAACAAAATAACTGATACATACATATATGGTTGTATATTTTCCTTTTGGAAGTTGTACTGTCTCGGGTAACTTCATTGGAATTCTGGTGCCTTGAATTGACACATTCTTTTTCTACCCACATTGTGTGTGTGCACTTCTGTGTAAAATAAACTATTCCTTGCTGATGTATATTGGTAGTATATTTGAAACGTTTCTGCAATAATGTAAATGTTTTTTTTTTTTCCATGATTTTCCCATATATCTGAGTTTTACTTAGTCAAGATGTAATACTTCTATATATTATAATCCTTGGGATGCATGCTGATACTCGTGTCTGTGTACAGCCTGCCAACCTTGCAACTAATGTAAAAGCAGTGTTCACTTGCCTTCTGGACCAAGTAAGCTTATTTGCTAATAACTAAATATTCAGGTATTTAAGACATTTGCACAACTGCTCACTTTACAGGTATTTCATTTCATCTACTACAGGTCAGTCAATATATAGCTGAAGGGCTAGAACGGGCCAGAGACAGCCTGACTGAAGCAGCTAATTTGAGGGAAAGATTTGTGCTGGGCAGTGTTAACCGAAGAGTGGCTGCTGCAGCTGCATCTGCTGTAATTACATGATCTTCTCGTGCACCTGTATTTTTAAATTTTAATCATATACTTTTGTTGATATGATTGTATATAATGTCAATGTGGTTAACCCAATATATGTACACAGTAAAGATTTATTATTGACGTGCAGGCAGAGGCAGCTGCAGCTGCTGGTGAAAGCAGCTTCAGATCTTTCATGGTTTCTGTACAACGTTCTGGTAGTAGTGTGGCTATTATTCAACAAGTATGATGGAGTCCTTAATATTCTACTTTTAGACTTTTGTGATTAATAAAGAAAATCCATTTTAGAACTAATATATATATATATTTACAGTACTTTGCAAATTCTATATCTCGGCTTTTACTCCCTGTGGATGGGGCGCATGCTGCTTGTTGTGAAGAAATGGCAACAGCAATGTCCAGTGCAGAAGCTGCTGCTTACAAAGGGCTACAACAATGCATTGAAACTGTGATGGCTGAGGTTAGTTAACATCTATTACCCATAACATTCTCTATAAAGTCTGGCTATTGCTAATGGCTGCTCTTAGTCTGCTCAGTTTATCCATGTTCAGACAAATGTTTGTTTCCAGAGTTTGGATGTTTCCCATATTCTTGGTGCTGCATGGCTTGAAACCTAACATTTACCAAAAAGAAAAAAAGAGTAGTTTGAATCCTAGAATCACATATTTTCCACTTCAAATCCCTGTGCAGGTGGAGCGGTTGCTTTCAGCTGAGCAAAAGGCTACAGATTTTCGATCACCCGATGATGGGTTTGTTCCTGACCACCGGCCAACAAGTGCCTGCACAAGGTACATATGACTTGGAGAAGTAAAATTAGTATTTGTATTAACAATACCTGCACAAGCATTAAAAATGCTGATAATTGTTGCGACTTGATGATGATTTGACTTTCAATTCATATGATGCGTTAGACTGATATCATCTATATTTTTCGTTCCTGCATCTTCTATTCTAAGGATATTTGATTTTGTGATCAGAGTTGTGGCATATCTTTCTCGTGTGCTGGAATCTGCATTTACTGCTCTAGAAGGCCTTAACAAACAAGCTTTCCTGACTGAGTTGGTATAATATTCTATTTATGGTCTATTGGCCTTGCATATATGATTCATCTGCTGACTTAAAAATCAAATTACCCTTACAACCTTACACACAAATTTCTTGGGATAGTGCCCATGAAATTTTTTACCATCCCAAGAAATTTGATAAATTGAAGTGAAGTGGGGGTTCTCCTTATTTCGTTGATAACATGGTTGACTTTGTCACTTTAGGGTAATCGCTTGCACAAGGTGCTGCTAAACCATTGGCAGAAGTTTTCTTTTAATCCAAGGTAATTGACCTAAGTCTTACTTTCCTTGATTAGTCTAAGCTGGCAGTTCTTCCCTTTTTATTTAGCCACCAATAAGTCGTGCAGTCTCATTCTGATTGTTTTATGCTCATGAATTACTTTGCAGTGGGGGATTGCGACTAAAGCGTGACATAACTGAATATGGAGAATTTGTGCGCAGTTTCAACGCTCCTTCTGTTGATGAGAAATTTGAACTATTGGGAATGTAAGTTTGTCCAATGCATGCAAAATCTTTGAAATTTCTGTCATCCGCCCCTCTTCTTCTATATCAACTAATTTTTTGCAATATCTTACTTAGAATGGCCAACGTCTTCATTGTTGCTCCTGAAAGCCTTGCAACTTTGTTTGAGGGTACTCCTAGCATTCGGAAAGACGCACAGAGGTATAACACATCAGAGAGATTAAATTTTGTATTAGTTTGTCAGTATTTATTACAATGTCTTTTAGAGGAAGCATTAGTCTTCTTTCTTCCTCTCCTCTCTGGTTTCTCACGTCTGATGACATTTATTTCTCTGCCATTCAGATTTATTCAGCTTCGAGAGGACTACAAGAGTGCCAAGCTTGCATCCAAACTTGGTTCCTTATGGCAAGGTTCTTAGTTGATACAGAAGTGGTCTTGCTGATCTTGTAGTCCTCCCATAGACACATGGAACATTCATTCTTAGTTGACGATGTTGGATCAATTTGATGGTGTCAAAATACAAAGTTTCATAGATAGTTCAGTAGAGTTATAGCCAGGTTATTCAATGGAAGATTCAGTTTAATTGAATCCCTCCCCTCTGACCATATACTTGGAAGACCTGATAGATCTTTAATCTAATTTTTTATGCGAGATTCATTTTCTAGGTTTCATAATTTGTATGTGAGTGTGCTTTGTAAATTATATTTTTAACAAAATTGTTCACTTTTTCTTGTGCGGAGTGACCCGTACTTGTGTGTACATGTAATCACTGCTTTAAACTCAATGTACAAATTAGATTCACTGTGTTCATGAAATGTAAAATTTCTTGGTGTGAGATATATCGCTGGATGAAAGACTGTTGAGTCTAAAAGATGTTTCAGAAAAAATTTAAAATTATTTTTATTAAAAAAAAAATTACCTTTGATTACTTACTGACTCTTATTTTTAAATATGTAGTCTCACACTAACATCTGTACCAAAAGTATATGGAAGTTTTGAGGCAAGACATGGGACACACTTTTATGGTAGAAGATATTTTGGACTTGTAGCATTGCAGTAATGTTAGCAAACTTGGCATGTTTCTTGTGACCTCTAGCATTGCACAAACAAACAAACAAACATTGATAGACTCCAATTTTAGACTTATTGCATTTCCACAAACAAGTAGCAATTATAGTATTTAATAATGAGGAGGCAGCACATATGAAGGTTAAGAGTTCAAATTAGGGTTTTCTTTTATTAAATACACGTGGAAGGGAAGAAAACATAAAAAGGAACTGATTGAGACACATGGCAATGCTCTCACATGCGGTGGGACACTTTCCTCCCACTATAAAGAGTTCTAGACGACACGAAGATAAGAGGCGCTATGATTTCCTTAAATATTCAATTCTTTAATATTATAAATTTATAATAGTTATTATATGTCTTCGACCCTTAAATTTTCTTTAATTTAAATATATACTTTTTAATGTGGATCCCTCTACAAATCATGTTGTGCTGTCTCTATGCATGTTTGTGAAGAAGAAAATGCAGTGGGGAGGAGTTTATCTGCACTGATAGCGGAGTCATCTTCAAACACGTCCTTGACTTTTGCCAAACCCTGTGAAATACATCTAATATCACCTCTCTGGGTTTGCCATGGATTGATTGCATCTCTTTTGATAGTGACAGCATATATCTCTGTCATCTGCATGCTCTTCTGCCAAACCCATTATATTCCTACTAGAACGTGCCAGGTAATCTCTCTATCTAAAGCATACATAAAACAATGAGCAGATATTCAATTACCACAAGTCACAAAATTGCCTTGGAGACCAACCCTTTAAGATATGTTTAACTAAGTTTAAAAACTTAGATTTGTAATTATTAAGATGAATTTATTGTCTCTATTAAGATTAATTGAGGTCTATATTAAAAATAAGAAAGCCTTGGGACTTGGAATAATGTTGGTAGTGCATTGTCATTGAGTCACTGCTTCTCATCTTTGAATTTCTGGTTTAGCTCAATTTTTTGTGCGCCATTCTGATCTTGCTAACCATTCAGATAGTGTGCAAAGACTTATCTCGTATTATCGTAGGCTAATCATGGCCATCTTTTCTTTATAATGTCTCTATCGAGCTCTAAGAAAAAGCAGCCTTCAATGTCAACTAGCTTTATTCTTGTTGACCAGCAAACCTAGTTGATCATCTTACAAGATTTCATTCATGCACTGCCCCATTTACTATTGCTAAATGGGAATAGCAGATATACCTCCCATGACCCCAAATTCCACTCTTCCAAAAACAAGTTAGTGCCTCACTTATATTTGTCCATAGCTCCTGCTCCATATGAATGTCACAAAGTGCAAGAGTAAAGAGAAGGCCAGTAAGTGGTATTGCATCTTTGCTCATAGATAGTGGCAGTGGCAATGTCGTCCCTACTCTACTAGTGTTTATCCTCTTCTTCAACATGTGGTATCATTGCGATTACTTATTGTAGAATTTACATGAACTATTTTTAGTAAAATTTAAATTTAAATTGTACAAATAAAGTAAAAAAAAAAAATCTATTTTTCTCTCCTCATATTGTTACAAATTCTAAAAAAAATTCTAATTTTTAAATTAGACAAAATGAAATTTTACATTTTAAATAAAAAACAAAAATAAATTTTATTGAGATATTTTTTATTTATATAAAATATTTAATTTTATTTGAGTTAATTTTTTTTAATTTAAAACATAAAAGTTTTTTTTAAAAAAAAATTATGATAATGTGAATGAACAAAAATAAAAAAATTTAATAGAATAATTCAATATTTCCTAACTAAAATAAAACTCATCACTTTTAAAGTCCTGACAATCGTCAAGAGGAAAGGGAGAACTTTGATGAAAAACAATCATAGACAAAAATAAATATGAGCTTAATCATATATTATAATGGAACAACAATTATTTGTATAATCCAATGGGCACCATCTCTTTTCTATCACTAACCTGAAAATCAAATCTTCATGGCAAGTGAAGGCTGAGCTGGATCAGAATGACACCGGCCCACGTTTCACGACCCAATGTCCAACCCGGTTTTGATTCAGTAATTGAACCGGCCGTGGCGGGTTGCGACATGCATGCACTCTTGACAAGTGACCCCCACACGGTTGTAATTGAAACCCTGGTGCCCCACCCCACGTTTTGTAGGAACCGGTCGTACAGGGTATTTATCCTGTACATTCATCGGCTCTACTATTACTGTGTGAACGAATCAGAAAACGTCATAGGGTTACACCAGACTCAGAACATGAAACGATTCTTAAACCGTTGGATCTAGCATCATAGGATTCTGGTACCAAAGGAGCATTTAGTAGATTGCCAGGCACGCGATCTTGTGGAACAGTAAGATTTTGCCTTTCCCGAAAAGAGAGCGGGGCCCGCTAACAAAAGATCTGCAAAGCTGTCACGCGCTAGAACACGTTCTGAGTGTGAAATCTCTCTATAGCAGCCGTCGATCACCGCCGAATTAAAGAATGCAAAAAAAAAAGAAACTCGCCGTCTTTGTTTAAGACACGTGGCGCGATTTAAGCAAGGGTCTGTTCGCTTAGTGGGGTATTTTTGGCGGCTTAGTCGGATTAAAAAAAATTACGAATAAGTAGTTCATAGTTAGACGACGTACAAATAAAGTAATTATTTATTATTATTTCTTTTATCATTTTTTTTTTTATATTCAAATCTTTGACAATGTTGAGAAGCACATATTATTTAAGGGTTGAAATTCTTTATAAATCATGAGGATTAGAAGATTTTGTAATATTGTTTCAACATTTGGAGAACAATATTCAAGGCTATAGTTATTCCTTTATTGATACTTTTATACTTTTTTTGTATATAAAAATAAAATGAGAGATAAGAACAAAATGCAACTTTATTACTTTCTTATCTTCAATTTTATAAATCCTTGTGGGGCTAAGATCTTAGATTGGAAGAGCCAGAGTGAAGACAAATAGAATTAGAAATATGACAGTATACCAGTAGTTATCTAAAATAATTCATAATTAAAAAACTCAATCTAAAATTTAGTAAAACTAATTAAATTATAATATACAAATTTAAACAAAAGAAAAAAAATATATGAGTTCCTTGTTTCAGCAATGAAATTTGAATATAATTTCATTTTTGATCAAGTTTGATCTTTATTGTTTTTTCAAGTTAAAAAAATTAAGTTTATGAGCCGAGTGGCAGTCCATAAACTCCAAATCTACAATTTCGATGCCTCTTGAGGAGAGCATCCCCAATGCCCAACTCCCACGGCTTCCATGCTTTTCTTATCATTTCATTATATTATAATTTCTATTTTGTCGGTATAACCCAACGAACACTTTATAAAGTGGGTGTGGACTTTCCTTTCACAAAATCGAGGGCCAAGTGAGTCTCTCGACCCCTTTGACATTTTCCCAAGTCAACTCCTCCAAAAACTGGCTACCACTGTCGGGTGAAGAGAGAGAAAGAGAGAACCAAGAGTGAAAAAGATAAGCATAGAGATGCCAAAATGCCATTGCTAACCACTCTCTCTCTAAAAAAGAAAAAGTCTCACTTTCTCTCTCTATATATACAAGTCCATTCTCACTCATTGCACCTTATCATCTCTCCCTTTACCCAGAAAAAGTCAGCGCCTTGTTTTGTCTCTCTCTCCCAGAGGAGCAGTAACGGGAGGTACAGGCATTTTGCAGAGCTTGTCGCTCTATGGTTATGGAGGATGATTGGGATCTGCACGCTGTGGTCAGAGGCTGTGCTACCATCACCACCACCACCTGCTCCCCCTCTTCCTCCACCGTCACCACCGCCACCAACACCACTTCGTGTTCTGTATCTTCCTCTGGTTTTGGTGCTTTTTATCAGCCTGCTGCTGCTGCTTCCTACGGCTTCCCTGTTTTTGGTAGTGAACATGGAGGCCAAGTTCTGACGCTTTCAGACCCCTTTGAGGAAAGAAGTTCCATTGAGGAATTGCATGAGCTTTATAAGCCTTTCTTCCCCAAATCACACGCTCCCTCTTTGCAAGCTACTCCACACTCTCCTCTTTCTTCCTTCTCTGTTTCCTCCGCACCTAAAGCTTCTCAAATGCAGCAAAAACATCAGCAGCCTGGGAAGCAGTCTCATGCAGGGTCTGCCACCACTCAGAGATCAAAAAGAAGGTAAATTGAGCTTGATTTCCTTTCAACAATCAAAAGGGTGAAAAAAAAGCTCAAAAAGATCTTAAAATTTGGCCACAAGTCTTATAAATGCTGCGTTTGACTGATAATCCGTTTGATCATGCATTTTGCAGAAAGAACCAGCTCAAGAAAGTGTGTCAAGTTCCTGCTGAGGCCCTCTCTTCTGACATATGGGCATGGAGGAAATATGGCCAAAAACCCATTAAAGGCTCTCCATATCCAAGGTGGGTCTTGCAGATTTCACTTGATGTTTTCATTTTTCATTTGATTTAGGAAAAAAGAGGTTAAGGTTATGTAAGTTGTGCTGAATTAAGGTTGTTTTGTTTTGTGATTAACAGGGGATATTACAGATGTAGCAGCTCAAAAGGTTGCTTGGCTCGGAAACAGGTGGAGAGGAATAGATCCGACCCAACAATGTTCATAGTCACCTATACGGGGGAGCACAATCATCCTGCCCCTACTCATCGGAATTCTCTTGCTGGCTCTACCCGCCAGAAGCCCTTAACCACTCAAGTAGCCACAGCTGGAGACTCTGAAAACCCCCCGACAAAACCCATATCTCCGGCGAGCTCCGGGGTGGAGGAGGAGGTTGCAGTTCAGAGTGCAAAGTCAGACAGCAAGGAAGAGAAGGAGGATTTAGTTGATGATGAAGAAGGTGAATTTGGGATATCAGATATGCTCCTAGCAGATGACTTCTTTGAAGGGTTAGACGAATTAACAAGGTCATCGCCACCACAGCCGCCGGTGGCCGGAGACTGCTTCATTGACACTTTTTCAGCTGGAATTACTCTGCCTGTTTGGGTAGCCAATAATGCTGCAGCTGCCGCTGGTGGTAGCTGACTCATTTTAGGAAACTTGAGTGACATTGGTTTCATAATTTTCATTACAGAGACGTAGGAACCCTTTATTTTTTTCGCTTTTTTGTGTAGACAAGAGGGAAAATATTGGAGGAATCTCAACTAACAATGCTTTGTGGAGGGGAAGTAAAGTAAAGTTGTTCACTTCTTCCCAACTTTAACTACAGTAGTAATAAGGTAGATTTAGACATTTAAAGTTTAAACCTTTCGTCAATCTTAGTAAAAAATCAAAGATTATCAGCTAGCCATTCATTATCACTGTTAACGTCCATGTAAGTTGTTCAAGTTTGTCTTGTTCAAAAATTGGTTGTTAGTGAAATTATTTAATATTCAATATTAGATATAAGTATCAGCATCAATAATATTATCAATTGATATCCCAATTAATCTAAAGTTAAGCCGTTTTGAGTTGACTTTTGTATGCAGTGATTAATGATTAATACAGCAAGAATATGACATATGGGTTCATAATTGTAGAGTAATTATTCCATTTTCCATTGGTACTATGGACGAGCACCAATAGCTCTGAACCCTTTTGGCAGACACGAGGGGTTAAGGTAATCAAAGGAATTAGGTTCTCTCCCGTCAAGGCATATGCAGCAGCATTTTTATCAAATGGTATCCATCAGGCTATAACTATTCCTTCGCTTTCTCTCAGTTCTTTTGAATAAGAAGCAAAGCATTTCACGTCAGCTTCGTGGCTTCACCGTGAAGAAGAGCCACGTTGGTGTGAAGTTAACATGTTAGGCACACCAATTAATTTTGTGCCATTTGCTTGGCTCTTGATAAAGAACAATGCATCTCTATCTTAGTTAGTGGAATGGAATGGCTCAATTTGCCAAACACCTCTCAACCAGAAAAGCGAAGAAAGTAATTGATAATTATGTATATTATCTTTCCCTATGAGGATAAGAATATAGCGCTTATATTAGAAGTTTTACATGTGCTGTTAAAGCTTGGGAAAATGTTTAGCTCACACAGAAAGAGCAAGAAAGTTTGCTCTGCTTTATTTGGAATTTCTCAACTCTTTTATCCTTTGACTAAATTTATATAAGCATCTTTTTCTGAAATCTATAATTTAACTACTCAAATGCTTATGGCCAAAGAAAAAAAAAATGACATCAAACTTTATTAGATCATTCAATGGTTGGGTTTAATTCACCAATTTATTTGGAAGCATCAAACTTCTTAACTGCTTCAGATGCAGCAGATGCTGCCTTGTCCAAACCCAAGTTTTGCAACTCATTGAATAAATCATTAGCTTCTCTTTCACTGATTTTGTATGGGCTTTGTAGAGGACCTGGAAATGAACCCTTTATCACTTCTTCTTTATACTCCACCAGGGCTTTATTGATGACATCTCCAGCTTGGACAAACTGCTTACAGAATTTTGGAGTGACCTGTGAAAGATATAAACTTGACATCAGAGAAAAAGCATTGTATGATAAAGAGAAGACAAACTTGGGTAATAATTTCTGCTAAAAATTACCTTGGCATGAAGGGGGTGTTGCAGCATACCAAGGAGATCATGATAAACTAGCACCTGCATGAAAAATGAAACTAAACAGAAATCAAATGTTCCTTCTAATAATCAAATTCTTGAGTGATGTTATTCTAGGATAATCATCCCTTGTGATAGTATATCTCAAGCATCTATTATTGGCTACTAGGCCAGTTAGGCCAGCTAACCTGTCCACTGCAAAAGGGTCCAGCCCCTATTCCAATTGTGGGAATTTGAAGGGCTGCTGTTACTGCAGCAGCCACAGGTGCAGGCACACATTCTAGAACAACAGAAAAGCAGCCTGCTTCCTGCAAAGCCAATGCTATCTCTACAATCTGCATACATGTATTTCCTTTAAGATGACAGCAAATGTATGCAAGTCCCATATTGATGCAGTAGAAAGAAATACACCTTGACAGCAGAAGCAACATTCTTCCCCTGAGGTTTAAAACCTCCTAAAACACTAATGGCCTGGGGAGTAAGTCCTACATGCCCCATGACTGCAATTCCAGCTTCAACAATAGCTTTTGCTGCAGTAATTCTTGAAGGTGACCCTCCTTCTAATTTTATAGCATCCATTCCTCCTTCCTTTAGAATTCGAACTGCTGTACCAACTGCCTGCTGTACCAACTGTTCATGTTTAGGTTACTGGACAGAGAAATTGCATAGGAGGAGGGAATACAGTATAACATTCTTTGAGGCAAAAGGAAACGTATTTGGCAGAGAAATTTCAATTTCCCCATTTATTCTGTTTTCATAGAGTTAGCTATATAAATCATGATTCCACATTTCATTTCCAACAATAAATGAAAAGGCTACATTTTTAACAAATTCCACATATTCTTTTTCTGAGGAGGAAAGAAAAAGATGATCTTCTTTTCCACTATTACTTCTCAATAGCACAACTCAATCCAATTTACTCTCTACAACTTCCCAACAACCACTTTAACTGAACAGGTGCATTCAGGTCAAGAGAAAAATCTCGCATTGATCGACAATTAGCAAAAATTGACCAAATGTACCTGATTGGAACTGGACTCGTAGGTCCCAAATGGCAAGTCCCCGACAAGGAGGGGCCGCTTGGCCCCACGAGCCACAGAGCGACAATGAACCAGTATTTCTTCGAGTGTAATAGGCAGCGTGGTGTCATGCCCATGAACCACCATGGATGCCGAGTCCCCAACAAGACAGACATCAATGCCGGCCATGTCTAGGTGCACCGCTGATGGGTAATCATAGGCAGTGACCATGGTGATCGGTTCGCCGTTTCTATGCTTTTGCCTCAAGTGGGTGAGGGTCACTCGTTGGCTGGGGCTATGGGTAACGGGTCCTGAATACACTGTATTTTCAGGGACATTGTTCATGCACCGAAAGTGCCGGAAAAGAGTGAAAGAGGGCTTGCCCAGACTAGAGATAGCACTTGAAAAAGCAGCGAGGAAAGCCATTTTGGAAGAGGTAGAGAGATAGAAGGAGATAAGGAGAAGAAATATGCTTCAAAGCGTGAAAATAAGAAGTTGCAGGTGTCAGGCGCAATGGCTGTGCACCACCTTCTACATTGTAGAAGGTGGACGATTTTTTAAGTACTAGTATATAGTGATGGGTTGAACAAACATAAAAATAATAATAAAACAAAAACAAGGAATTAATTTTTTATTTTAAAAAACCCAAGAATAGTTCCCGGCCCAAATAAAAGCAGAAGCTCCATTTCTCAGGAAAAATAAATTCTGATTGAAAGGAACAAAAGGTGATTTTTTTTTTTTTCCGAAGAAACCTCACAGTAGATTGGCCGTTGCCTACAAGCTGGTTGCTTGACGCGAAACGCACCCACCTTGGCGCCTTCTTCGGCCTTCACTCTACAAAACCTAGCTCATTGAAGAAAGGGCTTATCGATTCTCATAAAACACAGCATAACATTTCTCCCTATCTTCATGTTTATGTTTATGTTTATATTGTGCTTCTTTTTACTCTCTGTGATGTGAGCTATGCTTGAGGGGATTCAGGATGAAGAGATCGTTGGTTCGGCCTCTCTTAACAAGGCGAGGATTCAGCACTAGCTCCGAGAAGATTGTTGCTTCAGTGCTCTTGGAGAGGTTGCCCATGGTTATTCCCAAAATCGACCCTGTGGTTTATGCATTTCAAGAATTCTCGTAAGCCTTTAGCGTTCCGCATTTCTGGGCTTCTTTTATGCTCTGTTTGGGAACTGAGAAAAATGTCATTTCGGATTTTTATTTTTATTTTTTTAATCTAGTCTTGGTTTTTGCTGCCTGTGAGGTAATTTGTTGGTATTCTGTTGCTGAAGAAATGTACGGGGGAAGGCAATAAGATGAAACTTTGAATACAGGATCATATAATTTTCGTAGTTAGGTGATCTGCAAAAAGCATTCTGAATGCTGACTTGATCAACCAGCTAGAATTTGTTAATATTTCTGGAATTTGTTATTAAATTTTCCATTTTCCATTTTCCATTTCTGAGGATCATCTAAATAAAAATCAAGGAGAGACATTCTTTTGATATATCGAAAGACCTTTAAACCCTCAACTCTCCAATTGGAATTCTGATTTCAACTTTGTAACATCAGCATTACACAACTTAATATTCTATGAATAGCGTATAAAAAGACAGTGGTCTAATATTTCATGCCAAGTTCATTGAATATTGTTAGACAAAATTTGAATAGAATAGAATATACTTGGCGAATCTGGGGTTATGATCTCTTCATCTTAAATTGTTATCTGCTAGGTTTCTTGTGTACATTATATTAGCCCTTTTGCCAAGCCTGAGAAGGGATATTGAAGTCCCTTGCAGGTAAGCAACTCGTGTATAACACGCATGAAAAGAAAGGGTATGAACACGGATAAATGAATAAATAAATGATTATTACCAATCTGCCTTGTGATAGTTGCTTTCCTTTACTTCAAGTGGTCGATATTCATCAAACTAGGGAATCTATATATATATATACTAGAAATTTGATCATGCTTTTGCTAGAAAGAAGAGTTATCTCTTGTTATATATAACTTATACCAAATAAAAAGATCCTTAAACTGTTATAATAATTTATATACTTATAAATTAACTAAACTACATAGCTTAATATTCTTAGATAGTCTTTTGTAGTATATGCTAAGACAGAAACTTGGTGAAGTTATACTACAAGTATAGTCCAAGAAGAAAGGATAAATTAACAAGACTAATTAACCTTATCTAAAGTTTGAATAACCCATGCTCGTATCTCTTCTAGTTTGAAGTTTATACAATGGTCTAGGTCACTCTCTTTTGATTCAAAGTGAGAAATTCATCTCCAAGTTCTAAGTCCTCTTCGATGATGGATTTTTCAGTGGCTACGCTTTAGAGTTCCTGGTATTGAGTTAGTGTTTTTTTGGGACGTCATTAAATGATTCCAAGCTAGAGGTAGAAATTAGGATTTCAAACTAAAAAGGTATGAATATGGGTTCTCTAGCATTAATTTGACGTCGGAGGTCAAGAGATTTTGTCTAGGAAGTAATATAACCAATAATTAACATGGAAAACATCTTCTTTCTCAAATGATTCTATATAAATTTTATGCTAAAGATTTTTGATTGTTTAGTTTATTTAAATATAAAATTAAGTTACTAATCAAAATTTTAAAATTTATTTTGTATCAATTAAAAACTTTATGAGAGAAAAAAAAATGAGATATGGTGCAGATGAATAGAAGATGTTGTGGCATAAAATATGAGGGGTGAGAAAAGAGAAAGAGTAGAAGAGCAAATTAAACTGGTCAAAACCTCGTTTTAATGGTTGGTTAACAGTACACTTTTTCATAACATGTGTGAATGAATTAGTCAGATGATGTTTGTTCTAGTCAGTTCTAAACAGTGAAAGACAATTGGAAGCGAGCTAGCAAATAATAATACTACTCCCTAGTTCCCTCTCTTGCACCAAATGGTAAACCCAACTATCTTTCAACTACTTCTGCTCAACTGCCCTTAAGGGTACAATGTTGTTACATGCAATACAAGCAAGAGACTTGACCATCTTTCGTTATCACCAATGCATGCCCTCTCATTTGTGTAAATGCCTGGGTGTATTTATGTGTCAGCCCAACTTCTTCTACCTTCCCACACCGATCTTCTCTACTTGCATTCCCTTTATAAATCTCAACCCTAAAAAGTTCTCACTTTCTCTGATCAATCCAACCAATGGAAAGCCAAGACCCACAAAACCCAACACCACTGCCACCACCGCCATTACTATTGCAGCCGCAAAGCCCTTCCTTGCTCTTCTCACCGCCATTGCCGGCGGCACTGTCGATGTTGCAACCTCCTTTGGACCTTCAAGGGCTGCCTGATATTGACTGGGTTAGCCTTTTCTCTGGCCAAAACGGCTTGCTAGGCAGTAAGCCTGGAATTGAATGTGCTGCTGCTGCTTCTTCATCTTCTTCTTTAATGGCTGAAAACGAGGACGAGAAGGGCAATAAGGAGAAAAGAAAGGGAGGTAGAATGAAGAAGACAACTCGTCCCAGGTTTGCGTTTCAGACGAGAAGCGCAGATGATATTCTTGACGATGGCTATCGTTGGAGAAAATATGGGCAGAAAGCTGTGAAGAATAGCATATATCCCAGGTTTGTTTGAAATTAATATTATTGAAATTGGTTTTTCTTCTCGCGTTGCATGATCAGTTCATATCAAGTCATGCATGTAGAAGTTGAACTGTTACGTACAAAGCTTCAATTGGGTTATTAGAAAGACTTGTAATTAATTAAACTTCATTTGTAAGTCGCTCCATTAGAAGGGGACTTAGCTAAAAAATATTATCATATATATATATATATATATATATATATATATATATATACACTCCTAGTTTCAGGTTTAATGTCAAAAAACTACACCATCAATTAATTTTCAGCATTGGCTAAAGTATTGATTTACTTAATTAATTACTACTATAATACGCACATGCCATGTTTTATTAGTTAATCGCTTCAATTCATTGCATTGAGTAAGAATTTTGCATGTGAACAATATATAATTTTTTTTCACTAATTTATGTCAGATTTCGTATCTGTAAATCAAGTAGTTTATATACAGTACACCGACCAAACAAAGAATCAAATATATAGCTTATAGACTTATGTATATATATATATCTATATAATATAGTGTTGGTCCACATTGGCATGCATTAATTAATTAACTCGATGACCAATTAATTAATTAAAATGGGTAATGCTATTTCAGAAGCTACTATCGGTGCACACATCACACGTGCAATGTGAAGAAACAGGTGCAAAGGCTATCCAAAGACACGAGCATCGTGGTGACAACTTATGAAGGAATTCACAATCATCCATGCGAGAAGCTCATGGAAACCCTAACTCCACTTCTCAAGCAAATGCAGTTTCTCTCTAAGTTCTAACCTCACTCTGCTTCTCTGCTATGTATCTACACGTACTTGGCTTCTGTGTTGACTACTCTTGTTTGATTAATGTGAATTTATAATTCGTACGTATATGATCAAACACGTTCAGTTTGTTCATGATCATCATGTCTAATGAATTAATCTCAATTTTATACTGAAAGTAAGAGTTTAATTAGTTATATAAATCCTCCATTGCACTCAGATCTGATTAATTTAACATGGTGTTACAAATTTGATTAAGCACGTTGATAATAGTGTAAGTATTAATTACTCAATATATCAGTAGTAAAGTTACATCTATACTAGCCTGTAACAACCTCGGCATGTGATAACTGTAATAAATTGATTTTAACAATTGAGAAACTTATACAAAATTAAACATTTAAATCCGTTAAAAAACATATATTATATAAGACGTGGTTAAATGAGAATATATATACACACACACACACACACATGTGACAAGGATCTGGTCGGCCGGTTCATGACAAAGTATTATCGTACGTAGATACAAGGATTTGTTAATTGAAGTTTGGGTTCATTCCGCGAATTTCATTTCCAAAAATTTTATTTATTCTCCTTTCTACACTGCAACGTGACAATTTAGCCATTATAAATGATGACATTTTTCTCAACACTTCTCTCTACTTTCCCTCTTATCTATCTCCCCCTCCTTGATTTTTTCACTTTCTTTTTATTTTTCCTTTTTTTTTATTGATTTCGACACATGCATGTATGTTTAGAACTATATCTTACAACTATTTTCATCAATAAGATTTAATAAATTCCTCCAAAAAAACAGCCCTCCAGACTCTCCAAAAATCGATGAACATCATATACCGAATTAAATCTAAAATTAATAAAACTTGCGAAAAAGACAAAGAAGTGTTGTGAAAATATTCAGAGAGAGTGGAAGAAAGTACAATACCTCCAAAGTAAAAGTAACTTTTATTCATCCACTGAGGGGATATATATATACAAAGAAAGTGAAACCCTAAAGGAATATTCTATGGGCATCCAACAATTAAAAATATGTATAACACTCCCCCTTGGATGTCCATTACCAAAGAATGTGTCCCGTTAAAAACCTAACTAGGAAAAATTCTGTGGGACAAAAATCTAGTTAGAAAAAAAGAATACACAATTCTTTTATACACAATTAAAAATCTTAACAAGAAAACCCAATGAAAAAACATGGTTAAGGAAAAGGAGTGCAATGGGTATATCAGTTGAGATCCTTGTGTTGACGAAGGCCAATGCCATGTGCAAACTTTTCAAATGATGCAGTAGGAAGCGCTTTGGTGAACAAATCTGCTAGGTTATCATATGAACAAATTTGTTGAATGTCTATATCACCATTATTTTGAAGTTCATGGGTGAAGAAAATTTTTGGTGATATATGCTTTATCCTATCACCTTTAATGTACCCTTTCTTTACTTAGACAATACACACAGTATTATCTTCAGATAAAACTGTCAGGATTAATTTTCCTGCAAGTAAACCACAAGTCTCTTGTATGTGTTGAATCACAGCTCTTAACCATACACATTCCTGGCTTATCTCATGTAATGCTATAATTTCAGCATGGTTAGGTGATGTGGTTGTTATAGTCTGTTTCATAGATGACCATGAAATGGTTGTGCCACCAAATGTAAACACATAACCAGTTTGTGATCGACCATTATGGGGGGTCAGATAAGTATCCTGCATCAGCATAACCAATCAAATTTGATTTGGATTCATTCAGGAAACATAAACCCATATCCATAATACCTTCAAGGTAACGAAATATATGCTTAACCCCATTCCAGTGTCTTCGTGTAGGTGAAAAACTAAATCTTGCGAGTAGATTAACGGCAAATGATATATTTAGTAGTGTATGACTAGCAAGATATAGTAGTGCTCCAATTGCACTAAGATATGGTATTTCGGGACCAAGTAGTTCTTCATCATTTTCTCTAGGCTTGAATGGATCTTTATCCACTTCAAGTGACCTAACGACCATTGGGGTGCACAATGGGTGTGCGTTGTCCATATAAAACCTCTTTAGCACTTTGGATATATAGGCTTCTTGATGCACCAAAATTCCATTTTCTAGGTGCTCAATTTGTAGACTAAGACAAAATTTGGTCTTCCCCAAATCTTTCATTTCAAATTCTTTCTTTAAGCAATCCATGGCCTTTGGGAGTTTTTCGGGAGTCTCAATAATATTTATATTATCAACATAAACGACAATTATAGCGAACTTATTTCCATATCTTTTTATAAAGATACATGGACAAATAGAGTCATTTTTATACACTTCTTTCAATAAATATTCACTAAGAAAATTATACCACATACGTCCGGATTGCTTTAATCCATATAAGGATTTATTCAATTTGATTGAGCAATCTGCACGAGAACCTGTATTACATTTTCCAAGCAAGTTAAATCCTTTAGGGAGTTTCATATAAATGTCACTATCAAGTGAGTCATACAAATAGGCTGTAACAACATCCATTAGACGCAAATCGAGGCCTTCCCTTATTGCCAGACAAATGAGATAACGGAAGGTAGTTGCATCTACCACTGGTGAGTATGTCTCTTCAAAATCAATGCCAAGTCTTTGCGAAAACCCTTGGGTAACAAGTCTTGCTTTGTATTTTGCAATATTACCATTTTCATCTCGTTTTCGCACGTAAACCCATTTATATCCAATTGGCTTTATACCTTCAGGTGTACGGACTACAGGTCCAAAAACTTTTCATTTTGCAAGGGCATTTAGCTCTACCTCCATTGCATCTTTCCACTTTGGCCAATCATTCCTTTGTCGACATTCATTGATAGATTTTGGTTCGTGATCCTCATTCTCATGTATATCCCATGCTACATTGTATGCAAAATTATCATCAACGTTGGCTTCACTTCGGTTCCATCGTTTTCCATTCATGACATAATGTATTGAGATCTCGTCATTTTCACAAAGTTCAAGTACCTGAGTTTCTTTTGGAATAAAAGCTTTAATTATGTCTGAAGGTCTTTCTAAGCCTCCATCTAGGCACTTTTCTAGAGTTACTTTATCCTCAGTTAGGCTATATTCACTTTTAGCTCCTTTTCTTTTTCAAGGATTTTTGTCTTTGGAACCGATAGGTCTTCCACGCTTCATGCTGTTTCAGACCTTGATTGTCCAACAGCGACATCAATTTTTACTGGAGCATTAGCAGCTTGAATGTAAGATTTTGTTACACCTTTTGGGTCAATAAATGCATCTGGCAATTGATTTGCTAAATTTTGCAAATGAATTATCTTTTGAACTTCTTGTTCACATTGTTTTGTGCAAGGATCAAGATAAGATAATGATGATTCATTCCAGCTAATTTCTCTTTTCAACTGCTTATGGTTTTCTCCCAATGTTGGAAAAATTTATTCATTAAAATGACAATCAACAAATCGAGCTGTGAATAGATCTCCTGTTGATGGTTTAAGATATCTTATTATTGATGGAGATTCATATCCAACATATATCCCCAATCTTCTTTGGGGTCCCATCTTGGTGCGTTGTGGTGGAGCTATTGGAATATAAACCGCACACCCAAAAATTCTTAGATAGGAAATATTAGGTTCTTGACCCAAAACCATTTGCAAAAGGGAGAATTTATGGTAACTTGTTGGCCTTTATCAAGAATCCCTCAAAAATAAAGAAAAGAAATTGGAGACATCAATATGTCCATAATCAAAGTCACTGTCCCGAAAAAAAAATATTTTTTTTGTTCCACCCCTGATTTTATATAACTTTGTCCCGGTTCCGTCTCAATTCTCGCCCTGATCTATTTATCCCGTCCCATTAAATTTAAAAAATAAAATAAAATAGGTGTATAAAGTAATAAGTGGGTTGTAAACAGTAAAAAATGGAAGTATAAAAAGTAATAGACGGGACAAATATATATACTTATCGAGACAATTTTGGGACATGACATATTTATATAAAATTCGAGATGGGACCAGGACAGGATTTTGCTTCTCCCAGTCCCGTCCCGAAAATTTATTGGGACCCAAAATTACATACCAATTTTGTCTCGAGTCCCAATTTGTCCCATCCCAATTGTGTCCCGAATTCTTCAGGCCAAACCAAAACACGGGTTGTCCCGACCTGTGCCCACCCCTGCATAAGAGATGAGGAGGAAAGAATGAATCAGATGCAAGCACGTAAATGGCCCACCAACGTTGGGGCTGCATCACACATGGTATCCTTCGCCTACACGATATCAAAAATTCTTAACCTTTTGCACAATAGAAACTGACTGCTGACTCCCGTTGATGAGGGAGGAACAGCGTCCCATAATTCCAATTCTCTTTACCATTATCTGATATCTATCTTTGGCTCGAAATCTGCCAGATCTGTAAACCCGGGAGGTCACGTGCGACACGTATCGATCACGTGTCGGCACCGGGTGCGACGACGACGTATACGTGTCAGAACTTAGAATCGGACGCGTTTTTTGATTCTATAAATGGGTGCTGGCTGGGACAGGAGAGTAACACTTGCAGCAGTCTCTGTGATAGTGATCATTGGTGTACTGAAAATGTCGCAGTTGCTGGACAAAGCAAAGAATTTCGTGGCCGAGAAGATGGCCAATGTTAAGATGCCAGAGGCGAGTGTCAACGACGTCGATTTCAAGCGCGTGAGCTTCGACTCTATGGAGTACCTCGCCAAAGTCTCTGTTAGCAATCCATACCCAGTCCCTCTTCCGATCATGGAGATCAAATACTCACTCAAAAGCGCCGGCAGGCATATATTTCTATTTATCTTATTTTGATTTTTTTAATTATTTAATACCGTTGATTGATGTTTGATTCATTGATCCTTACGGTTGATTATATTTTTTTCGTTTTAATTAGGGAGATTGCATCGGGGGCTATACCGGACCCTGGGTCGTTGAAGGCAAATGATACGACAATGGTTGACGTGCCGGTGAAGGTGCCGCACAGCGTTTTGGTGAGTTTGGCAAGGGACATTGGTGCTGACTGGGACATTGACTATGTGTTGGATTTGGGTCTTATCATTGACCTACCTGTAGTTGGAAGCATCACCATTCCTCTTTCTTACGAGGGAGAGATCAAGCTCCCAAAACTATCTGATATGATTGCCTAAGCACCGGCTACAAACTGAAAGTACCACAGAAAGAAATAGTTGGATTAATAGAATAAGAACTTGTATGATACGATGATCATCTTTATGCATGCATCATCGTCTATGTCTCTGCCTGGTGTCTGATCTTTTCCACTTCGGATTTAAAATCAGTGGCACACTTTTCATTTGTGTATAATTTTGTCATCTATATTTCTCTACGTTTTTCTTCTACTTGCCAAATATATATATATTCATTAAACATTTTAATTTAACTTTATAATATAAAATTACATAGAACTATGAGGATTAGAAGATTACGACATACTAAAATATGAGGGTCCTTCAATTGTAGGACCCTCTACTCTATTATCCATCTTTTTTTGAAGAGATTTCTGATCATGTTCCTCTCACTCAGCACTCCTCCAGGTTATATATTATGAATGCGGAAACCATGGGGGACCTGCTTATCTATATGAGCAAAAAGGGATTGTTGTATGAGAAAGTTTATACTTATTTTAATCAGTAAAATAGCACAAACATTGAAATCAAATGTTTGATAATTGTATCAAAAATAATTTTCTTAGAAGTCTTTTTCTAATACTAAAAGCACTTTCATTGGTCCCATTAAAAAAAAAAAATCATAGGAGTGTACCAAACGTTATTATGCATTGAAAAGTACCCTTGTAAGTTTCCAATTTATAAATAAATTACATGATAATATTTACATGTGGGGATGTAGCTCAGATGGTAGAGCGCTCGCTTAGCATGCGAGAGGTACGGGGATCGATACCCCGCATCTCCATTTTTATTTCTTGTACCTTTCAAACTTTGAACTACTCCGGAGCCCATACCTGGCTACCAGGGCCCAGCCTCACAGCTCATGGTTCTGAACCCAACCTAAGCCCACATGCGAACTATTGGGCCGATTGTATGTTGCCCCAATATAAGTGGCAAAATTTTGATGGATCCTAGTAAGGGGCTTGATCCAGATTCCAAACTGAAGAGATAAAAAAAGAAAAATAAAAATACATAGAAACTATTTTGGTTCCAAGAATAACATATTTTCAAGCTTTTATTAAAATTTTATTTATTTTTTGGCATACACCAAAATAGATGTTTAAAGAATTTGTTGATTTTTTTTTTTTTTACATGTATAAAACATTGGCTCATTTAATATTTTTTTATGTTATAAATAGAATAATAACATGAGCTTTTTTAACATTAACTCAAATATTTGGAGGGACTGGATATGATGTGCTAAAATTTTATTTCTAAAAGTTGTGTTATTACACTAGAGATATGAATGTTAAAATTTTATTTTTAAAATTTATGCTATTGCACTAAACCACTTTCTCTCATTTAATATTTCAATAGTCCATAATTCACCGTTTTAATGATTACACTACCAGCTTGAAATAATTAGTGCACCAAATCCATTCTCTCAAATAGTTATGTCACTTATTGAATGGGAGAAAAGAAATTGGTTTCTGATTTTTAGGTGATCATATGGCACATTATGGCACTTGATTATGATGTTGGCATAAATTGTCAACTAGGAATGATAGTTGCCCAATTAGTGTGCTGGGCAAACATTTCAAGGTTTCAATTATGTTCAGCAACTAATACTCTATTATTAGTGTGTTTTACGCGTGGAATCCTCGTTTATTATTCTTATGTTAAGTTTAAGCGGATATTATGGTATACTTTAATTAAGAGATCAATTGACATGATTATGTACGAATTTTATCTTTAAATGTTTGAGAGCAACGTATACATATGTAGAAACGATAGACCAATCAAAAACTAGAAATCCAAATTTATGCAATACAATATTTGGTAGGAGGCTTGAACTCACAAGCAAGCGTGATTCGCATTGTCAAACTGGCGGGTTGGAAAGGTACTTCATAGTAAACAGTTTGAAACTTTTGCACAAAAACCACATGATTTCATGTGTTAAAGTCCAATTATTTTTAAAGGGAATGTGGCCACATTGCCATAAGGCTATAAAACAAAGCAAGTCTAACAAAAGCAGATCCAGTTTCCCATCACCCACCATCATATCTAACCCTATCTGGCCTCTTGTATCCTTTTGGTTTCCCAGACATGACGACGGAGGAGAAGCAAGTCAGACCACTCACTCAGGTGGCGGACCGCCCAAGCAGCGGCGATGACGATGACACTCTAGACCTCAAAAGAATTCGCCGTAGAAAAATCATGAAATGGTGTGTGTGCATGACATGCTTTTTACTACTTGTAACCACTGTAATTATAGTCTTAATATTCACTGTATTTAGGGTTAGGGATCCTATCATTAGAATGAATGGGTTCAGAGTCACAAAACTTGAACTCATCAACAAAACTATCCCTAAACCCGGCGTTAATATGTCCGTCATCGCAGATGTGTCTGTCAAAAACCCTAATGCGGCGTCGTTTAGGTATAGCAACACCACCGCAACTCTTTATTACCACGGCATCACGGTGGGTGAGGCGCGAGGACCACCGGGGCAGAGCAAGGCAAGAAGGACTACGAGGATGAATATCACGATAGATATCATAACGGACCGCCTCCTTAGCAGCCCTAATTTGAGTACAGATGTTGACTCAGGGCTTTTAACCATGAGTATTTATTCAACAGTTCCAGGACGAGTTAAGATATTGAACTTGTTTAGGAAACATGTCGTTGTGAAAACGAACTGCACCGCCACTGTCAATATTTCTAGTCAAGCAATCAAGGAACAGAAATGCAAGAGGAAGGTTATAATTTAGGTATCAACTATTGCTCCTTATAGCTTGAGACTATATTATATTTGATAATAAAATTCTTTAGTCCTTTAGTCCTTTAATTATAAATTTATCGTTACTAAAACGATCATCCTCTGGGGATGTAGCTCAGATGGTAGAGCGCTCGCTTAGCATGCGAGAGGTACGGGGATAGATACCCCGCATCTCCATATCTTTTTATCCTTCTAGTTTTGTATCGTTAACCATCCAAACTCAAATCCACATATTAATTTCAAGGAAAACATCTTATATGCCTTCATTTCACAACCACATTATGGTGCCGTAAAAGAATATCTTAGTCAACTATTTTCTAAAAAATAAAATAAAAAACATATATTTGAGTTTTATTAATGATACGATGATTTTATTTTAAAGAAATTTATCTAACTATATTAAGTCTCTTATATTTAATTTGCATAATTTTTTAGCCAAAAAAATAAAAAGAAAAATATTTTAGTCTCCTCGCGCACTGCATTTCTATTGACCTTCGTTATGCAGGTTATATGCAAGGTTGGATTAAACAAGAGTTGCATTTTCTCATCAAGAGAAAGTTGTCACTTATTAAATGTGAGAAAAGAAAGTGGTTATTGGTTAGTAGGTGAACTGATCTAATGGCACTCTAAGGCACTTGATTATGATGCTCGCATAAATTGCCAACGATATGAATGATAGTTAACGTTTAAGTATAAGCTTGATTAGTCCATCTGTCCATTTCAAGGTTTCCATTATATGTTCTGAAACTGCATGCTCTATTATATTGCCAAGACCAAGGACACTTACAAGCACTACGCATCTACAAGAGAATAATTTTAAAGGTTATATTAATATATTTTTTCTATTTATATTTTTTTTACAAGTACTAGTTTATATTAATGTGGAATTCTTGATCCATTTTTGGTATGTTAAGTTTAAGAAAGCATATAGTATAGTATATACTTTTAAGGGATTAATTAAGTGGGAATGGGGATGGCAAGGTTTAGAGGGAGGGCAAGGGGTGCCTTGGCCCCTCTCAAAAATTGATATGTATAATTTTTTTAATAATTCTACTTTTTATATATATAATTGTTTAATGATTAGCCTTAAGAAGAATGTATTTTTTTATGGTGTTTCTATTTAATACTTTATCTCAAGTCAAATGCATAAAGAATCATCAAAATAAAACTTTAAGTAAAGGTATTGTTTTAAAACAATTATTAAAGACGCTCTAAAATCAAAAAATAACCTTATATTTTGATTGAATGACTTTAAAAATATGATCTAATAATTTTTAATAGAGGGAGCATCAACTTTTACTTCCTGTAAGCTAAAATTTCACGATTTACAATAAAATTTATTACTATTTGTGATTATCCCAAACCCTGCTCTATGTATATAGATGATATATAATGATAAAAAAAAATTATTTAGTTCTCTTTTATTTCTTATAATCTTAAAATTTATTTGAGAAGCTTAATTTAGAATATAGAATAAAATAAAATATGAAATAAAAGATGTGTTTAGTTGTTTTGAGATTAGCTACTGAAAATTAATGTGGCTGTTTAGAATGTTTGGTTAGATTCTGTTGTAAAAAATGAAGTATTTTTGTTGGGTAATTAGCTTCTGTACAAATCTATCTGGATTTTGTTTTTAGATTATGTATATGCTAAAATTAGCTAGCACATAAGGTGTTTGATGATTTGTCATCAAATCTATACTTGCTTTCTATCGTAACATCATCATTTCCTTTCCAAAAGAAAATTCCCACCTAACTCATTTTCTTCTCCCTTGTTTCTCCACAAATGGATGATGACACTCTATCCTTTAATCACATGTCCTCTTTCTCCGATCCCCCCATCGCCTCCGCCACCATGCCGGCTTCCTCCTTCGACAGGTTTTCCTTCTTCCTTGTCTTGGTCGGTTGCTTACTGTGCTATTGTTATTTCTGCCACCGCATTGAACAAAATGGCAGCGGCTGGTACCCGAATGTTAACGGCAACGGCGCCGGGCTAGATGAGAACACAATCAACTCTTACCCGAAACTTAAGTACAAGAAAGACGGCATGGGTGATAATGATAAAAACGACACATTATGTTCGGTGTGTCTTTGTGAATACGAGGAGTCGGAAATGCTGAGGATGATGCCGGAATGTAGACATTACTTCCACGTTTATTGCCTGGATAAATGGCTCACGCTTAATGGCTCGTGTCCTGTTTGTCGAAACAGGCCGGTGCAACAATCTTAACAGAGAGGGGTTTTACGTTTAAATATTCTGATGCTTTATCAATTCTCATTTGTTTTTGTGAGGAAAAAGATCACGAGAGTAGTTAGTTTACTTTTTCTCCTCTCCCAAGAATTTTTGTTTAAAACTATTTAAAATCTGGCAATACATTTAACATTGATTATTCTAGATAAAAACAATTTACAAGAACATCTTAGTTCAAAACATACCGAGTTAAAATTCCAGTTCCATAAGGAAATTTCTGAATTTCAAATGCTACAACTAATAGTACTGCTATTTTTCATTTTTTTAAAAAATTTAGGTGAGAAAATGATGTGCTTATTTAAAAAAATGTAAAATTCTTTTAAAAATATTTTTTTTATTATACATATAAACTTAAACCTTAATTAATATATGTAAGTGAATCTAAGTCTTTTCTTACTAAAATTAACATTTTTTATAATAAAATTTGATAAAAATGATGAATGTCATGTAATTTAAAATAAAGCTTACTCCTATTTTTTAAAATAAGTTATTAAATAGATTAAATACTCAAATATTACTTGTTACTTGTAATGCAAGTAAATAATGTCAAAAGTGCGTTTAAATACCCCTTAATGTGAACTTAATTTAAAGCTGGGTGACTAAATAGGCGCATGATGGCAAGTGGGTGGAAATCCCAATGGTTCAAGCTGCTATAAACGGCCAAACTAGAAATTGAGGAAATAATGTAGTGGGGAATTCATTAAATTGACCATCCATTATTGATTACTCTTTATCAGCTTCGCATGTGCGTTCCAACCAATATTCCATGTAGCACGGCAGAAGTGAGAGTGACGCCCTTTCAACATTTTTCCTTCTAGGAAACAAAACCCCAACTTCAATTTCTTTTAGCTAAAGATAAAGCAAAAATACCAACTTAGCCTCGTTGGAAAGAGAAAGACAGTTAAAGAAATGGTTTGAGATAAAATTTTGGTATTCTCGTATTCTATATTAAACTTAATCACTCTATGCGTTTTATTTATTCCATATCTATGCATTTTTTGCATTTGTGATATTGGTAGTAGGAGATATAACGTATGTTTGGGTTAGAAGGTGATATAGTTTGAAAGAGTTGAAGTTTCAAGCATGACCACGAGATACAAGTATCCAAAAATAAAAATTATAAGAAAATGATGGTGAAAGACTCACTTTCTAATATAATATTCAAATCTTTGAAAAAAGTAACTTTGATGGTTGAATTAAGTTACACATTTTCCATGTAATAGGAACAAGTAGTGGATTAAGATTTATGGGTTTAATTTCTTAACGCACACACAAAGGAATTCTTAGCCGAACCGAGGTTGGCTTGATTCTTTGCCACAATTTGTCTCTACTTTCTAGTTGTAGACACCATTATACATTGCAAGTGTTTGATGATCTGTCCAACACTCGCTTTCCCTTCCCCCACCCTCCAACAGAAGAAAAGCCTTCCCCTCTTTAATTGAGGCATGGCCAACAAATCCCAAATACTTTCCCATCACTGCAACTTCCAATTGGAACCTTAGACGCCACTATCATTTTTTTTTTTTTCATAAGATAAGACGTATATGAAAATGAGATGAATTTGGTATAAAGAAGTTAGCCAAAACAATTCTTTTTACCATCACCAAATCACTCCATTATCTTCACAAAAATATATAAACAATACAAAATAAAGCATTAAAGAAAGAAGATATTTCATACTACTAGACAGACAAAATGGATTTTGACATTTTGTTTTTGTTTTTTTTCCGGTGTAGTTGAATGAGTTGATTCCCTCTTTCCGTCCACCTCCAAGACCCAAGTGGCCACCTTTCCAAATTTCCAAGTAGCCAAGCTCCACCAGTTTCTTCTCCCACACAATTTAATGCTTCTAACTTCCTTCAGAGTTGAGTTTCTCCCCAAAACCTTGTAGTATTAAATGCTGCAGCTGAGGTTCCCACCCACCCTTTGCCCCTCAAAAAAATCTCAACCCCCCTAATTCCTTCCCCTCTGCCCCCACAAATGGAGAATTCCCCTTCTCCTCCCCCTTTTATCCATGTCCTCTCCCGCCGCCGCCATCTCCGCCACTACCTCCTATGTCAACAACATCGGCCTCGGCTACTCCATCGCTATCACCCTTGGCTTCCTTGTACTTCTCTCCGCCCTCATCCTCTCCTCCTACCTCTGCTGCCGCGCCTCTCGTTCCCGCTCTCGGGCCCATAACCCTAACCCGAACTCTGATGGCATCGTTCTTCCCCGCATAATCTTCGTCGCTGAGGACGATGGAAACGGGCATGATGAAAACGTAGTCGTGGGGCTTGATCAAAAAATCATCAACTCCTACCCGAAATTTCAGTTCAGCAAGGATTCTGTGGGTGGTGGCGCTACCAGCAATGACACGACGTGTTCGATCTGTTTGTGTGAGTATAAGGAGGTCGAGATGCTGAGGATGATGCCGGAGTGCCGCCATATTTTTCACCTTTGTTGCCTCGATTCCTGGCTGAAGCTTAACGGGTCGTGTCCTGTTTGCCGGAACTCACCGCTTCCGACGCCTTTGTCGACGCCCCTGCAGGAAGTGGTGCCACTGTCTCAATACGCGGCTGATCGGAGACGAAGGATGTAAGGACGGGGAAAGTGTAAATCTTCCTGATTTTTTTTTTTTTCTACTTGTGTGGAAGAGGGGGAGATGGAGGGGAATCAAGTAAGAACAGAGAAAATGAGGAAAAAAGAAAACTAGAATCTAGTGTTAGAGTTTGAAGTAATTCTATAGGTGTGTTTTCCATTTATATAACTTCAAATTCAAATCATTGGTTTGTTTTTCACTGTAAAGTGTTTGCCTAAGTGAATGTCTCATGTGGTTCTATACGGTTTCTTGGTTACTCTGTTCTTTTCTGCTTTGCATAGTTGTAGTTTACTTCTAGTTTTGGGTGGTGAGTTGATGTTATTGTCCTTGTTATCGCTCTAATCGAGTGTTGTCTCCTTTCTGGATATTTTTTGTACCATATTTTGGTTTATGTGATGTTTCACTGGTTGCCATTTTTTTTTTCTCCTTCTCTTGTTTCCATCTAGACCTTTGTTGAAGTCAGTGGCAATTTGATCAGCAGGTTTCTACTGTTCCATGAATCCAAAGTCCAAAACAGCTTGAATTGAGTGCTCATTCGCCAGCATTTTTCCTTTTTGGAATAAATTGGTGGATTTTATTACCCCTGATTGGAGGTATTAGAATAAGTATCCTATTGAGAAACGTGTTCTTGAGAACAATTCCTAACCCTACACGACCAAATGGTCAACGGTATTTAGCCTTGCTTTAGCCACAATTCATGAAGTGACTCAAGTGAGTAGGCATTTGCTAGAGCTATATAAAACTTCCTTCTATCTTCTTTAAGTGACTGAAAGAGGTGACCATGTGGAGGCAGACCATATATATACCAAGTCTACGGAAAGGGAGAAACTGTTCGATGAACAGTGGCAGCGGCCATGTTCCTACTTCTAGTTTCTTGCTAATAGCGATCCTCTAGATCTGTGATGTGGTTGGATTATCTTTTATCAACCAAACGCTAGAATGCTTAGATAATCCGCTGGGAAAGTGCCAAAACAGTATGTCACTGTAAAATTGAAGACACGGAAAGAGAGTTTATTCAATCATTATATCGGATCCTCTTGCTTTTCTTGTCTCTTTTGCTTCCTTATCCAAGTTCTCCTTCAAATCGTTGCTTGATGGTCAAGCCTTGTGCTTCCATGTGAATCATGAGGTCCCAAATGGGATTCAAAATGAAGCAGGAAGAACTCTAGAGATTGTAATTCAGAAAATTCAGCAAGAAATGGATTACTTGAAAGATGTAGATCCAGCATCGTGATAAGCGTCTAGATTAGATCACGGTGCCTTTCTTGCTGATATTTTGGGACTACTTGAGTCGGTGCAGTCTCTGCCACAATATGAAGAGAATAACCAGCAAGACAGTGCAATCATCACTACTCATCCTCTTCTGAAAGCAAAGAAATAATCTAATGAATCTGCCAATTTCTTTCTTCTAATTTCAAGGTAGCTAATATAGAAGCTTCACCAGCTTAGGATATGCTTGCTTTGCCATGAAGAGCTAGAACAATACATGGATTATGACATTGACGAAATCTGCAAGGATGACTGGAAACTAGCTCAAAAACTTGTGGTTCATGGGTGTGATCCTCTGCCAAGAAGAAGGTGCTTTACCAGAGCACCTAAACTATACAGGAAAACTCCACGGTAAAGGGATTCTTCGAGTGTGCAGACTGCTTCAATCTCATTAATCATGATTTGCCCAGATGGGTAAAATTCGATCAAGTGACACTGCTGATTTTTCTTATATGAGGTGCTTGATATTGTCAGGAGAGATGGAATTAGGGTTGGCTTTCGGCGTTGGAATATTGACTTTTGCTGCTAGAACGATGGAATTCAATGTGACAATCTTTTCAGCAATTATCAATTTGGTGACATACTTCAATGAAATGGTTGCTCTTACTGCTCTTATTCCCTTAACCATAAATCAAAGGTCTCCACAACCTATCAATAAGTTAAATAGTTAGGTATATGTCAATAAAATAATCATAATCTCGTAGATTATTGAAATTTTTTTGATTCATTTTATGACAATTAAAAATTTGCATTTCCTTCAATAAATACAATCCATCTTTAAATTTATGTTATGCCTTGTCAACGTATTTTTTTATATATATCTAATAAAAATATGCTTTAAAACTTCTTTGATGCTATCTATTAAAAAAGAAAAAGAAAATTCTTTGATGCTAAGTAGAACTCGCGCTCAAAAGGAAAAAAAAAAAAAAAAGCACTAACATTTCACCTCATGTTTTAGAAGAATAAAAAAAGGTCACCATTTTTATCATTTTTACTTCACGATTAGACCCTTAACGTGGAACCCACTCTGATGTTTAAAATCCTCCTTAATACAAAAAGTAGCCGTCCAGGTCACTAGCTATGGCACTGATCATTCGCCACGCGTTTCCTCAGCTTTTTACCTGTCGGTCAGTGCTTTAGAAAAGCGCCTATCCTCTGTCATGCGTACGCAGCGTATGCAAGTGAACGCCGTCAACTATAACGGCGTACACCGATTCCCTCTTGTTTTTCGCAACACTATAAATATCACATTGAGATTCTCACTTAAAACCCTACACACACGTCCGAAAAATCTCATCCCCGAACCCTGTTCACGAGCGTTTCGGATCTGAAATTTCGGGTCGCCGAAGACAATGGCGGAAGAATCGGAGAGTACGGTCACTGGTGGTGAATCACTGATCGAGAAGATCAGCGAGAAGCTTCACGATCATGATTCATCGTCTTCCTCGGATTCCGATTCCGATTCCGAGAAACATGATACTTCGTCCGTCAAGGAAAAGGTTTACCGACTTTTCGGGCGGGAAAAGCCGGTTCATTCGGTTCTTGGCGGTGGAAAGCGTACGAACACCTTTCTCTCTCTCTTATCATACGAGATCTGTGATTCATTTGTTTGATGCGAATGAAAATGCTGTGTTTTAAACTAATGATATTGATATTTAAATTTGAAAGTAAACAATGCCTTAGTTTAGTACAGTTCTTTGTGGCTGCTGATAATGATCTGAAGCTATCCTCTGTGGCTTATGTTCTGCCATTAGCTCTCTTAGCTATTTTTTTTAAAGGAATTAAGTTCTGCTGGTATCTTGTAAGTGCAGTGGACAATGAAAAATAGTTTATAATTTGTTTAGATTTTTCTTAATATTATGAATTTGTTGGTGAAAATGTATAGAAATGATATTCATAGTATAATAGAGTTGTGATGTTTGATTTTTTTACTTCATGCAAGTGATCGTGATGTTCTATTTATAAATTCACATTTTCGAGTATGCATTTAAAATTTAAGTTAGACTTTCTAGGGTAGCAATACATGCTAGTTTAACTACGATGGAGTTGCCGGATGAGAATTGAGCAATTAGTTTATGAAATTCTCTTTAAATGGAAATGGAATACACTGATCAGTGGTCACGTGACACAAGACGTGCCAATCTGTTATTGTGATAATTATAATGAAACAGTAGATCTAAGCATAATTTTTTTGTAATTGTGTGTCCTTTTTATCAATTACTGACTGAATAGAATCTGAGTAATATAAGGATACCTTTCACTATTTGAATTATTTTTGTCCATTTTAGCATGGATTTCTTACCAGGCTTGTCTTGGTAATCACAAATTTCAGCTGCTGATGTCCTCTTGTGGAGGAACAAGAAGATATCTGCTAGTGTACTTGGTGTAGCAACTGCAGTGTATGTTTTCTTCGAACTGCTTGAATATCACCTTCTGACTCTAGTCTGTCACATTGTTATACTATCGCTTGCCGTTTTGTTCCTTTGGTCTAGCGCGCATACCTTTATCCACAAGTAAGCTTCTGCTACTTCATAATCATTAAAATCAGGACATACTCCATGTACCATGAGCAATATTTTTATCTTATCTCTTGTGTGGCACGAACCATTTTGTAGAACTCCACCTCACATCCCAGAAATTCATATTCCTGAGGAACCGATCCTGCAAGTTGCATCTGCTCTCAGAATTGAAATCAACAGGGGATTTGCAGTTCTGCGTAATATTGCATCTGGACGAGATCTGAAGAAGTTCCTCATTGTAAGTAGTTTACTATCTTTTTTATTTCTTTTTTCTCATTCACATTTATTCAATGTAATACCTTGTTGGTTTTACTTTCAAGTTGCTGCCCTTAAACTGGTTTATTGTGCCTAAATCATTATTGATTGTTTATCTCTCATAAAGATTTATGCCGTTGTTTAATCTTGAAGTATCTATTGATCATGGATGTTTAGGCTATTGCTGGCTTGTGGATTTTATCCGTTGTGGGGAATTGGTCCAATTTCTTGACCTTGTTCTACATATGTAAGAATCATTGATGCTCAGTTTCTTATACTTGGCTTTTATTTTAGTATACAATTTTATTGATTTGGATTGCTATTATTTTGTGAACAGCTTTTGTCTTGTTGCATACGGTTCCTGTTCTGTACGAGAAGCATGAGGATAAGGTTGATCCGTTTGCAGAGAGAGCAGCAAATGAGCTTAAAAAGCACTATGCCGTCCTTGATGCTAAGGTCTTGAGTAAGATTCCTAAGGGTCCGTTGAAAGGCAAGTTAGCTTAGTGAGATGAAGGCTCAAGTTTGTAGCACAAAAAAGGATCAAGCTTTACTTTTTTGTAGCTTATATTTATGCCATTTTCCATGTGGTTTTTACTGGCTTCTTACATGTTAGACTTGTTCTTCTGGTCTTCCATCTGAAAATACTTGTGTTTCTACTTCATGCTCTTTTTGGTTTTTGATTGTGAGCATGAGTCGCATGTTCGTAAAAGTGTGTTTCAAAGCGCGTTCATTTTGCTACCCGGCCATGCCTCTGAACGTTAGCATCATTGGCATGATCACCAATTGAAGTTGGTTCTTGTTGCCCCATTCACATTCTCTCCCTCTTTTACGGCAATGGATATCTCTGAATTCGATTATTATTTAGGGCAAATTGTCTTCTGGCCGACATGAGATGGTCAATAATTATTATTACTTAAAATAAACTGTTCCCATTTTTATTTTTATTGTCATTTTTAGGCTAAGCGTCACAGCTAACTATAAATTGAACACAGGAACAGATGTGAGGGACCGGTTCTCAACCCGGGAGTTGGAGCCTTGGCAGCCTGCCTCTGCTCCATGCTCAATCTTTCGTTCAGGTATTCCCAATTCCCACTAACCGGTGTTGAGATATTATACCTTTTAAAGTCAATTCAAGGAATATTTATTCAGAAGTATTAATAAAAATATCTATAAAGGATTGCCTTAGTATATTTTTGCGAATTAGGATCCGGAACCCTGGTCACGGCTCGAATTTTGCTATGAAATATTTTGTGCCGGGCCAAGAAAATTTTGGGCTAGCAAACAGGGGCCCAGCACATGTGTAGGGCTGGCGGGCCAGCTCTAATTTTTGTAGAAATATAGATAAAACTAAAAATAAATTATATAATTATAAAATAATAAAATTTTTAATTCATAAAATTAATTAATGATTAAAAATATTAGAATTTTGTGTCGGGTCAAGATAGCGAGCTTGGGCTTAACACAGTCAATTTTGTGCTATATTTTGTTTAATTCTTTTAACATATACTAAAAATTTTAAAGGCATATTTTATATGTTTTGAAACTTTAATACAAGTTGAAGTTTCGGAATAGATGAAAAGTTGACAAAAGAATTGGCTTTAGGGTGATGCCAAATTCTAAAATTTTGCTAAATAGATTCGGGGATTATTTTTTGCACTGGCCGAACTAGTGTCTGCTTGCTTTAGATGATATATTGTATCTATTGAATTTTAAGGGCTTGTTTACTTTAACTACTGAAAATAAAAATTTCCCTTGAAAATATGTTTGGGTTACTAAATTAAAAAAGTTTTCAATTCTTGAAATGAGTTAAAAAGGAATGCTTCTAAAAATATTTGTTAATTTTGATTTTATGATAAAAATTAATAATTCAATAAAATTTATTAATAAAAATTGTTAAACATGAAAATAGGTAAAACTAAAAGTCAAAAGTAATTTTTATGATAAAAATTAGTAATTTAATGAAATTTATTAAAGCAAATCGTTAAACATTAAATAAACATGAAAATAGGTAAAAATAAAAATTAAAAATAATTTTTATAATAAAAATTAGTAATTTAATAAAATTTATTAAAGAAAATTGCTAAACATTAAATAAACATGAAAGCAAGGAGAAATTTAAAAACAAAAAACATGTTTTAAAAAAAGATAAAAGTAAGAAATTAAAATAGAAACCAAGCATGCCCTAGTTTTTAATGACACACTTTTGTTTTTGGATTTTATTTATTATTATAAGTAATTAATAGTTAAATAAAATTCATTTAATATGATATGATTGTTTTTTATATTGGAATATAATATAATTGTTAGTGCTAAATAGATTAATATTTGATATATAAATAGATATAAAAAACAAATGTGGTCAAAATAAATAAATGTGTTTTCTAAAAATAAAAGTACATTTTAAGAAATAAAAATATAAAGATATTTCTTAAATCAAACATATTCTTAATTTTCTTGTTTTTTCAAGAGAGGAGGGTGGAAAAAGTTAAGGTTCAAAAATCAATCCCCGATGCATTAGCCTGTTTGGTCACCCAAATTAACGGATAGTAAGTACGAATGTAAGCAATCTCTTTCCGCTCAATATCAAATAATTTGAAGAAATGCATGTTCTAGAATGACGTTACTTAGACAGGAGCCTCTTCAGACAGTCCATGGGATAGATGGTCCTAAGACCATCTCTAGTGGTGGTGGGTAGTTTGATGTTGCACAGCACTATGCAATAAAGAAAGGAGTAGTACTATGAGTAGAGAGGGGTGAGGTGGAAGAGAAAAGGAGAGAGTAGGTAATAGGTAATTAGAAAAAAGTGAGACTCATTTATATTTTATAAGATGAAAATAAGATATTTATAGGAAAAAAGAAAAAAATTGTGAAATAGATTTATTAAAAATAAGAATATAAAATAGTTTGTGGGACCTATTTAAATTTTTTTTTTGAAGTTATGAATAAAGAAAAAATTGTATAAGTTGTATAGAGTGATGTGTCATCGTGGAACCCATAAAAATAATATAAATAATTAAAATATAGAACCCTGATGAGTACCATGGTTAAAGATACCCTAAGGGCCTCCCTAATGAGAGGCATTTAGAAGTTGTACAGACACGTGTACCTTGGTTTGCCTGGATGCATAATTAGAGGATGCTTACATGACATTTTTCTAACAATGCAATGTTATTTAAGTAGGTAATGATCGTAACAAAAGCGGATCCCAGTGGAGAAGAGAAAGAAAAAAGAAAAAGAAGAGAAAAAATGAGAGGAAGGAAAAAGAAAAAAAGAAATTATTTAAATTTTAATTATTAATTAATTATTAAATAATAAATTTAACTTAACATTATTAAAAAATAAATATTAAAAGTCAAAATTTTTATTAAATATTATTTTAATTAAATATTATTATGTATATTAAGTGATGTTTAATATATTTTAATATATTATTATGTATTATATATTTTAATTTATATAAATTTATTAAATTTATCTAATATTAATTTTATATATATTAAATGTATTAAAAATAAAATAAAATTAATTTAAAAATATCAATTTAAAAAATAAAATATTAAAATAAATTAATGATGTAGAATAGTTTATAAAGTTTATTTATATAATTATGTAAATTATACTATTAGAGTAAATTTTATTTTTAAATTACATAAATAATATATCATTATAAAATTTATTAAAAAATATTAAAAATTAATTATATAATTTTATAAATTTACATGATTAAAAATGCTCTAACACATTTGGGAGAAATGGATACGAGAACGAGCCTTGTACAACAGGTTGATTTTCAAAGATTCCAACTTCTATACGATAATCTACACGTCATGGTGTACGAAAAGGTTAAGAAGATCCTTATGGTCATAAAGAAAAATAAAGGATAAAAAATGTAAAATGACCCTTTAAAATGTAAGAATAAATTGAACAAGAGCGCATGCCTCTACTCAACAAACAATGATCTATACCTTTGATTAATTACATAATCCAATGTATATTTAATATCTTTGAAGTAGATTTGAGCTAGAGGTTTTGCTATCTGATGATGTAAGAGGAACGGTTGAGAACTCAACCAAAATGTTCAGAATGCTGAAAATATGCACGTGGGGGAGGAGTAGTCTTCTGGTCAGGTGATGAATTAATGTGTAAAGGAGATACAGTTCCAGTACTCAACTTCTGATTGGAAAAAGGTGAAACCGAAGAAATAGTATTTGGACTTTTACCATGTGAATCTTCAGCGGATTTACCTGTACTTTCCCTCTTCTCTCTTTCTTCTGTTTCCTTGAGAAGGAAATCAACCCATAGATCTGCAAATGACTGAAAGAAGAGGGAAACAGACGTCAAAAAAAAAAAAAAAAACAGCTACATTTAATAAGTGAAAACTTGAAATAAAAATTTGTGTAAAACGCGAGCATAAGCAGTTGCGTAAAATGACAGAAAATAAGAAATCACCTGCTTGTCAGATACCACATTTGCGGCTGCTTCAATTGAACTTCCTCCCAAAATACCTCCAACCAAGCGGCCAGGCAACCCAAGAACTCCACGACCAACACCTTTAGTGGCACCTTGTTGAGCAACAGCTATCCTTTGCTTGTCCTCATCAGAGAATCCCAGCATGCGAACCATCAGTTCCAAAACCTGTTCAATTAATAACACAAATGCCTTTGAGCTAGACTAATTCGAACACGCCGCCAACCGGGAACCATGCAGAAGAATATGACTAGCATGAGCAGCACAAGTTTTAGAACCATAATGAAATTTGTTGCCAGAAGTAAATAAATTCAACCGTGGGGATATTTTGTACACTGTTTCTAGTTAATAGGTACTTTACGCAGTAATCTTTTAATTATGTGTCTAATCATAATTCTTCAAGCTTATCCTTTTCTCAAATTCTCCTGCAGCTAACAAACCAGAACTAGATGACTTCGTACCTCATTGCTGTGATTTCTCTGGAAATACGTTACAAGTAATTTTATCACAATACGCCTGCCATCAATACAATATAAATTACTATAATAATTTATTTATCATAAGCGGAAGCATAATGTCAAGAAGATAATCCGAATTCATATGTAAAGACGGCAGTGAAACACCACTTTTATGATAAAACCTTTTCATAAATTAAACATCTAAATGCAAAAAATAAAGATAGTAAGCCATCCGGAATGTTTTATCCTAGCAACCCAAGAAAATTGCGAACCCTAATCACATGGTCAAGCTCATCTTTGCAAGAGAAACGAACTCTGAAATACGAACAGTCTAACCTGTCAACAAGGAAATCTGAATCCACTGACATTCTATTTAGCCTTGTCATACTCTGCTCAAGAGCTCGCCTCAGTTTCGCATTTTCTTCCTCAAGCTTGATTACGCTACTACTCCACTCTGATTGTGCCTTTTCAGATTGCGAAAGCTTTGCCAAAATTTCTTCTTTTTCACCCTTCGATATGTCTGCTCTCTCATCTGAATCCTGGAAATAGCATAACCCTTTAATCAACATGTTACTAAATTGAAAACTACAAGTCTTCATCCTTTCTATTCAAAGTAAAAAAAAAAAGGTTGGGAAAATAAATAAAAAATTTAGGAGGAGAGGGGAGAGAAGATAAGAAGCATAAAGGTTCAAGTAATAAGGGAGTGTTTGGTTCAAAGGAGGGGAAGGGAGGGATTTTATTGAAAGAGAGTGGTCTCTTCTTGTTTGGTTCATAAGTAGAGGGGAGGAGAGGGAATGTGTAAATTTACTATTATAACTTTATAAATGAGAAAGAAAAATAAAATGTAAGGATGTTTTTGTCCAAAAGAAGCAAGGAAGGGACGGAAAATGAGTGATTAAAATCCCTCCCCTCCCCTCCCCTCTCCTCTCCTCTTATGTGATGAAGCAAACAAGGGAAAATAGAAAGAATACCTCCCCTCCCCTCCAAATCCTTCCAACCAAATATTGTGGAAAGGGCAAGGCAAGCTTTGCACCCAAAAATACACTGCTGGAAATAATATTCCCCCACTTGACTCTCAGGAATCTTGCAGGGAGGCCAATAATTTAGTTTCATAACCACCTGCTTTACTAGGTTTTCCAACAAAATTCATGACCAAAAGAATACATACCAGTACTTGTGGTTAACTGATCATTTTATTCTTCATGTTACAATCAGCATAAAAATGCAATGCCATTCATCTTGAAATTTACAAATAAAGGTATAAGTTATCTATGCGATATAAATTGTATTTGAATTTTTGAAAACATTGAGAGAAGAACATACCTTCAACAGTTGAGAAAGTTTAGCTGATTCTTCTCTAGCACGAGCCAACTCCTCTTCCAAATTTTCCTGAGCAAACAAAAATATAGCGTGTTACTCCATGCAGCACACGGACTTCCAAAAATATTTTGACAACAATATGTGATAGGAATCTGTCAACAACCCAACTTTTATCTATTAATATCTAACTAAACATACTATTGTCATGTTTGTATACCTTTGCTTCAATGAGGGCATAATTATGGCCAAGAGCTGTTTGTAGATTTACTAGTTCAATATTCTTGGCATCTATCGTGCTCATACAGTTTGTAAGCTTCTTGTTCAGGTCATCAATGGTTTCCTTGGACTTGAGAAGTTCATTGTTGTTTGCCATATTTAGTTCCTCCTTTGTTGCAATTGACTCCTTCAGAGTTTTCTCAAGATGTGATATTTGAGCCCTTAAATAATTATTGCTCTCTCGTAGTTCTTCAATGATTTTGCTATCCTCGTCCATTTTCTCCGATTCCTCTGATTCCTAGACAGCAAGCGAAACCATCTCAATTTTCACAACAGAAAGGTTAATACACTAAATACACCTTGGGTGCAAGCAATTGCAACTAATTCAAGCTCACATATAATTGTGGGGATAATATGATATTGACTAAGAAGATAGTAGTTTAAACTAAGAAACAAAATCATTAAAACGCAAGTTTTGAGGATATTTTACTACTCTGAAACAGAGACCATCAATGTGTTAAAGCCCAATTCTATAAACACAATCAACTTTAAGTCTTCTAACAGAGGTACAGACTGCTGTAGTTGAAGGGAAGTGTATATATATATATATATATATATATGTATGTATAACTTCAACAAGAGCAAAAATATAAACAAACGGAATATTGCTAGTCTAACTAATGACATGTAGCTCATGCTTTGTCATCGTTGATTCTGCGTAAGAAAATAAATATTAAAACGAAAAGAAAAGAGACCTTTTCCAACAAATGCTGCTTAAGTCTTGTCAATTGTTGTAAAGCTTTGTCCCTTTCACGTTGTGTCTCCTTCAAATCTTTACTTAACTTTTGTATGGATTGTTCCATTTCTTCCTTTCCTGGAAAACATACAGGAGGGTCTGGCCTCTGCTACAAGAGACAACATCCCCGCCCAAAAAGGTAACACATTGATAACATGTCTTTTAATGTATAACCTGTAAATTACATGATGCTCAAAAAGTTTCGTTCACCTCATTGATTCTTTCAGAATCCTTGTTCTGAATCTGAGAAATATCAGATGGCATTTTACCATTGAAAGACTTCCTGCTTCTTTCCAAGGAAGCCTCAAGTTCATTCTTCTCCATCTAACAACAGCATGGGAACATAGGATCACATAAGAGTGCATTCTGGAGCTTAATACCACGTAGGATTATAGCTTCTGGAACAGCACATGATTGAAATTTGATAAGAAATGCATAAATTCACCAACCTTGAGGGTGGCATTCTCCTTCTCCAGGCTTTTGATTAGTCTTTTCAAGCTATCTGTGACATCATTCGCTTCTTCATTTTTCTGTTTACTCAACTCTGTTTGTAGACTTTTTATTTCTGATACTTTCTGATTCAACTCATTATGTATTCGGTCCATCTCCTCCAATGTCTTACAGCAATAATATGATATATGCACAGGTTAGATAACCAAAAAGCTAGAACTCAACTCATAACTATCAGCATGCAATGTTGTCGTAAGAAAGATAGAGAATTTTAACATATCAATAATCCATCTAGGTTCCTCAAAAAGACTCCACTTTATCTCGATGATAATATAAAAGGTTTCCGTTCGTGCAACCAGAAATTGATCAAGTTATTCCTTCTTAGCATGCAAAAAATAAAGAGTCATCTAACAACAAGAAAATGTGAAATGGAGATTTGAAGCTTTTATCAATGATTGCTTTTACTTTTGAATCCATAGATATGGCCAAAAAAAATCCCAGGCAACATATTTCTTTCCTAAAGTTGATTGCTTCTTATTTTATTTTATCTTAACATCAGTTCGTAGAGAAGTAGTAAGACAGTGCTAGAAGATTCTAAAAGTGCACAATTCACTGCACTGAAACATTCACTTCATGATTTTCATTTTTGATAAAAGATTCATAGCATCATGTGCAGCATGTCAAGAGCTCTTCAGTTTAATAATGTTCTCTCTATAAGACAAATACTATCAAATTGTTACACCAAGCTTTGCATCGCACTAAATATAAAATTTTAAGTCCCTGTGTCATTGTGGAAAAACGCAGTATGATGAAGATTTAAATCTATGCAAAGTTATAAACTCACTTTGTCCCTCTCCATCTTTAATAGTTTAAGCTCCTCCTCAAAGGACTTGTTCAATTTCTGTTCCTCTGATTGTAGAAAGAATCAGGTTATGGGCGAATTTCTGATCATAAAGAGAAAATTGATAAAATTCTAAATACAGAATTCAAACGTTGGAATTTTTGCTGAATGCTTGCTAATTTATCACGTTCTTGTTCCAGTTCCATCTTCAGTCGCCTTATCTCAGGAGCATGCTGTACTGCACTTGTGGATTTATTTTTCCCCTCAACCAAATTTGCTAGCTCCTAGAAGGCATTCATACATCTGTTGTCAAGTTCACTCATCACTAAAACTAAAAATATAAAGAAAACCTATCAAGTTATAAACTTATAACCCAAATAACCAGATGAGAAAAGAAATTCTCACATCCTGAAGGCAAAGGAAACCACAAGGGAACTACTTCTATTTAAAGGAAGGGGGTTAACAAAAGTAAAAAAATAGATTAAAATAAAATAGGTGCACTACATCAAGAACTCCATGCAAAATGAACTCAGCCCATGCACAAATATCAGAAGCCATCCTATCAAAATCAAGATGGGTAAGGCATACAAATTAACATCTCATAGTCAATCCTCCCAAATACGTGGATGATTTTAAGAGCAACCAGAACCCTAAAGAGTCATTACCTTGTCTTTTCATCGCAGATTTGAATTTTTGGATTCCATCCTACCATGAATGGCCTCAGATTCTAAAGCAGGTACGATTCCGTTGTTTATAGCATCCTGTCCTGGGGAGACACCATTCTGGTTCCCAGCATAACGACTTTTCAATTGACTTGTAAACTTATGTTGTCGATTTGGTGATTGATCATTACTTCCCTGCAAAAGTATTCGAAAAAGTAGTCAACTAGGACTCAAACTTTATCTTTCAAGGATCAACATACGTATAGCAAAATGTTTTCAACTATATCATAACAGAAATGAAATATATCATTTCTACTCCGAGGAAGGAGCAAAGACGATAACAAATGCCTCGAATAAACACTATGTAACACAAAATAGATTAGGTCTCCAAGTCTGCGCACAAAGATTGGATAGGGAAACAATAGAGTTTGAATTAGAACGAAACATACCTTGGCTGAATTGCTGCCATTTGCTTTTGTAACCTCTAAACTTTGTTTTGATGAGCTATTTTCTTGATTCAATCTAACAATCTGATCCTGTGAATTTGAAACGATTGTGTAGTTAAACTTGTCAAAGGTCAGTACAAAATTAATATATCTTAAACATAGTATTCATTGTAACTTTTCTCTGGGAGAGATCATGTAATGCAAAAGTAATCCTACAGCATCTCCAAGAAAACTAAACGACTTTTGTTTTCGCATTTGGGCCCCAGGTTGGTAAGAGTATTCAGCATATTAAAGAGACAAGAACATCTATTGGAAGATTGGCTTATGCTGTGTCGGACATAAGAAACGAAAAAAAATATCTAAATATTACTGATATGAACCAGTTGAAAAGTGAAAGATTATGAAAATACCTCCGTTTCTTTTAATAAAGCTGCATAATTAACTGACAGTGCTTTAACTTCTGCCTCGGATGCTTGAAGTCTCTTGATTTCAGCTTTGTATTGCTCTATCTACAAGTACAAGGAAATTTATAATAGTATCTTATTTCCAACATCTATCGATGAATAAAACTATCTTTACGCAACATATTATAAGAAAAGACTTTAGAAAGTTAAGACTAGAAAATATTAAGAAAACCAAGAGTAATTAATGATCAGTATACATGAATTTCCGATTCGTTTTCATCCAAGAAACAAATTCATTTGACTAAGTGAAGTCTATATATATAAACAAATTCATCACTCCAAGTTCTTTAGGCCTGTGTTGGTGGTGGAAGCTAGTCACGTGATGAACAAGTTCTCTTGTTTTACTAATTACGTGATGTGAAAAAAAAAAAAAATGATTCGTTATCTAAGTAATTATGTTAACAATCAAAACGCTCTCGTTCAAATTTGGAATACTATTGATTTTTCATTATCCTAAACAAATAGCTTACAGCTCTAGTGGTATAAGACATTAGAGATACAGCATCCTCAGAAGAAGCAGAGTGCCTGTAAAACACCATCATCGTAACACATTAGGGTGCCTATACTGATTCACCATTCAAATACATCTCCAGCTACAGTTCAAGCAATGCTTCACTTAATTAACAAACCACAAAACTGAATAAAATTCCGAGGTTCTGTGAACTGTCACATTCCATTCAACATCCAAAAACGCGTAGGAGATCCAATATTCATGAACGTTACGCAAAAAGCTGTAAATTATTCGGTAATAATTTAATCACAGTAAGATATAGGTGTGGCACCTCAGAAGTATACGTAGGATCTATCCCGTTCGTTACAAGCGCACTTGACACCGATTTTGCACGCGCGAAACTGTGAGAATTCCTCCGATCAGTTAAAGGAGAATTCTCCTCGTTCGTCCTGCCGTTTATCTCGAGCTCCTCCTCGTCGTCATCTTCATGAACATCGAGAGCGATCTTATTGAAGTTCTCTTTCAAATTCGCAATGGTGCTCCACATTATTCAACCACCAAAATTCAAACACCAAATTCACCCAACCGAATTTATATGAGCAGCTTCTGAAGAAGAAGACTCTCGAATTTGCAGGAGATAGAGAGAAGATCGAATCGATAATGTTCGTTTGGATTGAATTGTTGAATGGCTTTTGTATTGAGGAGTGAATCTGTAAGAGTGGAAGTGAAATTTGGTAGATCTGAGGAATGTGAAGAAGGGAGAGCGCTTGATTAATTTTCTTCTACCTTTGGCGTGTTTTTGTTTTTAAACCTCTCAATATATTTGAATTTTTTTGTTTTTTCTACCGCTTTTAATATTTTCGCTCCAAATAGTGGGAAGCCGCGTTTTCTGATACGTGCAGGTACATTACAGCTAAAGAAAAGAAAAGAAAACGACTCCCTAAAGCGTTACGTTATTTTACGAACTCTTGACCCGCAAGTCAAATTTTATTTTTAGGCGCCATTGCTAGACCGACTGTACGACATTTCAAAATATTCTACCAAAATCTCTTATCACTTATCAGCAAGAGTAAAAGATTCTACTAACAAAGGTTAAGACAATTAGTGAGGATTGAAATCAAATTTCAGTAAAAAAAAAAAGGGTTCAATATTTGCAATCCTTTATGAATTATTAAATACAACCCAAACCAATGACACAGGCAAATTCCAATGATTCAAAATGACGTTATGATTCAACTAAGGCCAGAAATTCAGATTCCTTACAGAATATGGTTAAATAAAAGTTAAAATTGCCAATGTGCAGTTAAGCAAACGACGCGACACGCGAAACCCTCAACACCTCCTCCACAGGGCGACCCGAAAGCCCTTGAACCAGCGAAGCAGCGAGCTCCTTAGTGAGAACAGAATCCGAATCAGCTTCGCTTGGTGAGGAAAACTCTCACCAAACCTGGGAGACACAACCCTCGACCTTATTCTCCCTTGTCTTGAACTGGGCATCTAGTGGTTTGAGGTTTTTGCCATAGAACAAGAGCTGCTCATACTTTGCCTTCGGTTCCTGGACTGACTGGAAAAGCTTGACGATTTCTTGAAGCTTGGGAAGAAGCTCTTCAATGGGTTGCAGAGAAGTAGAAGTTGATGCAGCTGATGACGGGGTTGCTGATGGTTTCGTTGGTACCCTCTCGAACGAGATGGACTCCAAGAATGATTTGTGGGTGTTTGCGAGAAGAAAGTTTTATAGAGAGGGTTTTTGCAGTTCATGGAACATGTGATTCTTGTTGCGAATAATCGAAATGAACATGAGAAAAGTGAAATCGCAGACATGGTTGCAGGTCCAAAGGATCAACTCCAGCACCTTCGGAGAGTTGAGAGGCTTGTGAGTTGAGACAACAGGAGGAGTACCGGAGGATCGTTTTGTTTGGTTTGGCTTTTCTCTTGTTTGGCAGTTCATATTGGTGTCAAAAGTATGCTAAGCAAAACGTCATTTTGTAGAGCGCCTTTAAGATCTGCCCTAAACGAATTTACTAATTAGCTGAGGGGACCAAATAATTTTATTTATTTTTTGATAGAACGAATGCAACTGTATATATAACTAATTAATAAATAGAAAAAGGAGTACGATACTAAATGCAACAATAAATTTTGTATTTTACAGCATTCAGTAAAATTAGTATTATACCATGATTTTAAATTTAAAAGTAACATTTTTCAAATTAATTTTTAGAATAACTTTAATATCACTTACACATTATCTAGTCATTAGATAGTTCCACATTATTTTAGTAAAGTCTAAATTTTACCAAACTTGCTTAAATTATTTTTTTATGAACTCAATTTTTTAATGTGTGGCAGGGCAATTTGGGCATTGGAGGGGAGAAGAAGAGAAAGGGATTTGCTTCAATAATTTGGAGGCAAGGTTATAATTCAAAATGAAATAGGGGTTTTAAAGAAGAAGCCTTATTAAACAACGAAATAAGGAAATTATCATCCCTTCCTTTATCTCAAATTTAATTTTAAAGTTATAATAATAATTTCATTTGATTTACTCTCACTTCCTCTCCATTAAAATAACTTTCTTCGGTTCCAACTTTGAATCAAATATACCGATAGAAGCAAATTACAAGTTAAAATTAAATAAATTAAAGTACAACACTTTACATGTGTCATTCAAACAATTAGTGAGATTAAATTATCAACTTAACTCCATAACTAGAGAGGCAGGGCAATAAATTGATTTTGTTGACGTTTTTTTTGTTTAATTTTTGTCTTAGACAATCCTTTGAAGCCAAACACGACACAATTGTTAAGGCACGCTTATTCTGCATAAGCAAGATATAATTGCTGTCAAAGCTCATTGGAAACTTTGAGCAATATATTTGTCCTCCCAATAGTGTAGCAAACCCAAGATGGTGTCTCCAAATTTCAGAACAGAGCCAGGGATTCTGGCTAGGCTCAACAAAAATGGCGTCTGCATAATTATCTGTCATATCATTTTTCTCCACCTTGGTACTTATCACAACAAGAGGATCAGATGCCCGGGGAATTGCCATCTATTGGGGTCAAAATGGAAATGAGGGCACCTCGGCAGAGACATGTGCCACAGGAAACTATGAATTTGTGAACACTGCGTTTCTTTACCCTTTTGGCAATGGCAGACATAAAGTCATGCCAAGCCAAAGGCATCAAAGTCATGCTTTCAATTGGAGGTGGTGCAGGGAGTTACTCACTTGCATCCATAGAGGATACTAGGGAAGTTGCCACTTACCTTTAGAATACCTTCTTGGGAGAAAATCGTCTTTGCGCCCGCTCGGCGGTGCTGCTTTGGATGGCATTGATTTTGATATAGAAGGTGGAACAAACCAACACTGGGATGATCTTGCAAGGTATATCAGCAAAGGCAAGAAGGTTTTCTTGACAGCAGCTCCACTGTGTCCATTTCCCGATGCTTGGCTCGGAAATGCCCTTAAAACTGATCTTTTTGACTATGTTTGGGTTCAGTTTTACAACAATCCACCTTTCTAGTACTCTTCTGGGGAGACATTGTCAATCTTGAAGATGCATGAAAGCAATGGATTGAAGATATCCCAGCTACCAATATTTTCTTAGGGCAACCTGCATCTCCACTGGCATCTCACACAAATCTATATCTATGTGAAGACAGAACTAGCAATCGCGTTGTACAGATCATACATGGCTTTCCAAACTCTGCTAATTACAGCCAACAGAGACTTACTGGCGACAATAGATTTGGTGGGCACCATGTAATGTAAGCTAACTTTGGCAACAGGCAAGTCTTAGACAGCTATACATGTTTGGATCTCGCTCAATATTACCCTAACAATATATATATATATACACCAAAATTCAAAGAATTTCAGGAATGTTAATAGTTAAGTTCTCTTTGAAGATGACGATTTTTTAAGATAACTTAGTTTTGGGGTTCAGGGGCATCCAATGGATATATATATGAAAGGCCAATCTCCAAATTGAGCAAGAAAGGAATGCCCTTACTGTGTAAATTCCAAAAGCTGTGATGTGACTTAGGAAGAGCTTCTCATGATACTGGAAGACTTAGTCAAAATGGTAATTCGTAAGGGTATAAATCTCAAAACCCAAAAGAATCTGAAAACCCAAAAGACTCATTTGGGAAAATATCTCTTTAAAATACAAAACCATAAATTGATGACAATAGGGTAAACTCTCTTGTAATATACTCCCAAAACCTCTTGAACAAAAATTTTCCCCACTCACTCTGCGATTCACTTTGTTTTGGCTTATCTTCCTTCACTTCTTAAAGTGGGGTGGTCTTCAGTCGGATATTTACTCTTTTAGTATAATAATAAAAAAAAATTATTTTATCTATTTTGTTATTTTTTCTTAAATAAATATAGTTGTTAGCGTTTTTTTTTTTTTTTATAGTATGCATCAACATTATTTCAAGTGATTGTCAAAGATTAATTTTTTTCTACTCGAGAAAAATCATTAAATCAAGTGTAATCATTTTCAACACAATTTATCCATATACATCATTAGAAGTTCAATCACTGTCAACAAGCCTAAACAACCTATATGCCTTCTCATAGTGATATTTTTATTGAACATTTGCACATATTCTGTTAATTTTTCTTGAATAAATATGATTGTTTATAGTGTTATCTTTTACTGAATATACACCATACATTATTTTTTGGTAAAATATCATTATCAAACATTATATATTATATTATTATTATTATTAGGTATAAAGTATATTGTTAGCTATTTGATGCCAACTGTCAAAATGCGTATGCTAAAGTCACTTAGCGCTCCGATAATCTCCTCATCTTAAATCTACAATGACGCAAATGAAACCACCGTCTCTCAATGAATTGCCACCAACTGCCCACGTAGCGGTCACAATAAATATTCTGTCATTTTCCCTTCCAGTTGACTCCAAAGACTATCCTCCTTCCTCCTTCTTCCTTCTTCTCCCTCTTCTGGGGTTGCTTCCACCTTACTCTCTCTGGAGTTTGCTTACCTCTCCCACCAAAACCTAATCCTCCAATTTCCATCCATTAATATACTCACGATAGAGCATTAATAATTCTCTGGCGGTAGAATCTATGAGAGTTTGTTGGTTTTGGTTCCGTGCATCTTTGTTGTAATTGATTACTGGAAGTTTTGTTGGGTTAGACATGGAAATGGAGCAGCCGAGGCCGGTCAATCCAGCCATGACATTTGACGAGGTCTCTATGGAGCGCAGCAAGAGCTTCGTCAAGGCCTTGCAGGTTCTAGATTCTTCCAACTTTTATGTGTTTTGAGTTGTTTTTGGTGTGGGATGTTTGGGCTAGATCTGCATTTTTTTTGTCATTTGGGTGTTTTGGAGCTTATGGGTTTGTTTTGCTTGAATTCAAGTTCTTGCTTTGTGGATATGGTTTGCTGTTTAATTTCTGTATCCTTTTTCGGTTGTGAAGAACCTGCTGAAATACCGGGTTTGTAATAGCTGATTTATGGTACTTTTCTGGATTTTATTTGAGGAAAATGGTTTTTCCTTTTGGAATTGGAGAAGTTATTAGCAATTTAACGCAGAATGTTAGTTCAAGGTAAGCCAGAGTTTAGTTTCGTTATCTTCATGTAATTACAAGTTATATAGAATCGGGCGGATGTTGGGGAGTCTCCAGTCGTTTTAGTTTTTAGTTTAATGATCCTCAATCTGTTTGCCTTGTATGAGAAATACTAAAATCTGGTTTTTCCTCCCTGGTTAGCGTATAAACCTGAATTTCTAGTACGAGATTTAGGGTATTGTTGGATGCATAACACAATGAAGACACTTACTTATTTGTAAAATTCAGAGCTAGTATGAGATTGTGCATTTGCCGTTCAGAATGTTATGATCTCATGCATGTAACTAACTAACGAGGGAGTGCATGAAAAGTGGGTTTAGGAACCACTGTTCATAATTGAATACGACCGATTTTTAATTATAGAATAAACCTTTTGTATGACAGGATAAGTAGCCATGTTGGAACATGTTTTTCGGGACTCTTACAGAGTCAGATTTCTCTAACAATTGCAATTAAGTGAAATGAGCCTCTTGATGATATTTGTTTTTCTCACTTTAAGGGATTAATTTAATTATATACCTTCTCTTGGTATTGAAATGTTTGGTTGTTGTCTATCATTCGATTCTCATGTGATGGTTATTTCAGGAACTTAAGAACTTGAGGCCACAGCTTTATTCTGCTGCAGAATACTGTGAAAAATCTTATCTTCACAGTGAACAGAAACAAATGTAAGGATAATTGTTTTCTTACATGAAAATAATCATTTCGTTATCAAGTTATTCTGAGAGGGAAATTTTACTCTCTTCATTTACTTTGCTTCCCCCCCCCAAAAAAAAAAAATACAGCTCTATTCAAAGTGGTTGAAGTCTTGCATTGGGCTTACCATAAATACAAGTTTTATTTAGTTTTTTTTAGTTACATTATGCATTGGGCAATTTAGTAAACACAAGAACGTAGCAAATTCTCATTGAGGATTCGAGCATACTAATTTCCATGCAATGACTTTAGTAAATTAAGGAATTATACTTACTTTGAATGGAATAATAAACGTAAGGGTAAAAAGGTGGACAGCTGGAATTTGGACTCTATTATTTTTCATGCAGAATCATTTTTCATACATAACACTGAATTGCAAAGTGTAAGATTGTTTCTCATTTATGAGGTTGGTGAGAATCTATGTCATGGCATATTCTCATCTTTGACAGGTAACCACACCTGAACATGTCCTAGAGAAAGTTTCTTCAAATTTAAAATAACTGCCTTTGTAGTCGCCAGCAGGGGATGGCACTTTTAATGTATATTTGTAGATATGGTGATTAGTTTTAATTTTATAGGCTTAACTTTCAAAGGTGTACACGAGCTCTTTCACTATATGTTCATGTGTAATCTGCTAGCTGATATATGTGAGAATCAACAATATTTGCATGCATATGTGTCCTTCTGTACTTGAAATGCGTGGGATTTTTCTTTAACAAATGCTGTTTTATGTATCAGAGTGCTTGAAAACCTGAAAGATTATGCTGTACGAGCCCTTGTGAATGCTGTTGATCATCTTGGAACTGTGGCATACAAGTTAACTGACCTTCTTGAGCAGCAGACCTCGGATGTCTCAACCATGGACTTGAAGGTCTCTACCCTAAATCAGGTAAACCAAACGTGTTTGAGATATCATGCTAACATAGACATATATCAATAGATGAGGTTGAGTTAAACTTGTTTTCTTGCTCCTAGCAATACCTTACATGCCAAATTTACACGGACAAAGAAGGTCTTAGGCAGCAAGAATTGTTGGCTTTCATTCCCAGACATCATAAACATTACATTTTGCCAAGTAAGCTTAACTGCTATTATGTTCATGTGGAAGAAGTATTGGGTCTATTGATTTATCACTTTGTTTTTACTTATGGGTCTCTGTTTTGTTTAACGATGCAATCTAGATTCTGTAAATAAAAAGGTGCATTTCAGTCCTCACATAAAGAATGAAGCAAGACAAAGTCCTTTTCAAGCTAGAACTGGTCTTCAGTCATCAGGTGTGTGGTTGGGGAAATATTGTCCTTTCAGGAAATTTTGGTGTTGGTGTGACGTACAATTCATGTGTTTACAGGTTTTGCAGTAACTGACAATCTTATTTATTTGACCTATTACATGCAGGTACCCCTGCATCTAGAACTTTGTCATGGCATTTAGCTTCAGAAACTAAGTCTACCTTGAAAGGAACATCACATGCCTCAACAAAGTAAGAAGAAATGTTTTATATTTCAAGTCTATAATAGATATGTTGCCTTTTCTGTTTTATGCTCATACCATAGAGTGCTTTGTAGCTTTTTAACATATCCAATTGTGCAGAACTGACGACCCAAAATTTTCTGTCAAGGCCACTGGAGTTTTCCACCTTTTTGGTATGTGGGGTATAAGTATCCAGTATTGCTTGTATTATCATCAAGCTAAAATTGGCCTAGCGATGTGGTTTTCTTCCAGTAGTAAGGATAGTTACTTACAATTTGAGGGTATATGATTGTAGATAATGAAGACAGTGCCCGGAGGAAATCCTCATCACAAATTCACTTATCAAATGGAGGTCTTGCTTCTAGTCCAGCCATGCAAGCATTGGGAGTCACACGCAGGGTAATGTCCTATTCATCGGAAAGTATACATGCATGGCACTGTGCTTGATGGTGGTTACTTACTGTAAGATAGATATGAATTGGTAAATATGTAGTATGATAAGGTCATTCATATAATATTTGGCCTTTTCTGTTTGGCAACTGGAAGTTTGCTTTGAATCGAGTAGAAAAAATACTCGACTCGTGAACAGAACTCGGGAAAACGTATTTTTCTATCAATTGTTGCACCAAACACCAGAATTGTGGAAAATGGCGTTTATCCAGTCATTTCCCGTAAACATGGAGTCTCGAGAGATTAAGGATACATTTATTCGTGTTCCTTTTTGTCATTCAATAATGGAACCCTGTTTTCATCAGTGAGATTTTTTATGGGGAGGTTACTGACAAGTCCTTAATTGCAGGATGCATTGGAGGGTTTCAAATACAGGTCCTTTGACAACTTAAATCGGCGCGAGACCGCCCATGTCCCTACTCGCAGTAAAAGCGTGCTGTCAGCTTTCTTTGCCAAGCAAAAACAACCAAAACTGAGGGCCAGTCCTGTCGCATGAAGACTTCTCAAATCAAGATAAGGAGGCAAAGATGCCACCATGCAAGTATCTCCATGATGTTGGTAGAGATACCACCCATATACTGGGAATGCTTATTTTTCTTTTCTTTGGCCATGCGTTCTTGGAATTGAATCTTATTTTAATTGAAGCCTTTGAATAATGACCAACTATGTATAGTGCTGATAACAATGATGGTCAGGACCTCCTGCGTGTGGATTCTTACCCTTCATTACCTAATCTGTGTAGATTGCACGAGCAATGTACTTGTGATTTACAAATAGTACTCTGGCACTTGCAAATGTAAAATGTCTTATGGATGTTACGTAGTTGAGCCTTTATTTATTTTTTCTTTTTTACTTACCATCCATTATCTAACAATACATATAAATTACAAATTTCACTTAAATATAAGTCATTTGAAAAATGAATAAATAGTTAAAATTAGAGTAAATATATATTTTGGTTATTTATATTTAAAATTTTTATTAATATAATTTTATTATATTTTAAATTTATCAATTTGGTATGTTATATTTAAAAGTTTAATTAATTTATTTTTTCATATTTAAAATTTTAATAAATTTAATATTTTAAACTTTTAAAATTTATCAATTTAATTTGAGATAAAATTGATAAAAAATTAAAAGTGTGAATGATTAAATTGATAAATTTAAAATATGAGATACAAAATTAATTAAGTTCAAATGTAAAAGTTAAATTGATAAATTTAAAGTGCGAGAATCAAATTAATAAGAATTTTGAATGACTAAAATAAGTTTAAGGATTAAGAGTTTTGAATGACTAAAATAAGTTTAAGATGTACGTCAAATTAGGATTAGCGAAAAAACTATAATAAATGTAATTACATTCTTTTTTTTTATGTGATTTACACTATCCTTACAGTTTGGTAACACCGCGTAAAAAGACGGCAAAATAGCTAATGTGAAAATAGAATTACGTATGTGCAGAAAAGCAAAATAGAGTCTAAAAAAGAATAGGCAAAATAGACCTTTCCTTTTTTAATTTCAGAGTACACTTTGTAAGTTTTAGTTCTATCTCGGGTACATGGATCAAATGAACGTGGGTACCCGAATGCCAACTTAAGCGAAATCCCACCCTCATTCTACTTCTGATCCTCCAGCAACAGTGGGTGGTTTACTGGGAAACTTTGCTTCACTTCAGATCTGATCTGAAATCTAGTATGCACAAATCCCTGCACAACTGAGTTCCATGACAACAGAATTCACAATTTCTTGTCAAATTCTGTTAGTTTTCTAATATATATATTTTTCATAATTTGTGTTTCATATGTTGTAGATAAAGCTCTCTTTTGATTTTTTCTATCAATTTTCCCACTAAAACTTTAGCAAAATGTCATCAATTCTGCACCAGAGACCTATTCACAATCCGTTTTCGAATCCATTCTCTGTTTCTTCTCGTTCTTCATCGACTTCTCAGAGACCCATATCGATTTTCAGCCCCACCGCCCTTCTAGTTCTCTTGGCTCTCATGGTGGTGCTTGGAATTTTCTCGCCATGGGTGGGCATGCCTGAAGGTCTCTTCTCGGTTACCAACCCAGCTGTTTCGAAATGGCGCCGGTACACATTGGAGCAAGCACTGTCGTTTGTGGCCAAGAATGGGACTGTGATAGTGTGTGCAGTGAGCCAACCTTACTTGCCATTTCTGAATAATTGGTTGATAAGCATCACAAGGCAGAAACACCAGGACAAGGTTTTGGTGATTGCTGAGGACTACGCCACACTCTATAAGGTCAATGAGCGTTGGCCTGGTCATGCTGTACTCATCCCACCTGTTCTTGATGCTGAAACTGCCCATAAATTTGGTTCTAAGGTATGGGTTTTTTCTTTGATATATGCGTTTGTTCAATTTCTTATGATGTTAAGTTTGTACTTGTGGTTCAGTTTAAGTTTTACCTATGTAAACAGTTTGTTTGATTCAATGCTTTTAACTAGTTCTACCCTTTCCGGTGATTGACTTCACGAGTAAGGACTAGATAGTGGATATAATTTTATCAAATATCTGTGCTGGCTCGAAATGCTCACATCCTATAAAACCTTCTTCATATCATTAGATTTAGTTTATTTTGTTGGCATTAAAACACTGACTATGTTCTAAAGTTTATCTTTTGGCAAGATAATAGATCCGTTTCTGCCTCATCGACTCTGCTAAAATTCAGAGCATACTTGTTCATTTCATTGTCTAGGGTTTCTTCAACTTTACTGCCAGGAGACCACAGCATCTACTGCAGATTGTGGAACTTGGATATAATGTTATGTACAATGATGTTGATATGGTTTGGTTGGCTGATCCATTTCCTTATTTGCAAGGGAATCATGATGCGTACTTTACAGATGATATGACTGCAGTAAGTTTGCTGATTAACTTGATTTTTTGTGCTTCATGTCCATAACAAATATGGGAATACTCAGTTCAAGATGTATGCTGGACAATTTTTTTGGGACAAAATTGCGGTTTCGGATAATATTTCCTCTATTTTCTTAATACATAAGACATGATTTATAGTGCTTCCAATTGTTGGAGACCTATGTTGCATACTTTAGAATTGCTGGTTTTTAGAATTTAGCTTTTGTGAATAGTTAGTATGCAGTCTACTATATGGTTTTCCTTTTGGCTTGGGAATTGATGGAGATGATATTTTCTGGGGTCATTGTGCGTCCTGATTAAACTCTTCTTTTTCAATCTATGAATCAAATCTATGCAGACAAAATATCCTAAGATTCAGGATGTTTCTTAAATATGACATAGTAATATAGAAGTTAATTGATATGAGTTTCCACTTATCTGGTCCTATTAGAATTAGATTGGCTATAAGAAATAAAAAATGATGACCGTACATGTATTCAGTTTATGTCGAAGACATTGCAATTGATGTCATATCTGGTAGAGACATACTATGATACTTAAGGACATGCTGATAGGATTCTTGAGAGTCCTGCTAATCATGCTCTAATTCCTCCTCATTCTTCTCCTTCGTCTTCGTTTTATGATATCTCTTTCTTGCATTCTTGATTTCCTTGTCTATTTTCTTTGTGTGATCAGATCAAACCGTTGAACCACTCTCATGATTTACCACCTCCAGGGAAAAAGGGGCGTCCTTATATATGTAGTTGCATGATTTTCCTGCGCCCTACTAATGGAGCAAAGCTACTCATGAAAATGTGGATTAAGGAACTTCAGCTGCAGCCCTGGTCTAGAGCCCAGAAAGCTAATGATCAGCCTGCTTTTAACTGGGCTTTGATGAAGACAGCTTCAGAGGTTTGTTACATTTGTCTTATTTTCCTTCTGGTTTGTATAATTCCTTACACTAATTATACTATTTTGCTATATATTTTTTCCTTAAGAATATTTTGATGATCAATAGGGCATGTTTGGCTTTTTGCATGATCAATGTCCATGACTTCGTGTAGGTGGATCTGTACCTGCTCCCCCAGGCAGCTTTCCCTACAGGTGGATTATATTTCAAGAACAAGACATGGGTTAAGGAAACTAAAGGAATGCATGTTATAATCCATAATAATTATATCATAGGTTTCGAAAAGAAGATAAAGCGATTTCGTGATTATAGTTTGTGGTTGGTGGATGATCATGCCCTTGAGTCCCCTCTTGGTAGATTATGATTCTTGAAGAAACTTGTCCACTTTGAATCAAGCATTCATATTCACAGCATGCTTCAGCTCATCCTTTGTTGCAAGGTGGATACTGACTGAAGAACTTCAATTGTAGCTGTCAGACATACTCTCTTCATTTGGTGATGGTGTTTTCAGAAGAACTGTGTTGGATATCACAAGTCATGGTTTTTAGGGAAGTTGGTACAATGAATATGTTCTATCCCAGTTGTAACCACTGGTTGGAGAGGGGCCATTTTAGATTGCCCCACTTTTTTTTTTTTTTAATTTTTATCTTTGTCATAGTCCTGATGGGATGATAAAATCTTATTTTGAGAACCAAATTCAGGTTAACAAAGTACATGACTATTTTTCGTTTTGTCTCCCCTGTTGGCACTCCCTATATTGGTGCAGGTAGCAGTGACGACGATGAATGGACAATTTAGAAAATGTTTTTATATTTTATATTTTTAATTTTTTGAAAATATGTTTATTGAATTTTTCTACTTTTTATTTTCATTTTTAATTGTTACTTATTTTCATAGTGCCTAACAATAATCTTCAATAAAAATTATTGAATTCCCATAAAAAAAATTTAAAATTATTGAATTATTCTTGAAAAAAGAAATAAAAAGAAGTCTATAAATGAACAACTAAAGCAAACAGCCCATAGGGGGATTCCATCAAAACGCTTATGAGGTACCCATGCGCACGATTCCCAGTGGCTGGTGTTTTATTTATCGGAATAATTTCTTACTCGAGGTTAGAGGTTGTCACATGAATCAAACGTTATTTCTGTGCATGAGCGACAAGGATATATCCTGAAAACGATTAAACAAGGAAGCAATCGCGGTATTACAGATGAAATGAAGTAAAGACAAATAGAAGAACAAGTTTATTTTATTTTATCCACATGCCTCACTTCAATAAAAAAGATAAAATAAAATTTGTCAGTAATTTATTTGTTCAAATCAATGACAAATTTTGATGCTCAATTTTTATTTTAGTTGCCTTTTTTTTTTTATTAACGAATTAGATTATTTAATCTCTGTATTTTTTTATTTGAATCTAGTCTCTGTATGTACTATAACGTTTGTTATTTCTTCAAATAAAAATCCTTGTTTATTTCATTATTATTACACTTTGATATCTATATTGGATATTAATCTCACTTTAGACAGATAATTATCCCTGGTGCAGCATCTTTAATGCACGCGTTTGAATAAACGAGTGACACTATCCCTGACCCAGCACCTGCAGCTAAGTGTGTTTTCCGACAATTTTTAACTCAAAAAACGGGGGATATTAGATTAGATTCTTCCCCGAGTCTGTAGTTCACAAGCGATTTGTCTTTTGCATATTAACAGAAATCATTTCTTCTTCTTCCACTTCGGCAAAAATCAGTGACTGGCTTCTCTTCACTTTGACCATCCTTGACAGTGAAACAAATCCACGTCAAACTCATTGAAGGGTTGACTCTGGTTTTCCTTATTTGCATGTAGTTTTTCTCAAGCTTGAAGCTTTATCTGGTTCAGATTGATGGGACTGTAGATGGGTTCTTTGGAATCCGGGATCCCATTAAAGAAAGGGAGCTCATTTAGGTCTCAGTCAATTGGGAGAGGTGAAAGGAACCCATATTTGCAGAGATCCAGATCGATATTCTCACGGTTGCTTTTAAAGAAACTAGATTATATCCAATGGATTTGCACAGTGGTTGTGTTCCTATTTTTCATTATTGTTTTCCAAATGTTTCTACCTGGTTCGGTGATAGAGAAGTCAGAGAATTCTCTGAATGCCTTGAAGACTCGCTCTGGGAATCTATTGTATTATAGAGATACTGAGAAATATGTCTTGGACATTGGGGAGGGTACTAGATTTCTGCCTAGGATTTCGGAAAAATTCAGGAGACAATCTAGGGAGGAGAATCTGTTCAACCGAACTGCGCAATATTTCGGATACAGAAAGCCCCAGCTGGCACTGGTTAGTATATGAACATTTCTTTTGGCCTTTAGAGAGTTAATTTGACTTTTCACCTTTTGGGGATTACTGAGTTCTGAAAAGCTAATTATCCAGTCTAAATCCCTTCTATTATTTGCAACTGTGCTTGAAGGTATTTGGAGAACTGTCTGTTGATTCACAGCAGTTGCTGATGGTAACAGTTGCAGCTGTTTTGCTCGAGATTGGCTACGAAATTCAGGTAAGTCACTTCACTATTTGTTCTCAATCTTCATCATGGAAAGATTTAAGAGTGTTGAGTATGTTTTGCAGGTCATTTCACTTGAAGATGGTCCAGTGCGTAGGATTTGGACAAATTTAGGAGTTCCTGTCAGTGTCATTCAAACATGTGACAAGCGGGAGAACACTGTAGACTGGCTAAAGTATGACTCCTATTCTAAATTTAACACCTATGCTAGGCATATTTAACGTTTTTTAGTTCAAAACTGTTTGTTATCCTTGTATCTAATGACAAGGAAAACATATAACCAAGTTAAGGTTGGTGATATCTAAAGACAACATGTGCCTTTTGCAGCTATGATGGTATAATCGTGAATTCTCTTCAAGCCAAGGGTGCTTTTTCTTGGTAAAACCTCCTTATCTTATTATTCAAGAAGAAGGTTGATTTGTGGCTGCCACATTTTTTCCTATCACTGCCTATATACAGGTAACAAGAATGATTTTAGTTGTTACAGTTTCTTGCAGGACCCTTTCAAGTCTATTCCACTCATATATATTATTCATGAAAATACCCTTGCTTCTCGTTCAAAACAATATACTACAAGTGGGCAGATTGAAGTTTTGAATGATTGGAGAAGAGTATTCAACCGGTCAACAGTTGTTGTCTTCCCAAACTATGCTCTGCCGGTAATTTGAATATGACAAGTTAATAATTTTAGGCACAGGTTAGCGTAATGAATCTGTGCATGATTAATTCATAATCTATTGTGTAATATTGGCGCGGTCATTCCACTGTTAAACCCTTCCTTTCTTTATTATAAATTATTGTAGTTATAACTAATAACTAGAAAGTAGAAAGAGATAACATGCTCATTGTCATTTAAATAAATCTGAGTTACTGGGGGATGACTAATTATTTGCTACTACGTTTTCTCTGTAATTACAGATGATTTACTCAACATTTGATGCTGGAAATTTTTACGTTATTCCGGGTTCCCCCGCTGAACCATTAGAAGCAGATGCTTTTATGGCTTTACAAAATGATAATCTGCGCATCAAGATGGGCTATGGCAATGAAGATGTCATTATTGCAATTGTGGGAAGTCAGATTTTGTACAAAGGTTTGTGGATAGGGCATGCTTTTGTTTTGCAGGCTTTATTACCACTTCTTGCAGACTTCCCATTAAACGAAGACAATTCTAGTGCACATCTACGAATCATTGTGCATAGTTGGGAATCAACAAATAACTATAGTATGGCCATTGAGGTATGTATCCTATGTTCATTGCATTTAGTGGATATATAATTTTAAGTTTCTTATCACTTCTTCTGTTTTATCAGACCATGGCTCGTGGCTTGAAATATCCAAGAGGCTTTATAGAGCACATTGCTGGAGAATTGAATATGGATTCTATTCTTGGTTCAGCTGATATTGTGATATATGGATCTTTCCTTGGAGAGCAATCTTTTCCAGAGATATTGGTGAAAGCCATGTGCTTTGGAAAGCCAATTATTGCTCCAGATATCCCCATGATCAGGAAATATGTAAGTCTCTTCTCTACTTCCATCATCGAACCTACCAGGAAAATGAGATATTTTTCTTGTTCTATCAAATGATCTCTGTATTTAAGAGCAGACTACTAACTTTGGTCCAATTTTCAACTAGGTCAAGGACAGGGTGAATGGTTATCTTTTCCCTAAGGATAATAGTAAGGTTCTGACACAAATTATATTGGAAGTTATCTCAAAAGGTAAAATATCACCACTAGCTCATAATATTGCCTCAATTGGGAGAAGTACTGCAAGAAACCTTTTGGTTTTGGAATCAATCGAGGGATATGCTTATTTACTACAGAATATTCTCAAGCTTCCATCAGAAGTTACTCTTCCTAAGGATGTTTCTGAAGTATCTCCTAATCTGAAAGAACAATGGCAGTGGCATTTATTTGAAGCAGTTTCGAATTGGACATTCGAAAATAGGACATTAAGAAGTAACACATTTTTAGATAAATATGAGGAGCAGTGGAACATTTCTCAAAAAAGCAAATCCGGTGTTACAGTTGCTACTGATGATTCATTTGTATATATCATATGGGAAGAAGAAAGGTCTATTCAGATGGCCAATACAAAGAGAAGGAGAGAGGAAGAAGAGGTAAGATCAGAGAATATTGGATATTCTAGTTACAAAATTTTGTTAGTGAATCTTTCTTGACTTCAGTTTTCAAGGCTGGAAAATCTAGCTTAAATTCTGGTTGTTTGAAATTTAATGCAGTTGAAGGATAGGACAGAGCAGTCTCATGGAACATGGGAAGATGTATATAAGAGTGCGAAAAGGGTTGATCGGGCAAAACATGATTTGCATGAAAGGGATGAAGGAGATCTTGAGCGGACTGGCCAATCGCTCTGCATTTATGAACCTTACTTCGGTGAAGGAACCTGGCCTTTTCTACATCATAGATCTTTGTATCATGGAATTGGGTTGGTAAGTTGTATATTTATCTGCTTTTATGTTTTCAACCTAATAATCCATGTTATTTTTGTGCAAAGACCACCATATCTCCTTTTAAATAAGAATCTCTTTCTATAAAAACCCAAGATTATTTACAAATTGTTAGTACTGATTCAGTGACCCTTAAAAATTTCTTTTTCTTCCCTCCTGCAGTTTAGTTGGATACTTTTTATGGCTGAGTATGGTTTGAGTATGATATAAGAGAATCTATACCCTCTTCTACTGCAAACAGTGAGTGTCTGTTAATGTCATTCTGATACAATGCATGCGTTGGATGTTTGCAGTCCAGTAAAGGTCTAAGGCCAGGGAAGGATGATGTTGATGCGCCTTCTCGTCTTCCACTACTTAATAACCCCTACTACCGAGATGTACTTGGCGAATATGGAACCTTTTTTGCAATTGCAAACAGAATTGACCGTCTACACAAGAATGCTTGGATTGGGTTTCAATCATGGAGAGCAACCGCTAGAAAGGTATGTGATTGCTTTCAAAGTCCATTTGCTGACACTCTTTTTCTTCTCTGAAAACGTATATGATTTTAACAAAATTATTTCCTTTTTTCGTTATTAATATTAACAAGGAAATATTGAACTATTTTTCTTTCGTGTCTCATTCTGGCTCATTTGACACCTTATGGGGGCTTAAACAGACATCTTTGTCCAGAACTGCTGAAAATGCATTACTAGATTCTATCGAATCCCAAAGGCATGGGGATGCACTGTACTTTTGGGTACGCATGGATATGGATCCACGGAACCCTTTGAAGAAGGACTTCTGGTCATTTTGTGATGCCATTAATGCAGGAAATTGCAAGTAAGACATGTTTAATCTGCCACATTTTTCCTTACGCGCATGGTAGTTCATCTTCATTCTTTCTCATCTCTATATATTCTACATATTTAAAACTACGTCTTGATTTTCTCTGCATTGTGGTTGTGTGAAGGTTTGCTTTTTCCGAAGCATTGAGAAGCATGTATGGTGTAAAGGGTGATTTGGATTCTTTGCCACCCATGCCTATTGATGGTGACACATGGTCTGTCATGCAGAGTTGGGCTTTGCCTACCAGATCCTTCCTAGAGTTTGTAATGTTCTCAAGGTACGAGGTTGTCTGGGATGTCCCCGCTCGATTGATCCACCAAGGAAAAAGCGTTTATCAGAGCTTGTTTGATACTTAGATTACTAATATAAGCTTTTCCTTTGTGCAGAATGTTTGTTGACGCATTGGATATGCAGATGTATGATGAGCACCATTCAAGTGGACATTGTTATTTGAGTTTGTCTAAAGTAACTTACTTTCATGTAGACTTAGTTTTCTTTGCAAAATGTGGTTCTTGCCATTTTCTTCATTTTGCCAATCTGTCTGGACGTGCAAAACATGCAAATTGCAGGATAAGCATTGCTATTCGCGGCTTCTAGAGTTGCTAGTAAACGTCTGGGCATACCACAGTGCGAGGAGGATGGTGTATGTGAACCCTGAGACTGGCTTAATGCAGGAACAACACAAGTTCAAGAGCCGCAGAGGTAAAATGTGGATCAAATGGTTCTCATACAGCACACTGAAGAGCATGGACGAGGAATTGGCTGAGTTATCTGATTCTGGGAAGCTTAGCAGCAGTAGCAGATATCGGTTGTGGCCATCAACAGGTGAGGTATTCTGGCAAGGTGTATATGAGAAAGAGAGAAATTTAAGGAACAAAGAGAAGGAAAAGAAGAAGCAAAAGAGTAAAGAGAAACAAACACGAATGAGGAAGCGGCTTCGCCAACAAGTAATAGGAAAGTTTGTGAAGCCACCACCAGAAGATGTGGAAAGTGCAAATTCAACAATGCTTGCAACAAGAGTATCATGATTGAAATTTCTTTTCTTTCTTTTTTTCCAATTTTAATTTCATATATAAAATTTTTTTTGGCTCACTGCTTTGTTGTGATTTTCTTTCTGGAAGGATGCACAATTAATTATTTGAGGTTTTTGTATGGATAAACTGCATCCTTCTGGTCATTGATGCTGATTAACAGCTTAATGTGTAAAATAGGCTACATTCTTTCTCTCTCTCTTTTCTTTTTTTTTTTAGTTGGTTCTGTAATTTCTTTTTTTCTTTTTTTTCTCAGGATGATAGATTTTTAGAAAAAATAAAATAAAATAATAAGGTGAGGGTAGCTGTAACATTGAAAACACTTCTCAGTATGAGAGAAGTTACCCAAGTCTCACCAATACTTTATCTCCTACTTGACTTTTATTGCAAAGCGAAGAGCCCTAAGAAGGCACCAGCATCTCTCTAGCTTCGCAGAAATTGCATATAAGAGAAATTTTAAAAGCATCCAAAATATATCTGCTTTCAAGGGAGAAGTGAGCACTAACATTCCAATTTACTTAACCTCTTTTAAAGCTTTTTCTCCTAAATTCATATGTACACACGTTTAGTATTGGTTATAAAACTATAAATACTTACGAAAGACCGAAGCGGTCGGTTTGAAAAATAAAACCGACCACATTAACATCTCTGGCAAGAGGGAGACCGACTCTACTAGAGTCAACTGTGATTGATTGTGACTCAACTCAGGTACCCATGTGGCCTATGCCCTTTTATATAAATTCCATGATCGATCTTATCTATGAAATAATATATCAGTCTCAAGCCTTCTAGGCCAAGCTAACTCATAGAAATGTCCCAATGGCAAGGCTTTTCGTCACATAGAAAAGTTCCCTTTGCAATTTCTGTCAATATGTTCATATTCAATTTCAAGAATGAACCCACCACACGTCACACAATTTTTGCCTTTATGATTCCAATTTTGCTCAGTTTTCTCCAAATACAAAGCACGGTGATGGAAAAAACGCCCGTTAAGCTGAACGAATTGACCACCATGGCTTCTCTTGCTAGCTTAGTGGCTTATTACTTGGCCTCTGTGGCTAAGTTCATGTTTCCTACTTATGCTACTCAAATTGGCTCCGTCATGCAAATTTTTGGTTCATGTTCTGTCGCATCGTTGGTGTTCTTGATTGTGCCAAATTCATGGTGGTCTGTTAAGTACATTGTCTTGATAGTAATTGTGATGGTTGAGTTGCTTCACTTGTTCCAAAATTTCTATGGCTGGAATCTCCCTGGATTACACGGGCAACGACGGGAAATCAGGAAGCCTCATTCACTGTTGCCTTTGGTTCATGTGAATCAACATTATAATTCGCATTGGACTATTTAAAAAATGGACAACAATGGTGACTATTTAAAAATGGAGCCTCTTTTTCTTTCTCTCTTATTGCCTTGCATGCTTGACTGCTTTTCCCTTCTAATTCTCAATGATGTTCTTGTTTTCGGTTGATCAAATCATTGTACAGTTATAACTTACTTGTCAAGGAATATGTAACTGTGGAATAAAAATTCAAATGTTTATATGTTTACTTCTTTATTGTGATGTCTCTTCTTCCAATGTACTTTATAGGATTAATTTTCAGAACATATCATCAATCTCTTCGAGAATTTCTCAACTATCAGATAGTTTCTTCTTGTTTGGTGTCTAGAGCAAAAGGGCACGCCATTAGAATTTCTCAAGAAGATAAGATCAAGAATTATCATCATATAAAGCAGTAATGGTTTTTCCTCCCTCGTCAAATTCTTGGAGCTGCAATAAACAACACAAAATGATTATAGAGACAAATAACAATCTAGCTGAGACCTTCTTTAATCAAAAAGAAAAAAGAATCCATGGTGTGTTATATGAACAAAGATTATATGAGCCACCAGCTAGAAATTTCAATACCAAAAGATTTCAATAATTCTAATTTCTTTTTCAGCTATACCATAATAAATGCTTAAGTTTCATCTATCTTAAGAGAGAACCAAGTAATGGATATATCACAGAAATCATTTGAGTCATGAATGAAAATAACTACGTATTACATCAATAAGCAGGAAAGAAAAAATGATTTTACTGCCGTAAACTAAAAAATTATTAGTTTATTAAAAAGATACTCACTTTATACTGGATAGAAAAATTGATGAAGTTGGTATCGACCAAAACTCGATATGGAGGTCCCAACTGAGTGTTGTATTGGAAGAAAAGTTCAGAAGGATAACTTGGGCTTTATCACACAAATTTAAAGCACAACTCATTTAATATAACTCAAACATTGAAAAGCTGATGAAAGTGAAATAAAAAGAGCTAGAACTCAAGCTTACACATTTCTGGGAAGCTTTTCTTTGAGAGGGTCCTTCTTATTTGGGTTCAATACCACTTCCTTATAGCTGAACTCGGAACAATATATATTATTAAAAAAAAAAAAAAACTATAAAACCTTATGCAAAAGACAGAGCACAAACAAAGATATCAAGGAACAATCATTAAAATCTCACTTTTTGATTGCTTTGTGAGAGACGACCTTCTTCATAACCACAAACTTGGGACCCTTTTTTGCTTTGCCCATCTCGTTGGTTGAGCACAAAAGAATCTTACGAACTGAAAATTATGCAAAATCTTAAAAGCCGTTCCTTGTAGACTGTTTCAGAACCTGCTTCAGTCTTCAAAAAATCAAAAGAAGGAAACTTGTAGGCTTTCGGACTCGAGAACTTCTCAAACAAGACAACTTAGTGAGAGTTTTGCCGCATGCATGCGTCTTGGGTCGTTAGTGTCTCAGAGAGGATGAAGAAGACGGGGAAGAGCACGTGTGAGGAAACGTTATTATTTTTCTGGGCCGGGCCCAATAGATGATGGTCTAGTACAATCAAAGAAAGCCCAAATCAAGGTTGGGCTTTATTAATTTGAGCTTTTTCTTTTATGTTGGGGATTATAAAAAAAAAAAAAAGTGAATGTGGAATTTAATAGATAAATTATTCAAAAGATTAATCCTAAAAATCTGAATGAGATTTTGAGGTAACCAATTATATATCATTGCGAGAGGAAGTTGAATTCAAAATCTGGTGCTGATAATAAAAATGAACTCTGCTATAGGGCTTTTGATATATAATTTTTCAGTGAAATTTGCTTACTATTATTATATATTATATATATACTATTAAAGATAACACATGCTCGGAAAAAATAAATAAATAAAGATAACCATATAATTGACAAATAATTTTGGGGATTAAATCTTGAATTGAGGAACATATTATTTGATAATATACTATTTGTAAATTTATAAAAATAAAGTGGTGTATTGTTATTAAGTAGTGAGTCCTACTGCTTCATATTACATCCCATGCACAAGGAGGGAACCTTTATTTTATATATATGTATAGCCCTAAAGTTCAAACGCTAGGTTTGATATTGGCACTGTACCCAGTTGCCTTATCTGCTTTCCTATTCCACAGCATGACACCTCCATACTTGTCTGATTTTTTAACAAAAGGCAATACTTGATTCTTGAGCGTATTTGGATCCACGTAACCACTCCCAGCAATATCTTTGGCCGGTGAGGCGGGAACTCCAACAAAAATCTTGCCAGCCTTGATAGAGGTCCACTGGTTCCATGAGCTCTGAAAGATGCTAGGGTTCCCAGAGTCAAATTGACAGTTGTTGTTGTAAAATTGAACCCAAAAGTAATCAAATAGCCCTGTAGCAAGTGCCCCCTTTAGCACGTCATCAAATGGACACTGTGGCGCAGCGGATAGCAACACCTTTTTCCCTCCCTGATTATGCCCTGCAAGACTCCTAGCAAGTTCAGCATAGTTGGCTGCATCACCATGTGTCGTACCTGTCAAAAACCAAATCGAAACAAAACCTTAAGCCCTTAGAAAAATGCCCATGGATTGATTTATATTATATCTAATAGATTCTTGCAAGTGAAAAAACTAACGCTATTAAGAAAAGAGGCATCAATATGGTTTTGTATAATATATAACACTACCTTCTATGTCAAAATCTACACCGTCCAAAACGGCATCGCCTAATGGTCTTGAGCTTGATTGGCCCCCCAAGAAGTTGTTCCATATGTAATCTGCTAGGTCTCTGGCTTCCTGGGGAGATGAAAGTGAGTAGGTATCAGTGGCACCTCCGATTGAGAGCATGACCTTGATGCCTTGGCTCTGGCATTTGTGTATACCTTGGCTCACTACTTGGCAACCGTTTGATGCAGGGTCACAATGACCTGCCAGGTTGATTTGACGTGCTCGGCCACTGCCAAAGCTTGAGAGGAATGCTATGTTAACAATTTTGTAAAGGCCACTGTTGCATGTATCAGTCAAGGTGCCTTCGTTGTCCAGGTTTCCCTGGCCCCAGTAAACCACTATGCTGCCAGGTCCTGCAGCATTTGATTTGGAAACCAGGGCAAGCGAAACCAAGGTGAGAAAAACCAAAGGGTGATGAGAAGGTTTGTTGCTCATGGTAACTAAAGTATGGGAAGTTCAAAATGATATTGATACCTCAAGTTTCCTCTGGTGAATGCAAGCTTTTATAGAGGCTTAAACTTGATAGTGATATAAGCCTGGTAGTCAACAATGTTACGTAATTTTCTGTTTTATAGGAATTGTTATTGAAAATTGGAATTCTGCCATTTGCTCTTTGCCTTTCCAAAATCAGGTTTTCTGTCAGAAATTAGTGAATGATCAACACGGTTGACGTGATGGATCAGATGAATCAATTACCAAAAGCCATTTAGAGAGGAACAATGATCTTCACTAAATAGTTTTTTTCCCCTTTAATTTCCCTACTAATTTCATTGTCACTGCTAATTACTTTCTTTAATAAACTATATTTTTTTAGTATACACTGCTTTGATCTATTCAACAAGTCAGTACTTTATGTCAGTGATTATATTTATTGTATCAATTTTTTATGACAAAAAATTTGGGTCCACACCTTGACTAAGTGTTGAGATGATGATAGTTCTGGATTACTTCTGTACGTGGAAACTTGTTACGAAACGGAAGACCAAGACCAAGACCAAAACCTTATCTTATCATGGGCGGCTTCGTTGGTCTAGTTGCGTGTAATTTTGAGATTTCTCTCTGCCATTCTTCTTTGATATTTCTCTTCAATTATATTTTGCATTGTCAACAATAACGTACAATATACGAGGCAATGGTTTTTGGGTACTTGTTTGCATTTCCTAAATTTACCAAAACTCCAAAATGAATGGAAAGTTCGCCTATACTTTTAATACACATTTCCTCCGACAAGTTATCGTATTGTCATCTTCCACGTACATCAGCCTAAACGCAAAAAATATATAGGCTTATTTTACAGTTGTCGCCCTATATCCTTTGGAGTTTTCAGCCAGGGGAAAGCTATATTTAGAGACATAATTGTCCCTGTACATTTTACAAGCATTAGCATGGTTTGGGCAAGAGTTTTGGCCAACTCTTTTCAATTTCAAAGTATTTACCTAAACTCCAAAAGGAATGGTTGCTATAATGAAATTAGTCAATACTCTTAATACAAATTTCCACCAAGTTATTACTCACCATATTGGCATTATGAATTCACGCCAACCCATATGTAATAAATCTGTAGGCTTGTTTTTACAGATGTCGCCCTTGTATCATTTGGAGTTGGCGTTTTCAAGATGAACACCAGTGCTCTTACGAATAGCAATGTTCCCACTAGATATTCTAATTAACCTCAATTGCTCAGAAATAATTGTATCGAATGTTGGAACAAGGATATCATGAGGACCAGCTAGCCAGGTCAAGTTTGGATTTTTCCTGATATGCCAAAGTTGAACAGGAAAGCTCTATTCAGAGAAGTAATGAAGCAAAATTGCCTAGCCACAGGCACCGCCATCAATGGGCAGCATCACCTTGATTCCTTAGCTCTTGTCATGTTCAATGTCACCACTCAAAGAAGTGTAAGTTGAGTCACAATATTTGACCAAGTTAAGAACTGGGTTTATTGGTTATTGCCAAAAGTGGCCAGAAAACGAACTCCTTAGAATAAAAAATGGAAATAACCTTCCACAAAGAAAAAGAAAGGATGGAAATAAACATTGGGTATGAATCGAGCATTTGCGTATGGGCTCTATCCTGGATCAAGCCCAGTACAATATGCCATGCCGACAATGAACGGTTGGACATCTGGGCCCAAAACAATACCGGCTCAGCGGATTAATACATGTTTTTTTTTTCGGTTATGAAAATTAGATAGATCTTTGAATCTAGAACCATACCCGAACACACACAGCTACAGCGTGGCACTGCTCGGACAAGGGAAAAAAGTTATCCACGTGGCAGTGGCGACGAGGCGCGAAAGTTCCAGACGATTCAGGCAGTAGGTGACGCGCGAAAGATCTCGATGACAGAGGAAGGATAGATATTTGAATATTTCTCTTCATATTTCATTCTAGCTGTAATATAAAAGGAGTGAATATCTGTCCTGTTTCATTCGAAGATTGTAGCTTTGATCGCATACTGCAAAAGAGAGAGGACACACAGAAACTTGATTCACTGCTTCGGGTTAGTGGATTGATTTGCACAGATAACTAAGTCATTGGATTGTGTGGAACCGTTTGGCTGGACCTATTTGTTTTCTGAGAAATTTTAATGTAAGTGATTCCCCTCCTTTCTCTGCTTATATTATGGTGATGTTAGTTGCGTAAATTTGTTTTGAGTGCTTACTGGTTGCTAAAAAGGTTAAGACCAGGAAAATGAATTGAAATGTCATGAATCTTGCTGCATTCTCACCGTGTCTTAGTGCTAAATTGATAATGAAAGAAAGTGATATCTTTTTAGACTTGATTCAAGGTACAGTGGATACGAAGTAATCCGACAGAAGAAATCCAAAGGAAATTTTGGAATTTTATATGGGTTTTTGAAGTGTTGTTAAGATTCCTCCCTGTATGTGTGTTGCGTTAGGAAGAATATTCAAATGCTTTTGTTTGTCTGTCTTTGGAAAGAGGAGAAATTGTTGCGCTATCTCATTTTTTGCATTAAAGACGTCACTAATTTTTTTAAATTTATTTCTCTCCAAGAAAAAATTATACCTCGCAAGCAGCTGGTGTTCTTTGTTTCATTCTTTCATTTTACTGATCTTTCTTCTCCAAAATTTGCATGAGAATTTTAGTATTTCATATTATATCATAATTCAAACTCTTCAAATTCGATTTCCATTCTTACTGGTGGTCTGTTATTAATGCAGATAAAGTGTTTTACTGACCTTTTTAGCTACTTAGAGCGAAACCAGACATGATGCCTGCATATGGAAGCATGGACTCACACCCCTATCAGAGAAACCAAATGCCATTCCCTCATTATTATCATCCTGCCTTTGATGTTCCCCCTCAAGCGAATGTGGATCCATCCAGATCAACCTTGGCTTATGAGCAACCTTGGCCATATGCTGGCAGCTACGGTTGCCCAACTCCTGTCCATTTTTGCTGTGGCTATAATAATTATCCCAGTTATTGTAGCTACAGACCTGCTTATCCTCATATTCCTACACCACCACCAATGTACTATCCTGCACATGCCGAATCGTATTCTATTCCTTGTGCTCCTCCACAGCATTATATTATGGACCTGCCTAGATATGAATATGATAAATGTATGCCCAGAGAGTATCATTGTTGTGGATGTCCTAATCATCCACTTCACCAGAAGGAAGATAAAGGTGTAAAGATTGAAGAGCATGAACCTGATACCGAAAAGAAGGCGAATGATGGTTTGGTACCAACTCAGTTGGTAAACTATCCATATCCATTTGTCTGGACTACACCAGAGTACATGAATAACAAAGAGCAGAAAAAGCCTGTCGTAGCTGAGATGGATGACCAGGATAAGGTATCACATGATGCAAAGCATTCTCAGTATTTTAGAGATGAGGGACAGGAGCCGAGATCCTGGAATGGGTGGCTCCCCTTTGATGCGAAGACACTCCCAAAGATGATCCTCGATGGAGATGGCAGAAGAAACCAGCACCAGCAAGATGATAAAAATAGAAGGCAAATGGAAGACAAAAGAACAAATCAGAATCAGCAAAGTGAAGATAAGAGGATGGAATTTCCATTTCCTATTTTCTGGGTGCCTTACTACAATAAGCAGGAGGAAAGTGGAAGGACAAACGATCAGGCCAGCACTCCTACACCAACAACCATTGAAGAGGTACCTCGTACACCCAAATTTGTTCCAGTGAATATTGGTGACAGTGATGCAGACAGAACTAGCTCCAACAGAGATGAACCCGTAAACATAAGGGGTTCAGATGTTACAGAAAAGGTCTCAAACAAAAAGAACATCCCAGTGAAGCAGATGGAAATGCATCAAACGGAGGATGACTCTAAAGGTAGTAAAAGAAGAGAAAGAACTATTCCTGTAAAGCAATTGGAAGAGAACATGACAGACAAGAGCTCTAAAATTGGTGCTAAAGGATCCAAGTTACCTCCTGTCTGCCTGAGAGTTGATCCATTACCAAAGAAGAAAAATGGCAATGGAAATTCAAGGTCCCCAAGTCCTCCAGCATCAAAAGAACATTCCCAGGCGACAGCCGGTGAAACAGCTAAGGTTATTGCTTCGCCTAGCATGAGTGGTGCTCAGCCTGACTCAAAACTTCATCATGCTTCGAACGCCAATAACAAAGTTAAACACAAGGAGGAAAATGTTGAAGTGTCTATGAAGACTAATGAAAACAAAGATGACTACCAAAGGGATAAGTCTAGGAGCCAGACAACTTGCAACGTGCCCAGCGGAGCCCATGAGAACAGTTCTGGTATAACCACGAGGAAGGAAAGCTGGTCAAATGGTAATGCATGTATAGCTGAAGAAAAGAAAGAGGAGGGGAAGGAAGAACCTCTGATAAATGAGGAAGAAAATGAAGCAAGGGAAGCCCGGGACTCAACTAGAGATGATGATAAAGGTCAAAAGATAAAGGTTCTGTCAGATATAGAAGCTGCTGTTTTGATACAAGCTGCTTATCGTGGTTTCCAGGTTAGGAAATGGGAGCTGTTGAAGAAATTGAAGCAGATAGCTGAAGTCAGTAAGCAAGTAGCTGATGTTCGTGCTCAGATCCAAGCATTAGAAGCTTCTTCAGGTCTTCAAAACGATGACAAGCAAAGAGTTGCAATTGGAGAGACCATAATGAGGCTCTTACTAAAGTTGGATACTGTTCAGGTACGTCTAAGTTTAACCCTAATATTAGGTCCAAAATTTTTGGGGTCTTCGATTCATCGTGAGTACATTGACGATTCAATTTCATGCCATATCTGTAAAAATACTAAAAAACGTACTGTTAATAATAATATTATAATTATAATTACAATTCATAAAATAATATAAAATCATAATATATTATAATATAGATGATATGAAAATTATAATTTAGAATTAAATAATATAAAAAATACAGATGCATATTAGTTCTACTTTAGTAAATCACATGGATTGAGTGGTACTTTGCAATTTGTATCGACGGCATTGTTAAATTTGATATTTTTGGTTTTTCTTGATTATTTCCTTTGTCATATGTATCAGGGCCTGCATCCAAGTTTCAGGGAGATGAGAAAAACCTTGGCGATAGAGCTAATATCAATGCAGGAAAAGCTTGATTCTGTAACAGCTGAAAAATCTCAGCAACAGATTCAAGAACTATCTGAGATGAGACCTGTCGAAGATATTCATCCAAGCACTGTCAGTATAAACTCTGTTCAAAAGCATGAAGGAGACAACGTTGCAGCACCTGGGAAGGATTCTTCTGAGGGCTCAAATACAGAAAGTCACGACATACAAGAGCCATGTCAAGATCAGGATTCCTTGAAGACTGGTATTTCTGGCCTGAAGACTGAGACTCGGGGATTTGTGGCTCACAATTTACCAGATGATGACAAAAGAGAATCTCGGTCAGAAATCAGTCCAGTATCCAACAGAGAAATCAATCCAAATTCAGCTCTGAATGACGTAATTAATGAGGATGCTGGCCAAGCAGTTACAAATGATGTATGTAATTTTGAAAGTCCACTCTACGATACTGATCAGGTGGGCATGGAAAATGAAACTATATCAGAGTGTGAATGTGTCCCCACTGAGGTAGAGGACTTGGATGTGCTTGCTTGGAAAGAATTGCCGCAAGGTGTCAATGAAGAGGAGCCCGTTCATTTTGATTCTGGGAAGTTAGTTCAAAGTGATATGGAGAGGCCCGAACAATCTGAGGTTTCTACTAAAATAACGGACAATAATTCTCTGGTCATGGCAGATGATTTAGCACCAGACGAGAAATTTCCGGAGATTGAGGCAATGGCAGAGTTGCCAGTGGGAATATTGGACGATTCAACAGAAGATGGGGAATATCCAGCGATTGAGGTAATGGCAGAGTTGCCGGTGGGAATATTGGACGATTCAGCAGAAGATGGGAAATATTCAGCGATTGAGGCATTAGCGGAGCTGCTAGTGGGGTACTAGATGAGGATATCACGACATCTCAGTTTGACAATTATCAGGATATGAAGTCTTCTCAATTGGAGAAGTCTGATGTTACTGAACCTGCAACACAGGAGTTTCTACAAGCTGCGGGAGAAGGTTTAGCGGATGATATTTCAACTGAAACTCAAGTAGAAGAGCAGCAGCAGCCGCTGGAAAAGCAAGGAGAGGTGCAGTCTAGTGAGGAAGTAAAAGTTGAGTCTTGGAAGGATGACAAACTCAATGAGGAGGCATTAATGGATATAGAGGTTAAGTCCGGAGAAGATGTTGACAATGGCAATGAGCAATTCTCTGCCATACCAGAATTACAATCAGTTCCTTCACTTTCAGGGACACCAGTGGAAGCAAATGATTTCTATGACATTCAGTCACAGCCAGCAGATCGGAGAATAGATCCTGAGATGGATGCTCCCATGAAGGATGTTGAAATGGATAATAAAGCACTAGTGGAGAAAGTTACACTCCAAGATCAGCAACTTGAGAATGGAAACATGGTTGATGGGCACGCACTCGATGCTAATGCAGAAACTTCCACCAAGGAGAAAGATAAAGCGATTCTGCCTGTATCAGAAGAGCTACGCTTGGCCGAGCAAAATAAAGGACTGGATGGTGATAAGCAATTAATCGAGGAAAATAAAAAGTTAAGGGAGATGACGAACAAGTTGCTTGAAGCTGGGAATCAGCAGTTAAATGTAATATCTGATTTGACAGGCAGGGTGAAGGACTTGGAGAAGAAATTAGCGAGGAAGAGGAGACTAAGGACAAAACGGTACAGACCAGCCACTTCGTGCATGAAATCGTCAAATGACTTATCACAAGTTAAATCTGTTAGGGTTGCAATGTGATGGTTTAACTTAAATCTCTCTTTTGGCTAGTGTGATGTTGTAAACCATGCTGTCAATGCAAAAAGTGGAGTGTCAGCCCTGTTGAACTGATATACATGTTACACTTCATGTGTGGATATAGATGAACGACCTTTTCTGGCAGTTTTTTAGAACTATCGTTTTGTTCATTCTGTCTTCTTATTTTTTTTGTTTCTTCACCAAGTGAGGCCTGCTTTTATTAAGACTAATGTTTATGCTCATGTCCATTCACATGGAAAGCTACACCAAGATGAATAATAACACAAGATGTCCCAATTACCCCACGCGGGGTGACAAATCTTCTCCTCTGCTGATCCCTCTTTTATCCATCAAGGTATTAATGTTTGCTTTGAGATTTATAGGGCACGTAAAGGGTTCGCAGATTCACTAATAGGGATTGCCCAGTGTGATGCTAAATTACTGTTTGGTTGCCATGAAACTGAAAAGAAGGGTAAGTTTGAGGACAAAGAGAACCCACCAGTGTTCGATTGTCTATGATGATGGAGATCCTTGTTATCCTAACATGTTTGAATAAAAAAAAGATACTGGATTCCCTCATATGTTGGAAGAGAAAAAAGATGAAAGGGTGAAACGATCGGCTTGCGTAGAGATTGTGAAGGGTTCAAGGAGTATGGGAGTGTTGAATGTGGAACTGGAGGTTGGAGAGATCATTTCATGCGTTGGCAAGTATCAGTGGAAGGACATGGCTATGCCTTATGATGAATTCATGGATCTAACAAGTCACAAGAAAAGTAATAAGAGATTTCTATGGACGTGCTTCAACGTCCCAGCAGCAAACACATGGATTTTTAAGCACATAAACATGTGTGCTGTTGTCTATGTTTTTATGAGATGAAGCCTAGCTCTTCTTAAATCTCTTTTCTGTTTTTATCATTTCTTTTATAAAAATTTATTTATTTATTTAATTGTGTTAAAGCCTCTTTTTATTCCCAGTCCTTCTTGGACTCTGTTTCCTTGCCTCTCAAAATCCAATCAAACTTAATAAGTTATGATAGAATGTTGTGTTTGGGTAAAAAACTAATAATGATAGCATAATGTGTTTCATAATACAGTTAGCAATAAAAAAAAATCATGAGAAATAAATTAAAGAAATAATTGAATCGGAGGTGCCGGGCTTCCCTTTCAAGTTCACTACATCATTACCAACAAACCCGGTCCAGAAAACATGCCAGTTCGGTTTTACAAAACAGGCCGGCCCAATAAACCCAACATGCGAAAATCTGCCTTAACGAGACTTTCTTTCGTTTCCTTTTACATGATCCTACTTACTTTCGGTCTCTCGCAACAGCCAAGACCATTTCTTCCTTTCCCACATTCTCGCTTAGGGGAAAATTTTCACCTGAGACACTGCTTTGTTCAGCTCACAACGTGGTTTTTCCTGATTTTATGTTTCTTGGACTGATCACGGCCGCTGATCTCGCCGGAGATTGAAGATGGGAATAAAGTTGTAGAGAGAGACTAACGATGCCGGAGACAACGACGCAAGTCTTGGAGATCAACTTGATCTCAGCACAAGGTCTCAAGCCACAATCCTTTAACCTGCGAAGGATGCAAACATACGCAGTCACCTGGGTCGACCAGCATACCAAGCTCCGAACCCAAGTTGACAAGCTCGGCGGCGAGAACCCCACCTGGAATGACAAGTTCCTCTTTCGCGTCACTTCCAAGTTCCTCGCCAGCGAGACCTCCGCTGTCTCCGTAGCCATCTACTCCGTTGGTTGCTTCAAGGACCACCTCATTGGCACTGTAAGGTTCCTCATCAGCAACATTTTTCTTCCGGAAGAGACAGTGGCGGCGCCATAAAGACCCCATCTTTCACGGCGCTCCAGATTCGTCGGCCATCGGGGAGATTCCACGGTGTCATGAACATTGGTGCCATGGTGCTTCCGTCGATGAATGGAGTTTCGGCAATTGGATACCACAATCTAATGGGGCAGAAGATACAACGTAGCGGGAAACGCCATGATCAGCGGGGAAAGTCTTTCTCGAAATCGAAGAATAGAGATGAAACTTCTACGTCTGGTGGGTTTTGTGAGAATTCTTTCCCCGAGTCAGGCGATGTCTCCGACGGCGCAGAATCATCGAAGGCGTCATCTTTGCCCGCTTCAACGGTGCTCAGGGATAGAAACAGGGTGAGGGAAATGGCGGGAAACAAGGATTCGAAGTCAACAGGTCTCTTATACGTGTTGTTGATGCAAGGGAGGACCCGTCTGAGTCAGTTCAACTCGAATACTAGTCCGGGGACCCGAAGTAGGGAACGGTAAAGATCCGATCGAGGCTACGATGAAACCAGTCGGACCGGTTCTCATCTAAACGAATCGATCATGAAAAGGCTTCATCTGATTTTGACCAAATAGGACTTGAAAGTATAGGTGATGGTCGGTGGAGATTATCGGTTAGAACTTCAAAGTCAAGGGGATTAAGGGTAGATATCATTTTGGGGGCTCTCTCCTCCGTTTGCTGTACGGGGTTGTTGTAACACTGTTTCTGAAGATCATAGCTAATATTGGCTTTGAATTCAATCCTTCAAAATCCTACAAATTTGACATTTTTGCTACTAAATTGAAGAACATCCTACTGAGTAACTGATTGAGAATGAAATGGGTCAGATGGTGAATTTGGTCTGGGCTTATTAATTGATTTTTTTTATGAGATTGATTTTTTAATAAACGTAATTAATTGATGTAAATAATTAAAAGTTTTTAATATTTGAAAATACATAAAATAAAAATCACTAAATATATATTATTATATAGAATTTTAGGCCAAGACTGGATTAGTTTAGATCATGAGTAGTTTCACTGAAACCATATTTGAATAAATATTTTGGGGGTTTTTTTAAAAAAAAAGCGATGGGTGTAAAGGGGTGCAAAAATTCACCCCAAAAGAAGGTTGCGGCCTATATCCTGATTTTTGGGTATTAACATTGACTGGGCCTGCTATAGGGTGACATTTGGACCAATGCTTCATAATGTATTCCTTCTGTGCTATACATGGATTTTTTTTCTTAGAGCACGACAGTAAATATCTATTAATCTAAATTCAAACGCAACAAAATTTTCTTAACATTGTCTTTGGACAATTGTGTGAGTGAGCCTGTGCCAATTCTTTATGGATCCCAGACATTACCATAGTAATAATATATTAGCTTAATATATTCTTATTTTGAAAAGTAAAAGCTTTAGCCTACTTTAAGTCATTGAATTAATTCCATTTTAAGGCTTAAACAATGCGAATGGTATTGGCATTTTTTTGTGAATTGATATAATAATATGGCAAGATTGCTGTCTCCTTTTATGTTTTGTTTGGCAGAGAGCATACAGCGAGGGGAACGCAACAGACCAGAACCTTAAAATACATTGACATGAGAATTTGACCCTTACTTTTTCCTTTACTTTCCTCCATATATATATATACTTTCTACAAAACAAACAAAGCCTTAGTCATCGCGACAGAGTGCGGACTTCATGGTGGAATGGGGTATTTGAAAGAGACCAAAGTTTAGGCATCAGCAAGCACGAGGGAACGTGTAGATTTATGGGGAAGGGTAAATAAGTAGAAGACAATGGCACGGGTAACGACGAGAGAAATGGAGATCAGGTAAGCAGCAGGAGCAGAGGCTCAGTCTCAGAGCAGTGTTGCAGTTGCAGAGGCCTTTTAAGTTTGGATCAATAAGTACGAGGCAATGTGATTTACAGAACAGTGGTGAGTCCCCAAGATTTCTCTCCAAGGTTAAAATGGTTGGTTGGTTTACAGCACGGCAGAACACAGAGGAAGAAGAAGAAGAACTAGAAACAAAAGCAGAGGTAATTTAAGATTCATTCATGCGAGGTTTCACGTATGTACGGTTCTGATTCTGACGCAACCGTACTCTGAGCTGCTTCTGCACTTTGCACTTTCTTTGTTTCTCTGCTAAGTTGGCAATCACCTCCGGATTTGGCGCCGGATCTCGCACGCTACTTCCTATTACATTACATAAACATCCCCACCCAGCCTCCCCTACGTTAGCTAGCTGTCTGTCTATCCTCTGCCACATCACGCATTCATTTTAGACACAGAAATTTTGTTTTTTATTTTTTAATTAAATTAAATATAAAAATTAATTTAAATGGGACAATCAATTTAATGGTTATATCCCTATCCAAACACTGCCTAACCAATGCCAACCCCTCCCATGACTTCAGTCGGAGCACTTTTTCCGTACTTGGAAGCCTAGCCTCAACCACAGTCAAAGGAGCTGACTCGATGAAGCAACAATGACACTATCCAAATTCCATTACCAAATAATATTGCCCCTCCCTTTATGCGTAGTTATCAACTTCAAATGATGGTAAACGATTGAGTTATTTTTCTATTAAAAAAAGATTAAACTATTTTAATTTATTTTTTATTATTATTTAGGGGATCTAAGTGTAGGTTTGCTAGCATATCTCCATCACTAAACCTTTATTTTCATTATCATTTTTCCTTATAAAGTTCAGAATGAGAGAAGTCCATCTCACTCTAAACCAAGTCACTATATAGTATATGTCTCAGAGAAAATATATAATGATATTTGCATATTTTTTACAAAAAAATAAACTGTTCGTTAAATAATGTATTTGATTATTTTTTAATGGGCATTTGATTTGTAAAGTAATAGTTTCTGTTGAAGATATTGAACGGTGTATAAATTGACTTGTCTCTTGACTTGTCACTCCCATTATGATGGCACCCTGTCATGCATTAGTGCTGGAGTTGAAGGGCAGCCTCAGCTGGAAAGTTCTAAATAAAGTCAACTCAGTGAATCATCAAGTACAATAATAAAAGCTCAAATAAAAAACATGTCCTGTTATTTTTATACAACTATCATGCCTATGTTACCTTTACAGAGACCATTTTTTTAAACCTTAAAATATTACAGAAAAAAAAATTGAGGAGAAATAGTGGGTCAAATTGGTTTTTTAGAATTTTTATGAGCTGAATAACGGATTAGTAATTAAATTAGTTCAAAATTTTACTTGTATAAGTGTGTCTCTCTTTATTAAAATCTTTTTTTTTTATATAAAAAAGACCCATTTACACAACTAGTTTCAAAATGGACACTAATTTAGTAATTTCCCATGAATCAAATTAAAATGTCTAGGTAGATGAGAGATAGATATGGTTAATTTTTGGTATGAGTGTTAGGTTTTGTTTTGGAACTTTAATACAAATGTTAGGTTGAAATCTCATCACCCTGCAAAATGATTAAGTATATGAATATCTCATTGATTTGATCTATTATGATTAAGCTAATGAGAAACATCACTTTCAATATTTGGCCATAATCTCTCCCCCTCCCCCCTCAATGCATGCGTTTACATTTTTTTTTTTTTTTATACTTCACTTATTTTATAATAAAAAAAGTGAATATATAATACGAGTGTACAAATTTAAGTATGCAAATGTTTTTTTCCTATGCATGTCATGTATTTTTCTTTTTCTTTATTTTTTTTGCGAAATGGATTATTTGGTAGATTTTTCTTAACAAATTATACACAAAACAAAACAAGACAAATTAATGACAAGATTTTCAAAAAACTATTAAAAGTGATGACTGACTTATTGTGCACAAGGTGGCTTGAGCTGGAAAGAGCTATAGATCTTAGCCATAGTGGTACTACCGCTATCACCCCCCTTTTCAGTTATCTTCTTAGTACAATTAAATTTTACACAATAACACACCCTCCATGTGCCAAACGCCACACGGTACACATAAAGGGAAGTGTGTGTTTGTGTCCAAAAATTGATTCTTGGCTTTGCTTTTAAGCCATCTTATGCTTTCATTTGTTTTAAAATTAACATTTTGGTTCCACATGTAATTTTGTTAAAATTATTATTTTAACTTAATTACAAGTTTTAAATTTAAAAAATATAATTATTGTGTTAAAATTTAATTAAAATAATTTTATTACTTTATGATTATATTCAACTTAAGTTTAAATTAATCAATATTTAATTTCATACTTATATATATATATACATACCAACAAGTGTTGGTCTGCTTAAGTATATAATTCAGATTCGAGTTTATATATATATTGAGAGAACTTTATCATTGTTTAAATTCTCTAGTTAGTTCAAATTAAATTAATTATAAGTTAAAAAATTTAATAATAAATTCGTGTATCACGTATATTAATAGTTAAAAGACAATATATATATATATATATATATACACACAAAGAAAAAGATCGTTCAGAAGGTGATGAGGTCCACATAAAACCCATTGGCCATTAATCATTTCAGAAGTCCTCCTCCCCTTTGTTGCTAATCCAAATTTGTTTTATGTGGGTCTTGGGGCGAAAAAATAATGATTTGTTTTTGGTTATGAACTGCTCCTGTTCTGTAGAGTGCGCATATATCACAGTATATAACCTGTCCCCTTTTCTTGTTTGATCTTGAGGAGGAGACTAAAGAAAGAGAAAAAAGAGGCCAAATAAAAGAAACAAATTAACTAGATCAACTATTGTTAGCTTTATTTTTAACAAAAATTAAATAATGATGGCTTCGTCAGGACACGAATGAAAATGTTATAATATTTTAAGTAAATAATATTGCAATCATAATTACTTAACTAAGTCAAAGACTAATTATAATTAACTTGCCAAAAAATACAATAAACTAATTGTATAACTAAGAAAACACTCTTAGAATATCTCAATCTTATCTTAAAGCCAATAAAACATTAAATTTTTCATATAGAATTTTGATTAATTATTGATGGGTTAGAAAAGATTAGCGATCGTAAGTAAAAGGGTGGAGACACTTGAAATGTGTTGAAAAATTAGATGTTGAAGGCCCAAAGTGTCATAATGCCTCTATAATCAGGCCCACAGCTTCATTTCAATTTTGAAATTAAGCTAGTTCTCAAGGGCTCAAAAAAATATTAATTGGACTCCAAAAAAAGTTCTAAAAAGAATAAAACCAAAAAAATAAAAGAAAAATAAATGAATGGGAGAATATAAATGCGGACAAATAGAAAGATAGTAAAAGAAAAGGCACATTGAAGAAGAAAAGTAGATTACTCCATGAGGAAATGAATTTTATGTAATATTGTCGAGATTGGCAAAGTATATACCTAAACTTGAGAAGAAAAGGAAAGCAGTGGATCACAATGGGAGAGAGAGATTAGTGCTACTTTATTTTTGTATAAAAATTAAAAATTTGTGCACCCATTTAACATAAAATTATATTTATATTATTATAATTTAGAATATACAATAGTTTAATTAATTATGTACACTGAACTTTAACATTGATGAGTTTCTTTTGTTATTAATTATTTCAAATAAAATTAAATAATGTAAAAGTTAATTAGGTATATTTCAACTTTTTTTCTATTAAATTTTATTTATTTTCGGTGTAATATTTAACTTATAAGTATATAATTATTTTATTTAAAAAAATGGGAATCCCACGCTTCCATCTTTGGTAAATAAATCAATAGAAAGAAAATTGGTCATTATAAATGAGGTTAAAAAATAGTGGAGTGCATTATTTCAACTTTTTTTTTTCATCGATTGAGGCGAAAATACAAAATATAATATTAAGTAATATTATATATTTAATTAATATGTATTGTTGTCGCCTTCGTTCATATTGAATGACACCTCGACACTTGTTCTCTCACAACATCGAACAAATAATTGGCGCACGCGCCATCACGCTCTTCTCTTTTCCCCACAAAAGGCACCACCCCAATTGAAAAACCGCTTCTTCACTTCTTCATTCCTTGCCTGTCGTTTTTGTTGTGTCAAAAAAGAAACAAAAAAGGAAGAAACAAAAACGCCTCTCTCTCTTTCTCTCTCAGTGAGCTGCTTGGCCTTGTTTATCAACCAAATCTAGAGCTAGCCATTTCCATGTTCTTCCATTTGAAGGAAAATTATAAGTAGCTCATTTCATTTCCTTCGTGCACATCAGTGCTTACTGCTTCTGAGACTGTTCTTTTTCATCAATTATTTCTCAACAAGTTTACCTTTCCCCATTTATTTTTCTCCCTCCTGTAAATCCGGGACTCGCTGAATCTGAACATACCCATTTGTCTAGTGATAGTGGAGAAGCCTTTTACCGAGGTATATTGTGTGTTTCAATTCTCAAAATGTTATTTTTGTTTGTTCTTATTTATTTTATTATTACCCATTGCTGCAATTTCTGTCTGTGTTTCTTTGTCTTCATTGATCTGTATGTGTTTTTAGAATCTGATATTTGTGAGGGATTTCGGACATGGATTAGTTATCAGGATCGAAAAGGTTGGGTGTTTGCTCGATGAGTTTTTTTAACATTCGATTTCTCTCCCCCTTCTATCGAACTTTGGTTTGAATCACCATCCCTTTTAGGGTTTGATGCTAATGTTAAGGAAAGTTGTTTTTCTATCAAATGCTGTCTTTTATGCGGAAAAGAGGAATTGTTTTTCGGTTAACAGGCTTTCTGGAAAATTGGGTTTAAAACTTACTGGCTTTAACATCAATTCTTCTGTCTATATAAATGATTGCATCCACTTCTTGTGACAGACGAGTTGATTGCAATGTTTGCTTCTGTTTGTGAGGAATCTGATGGCTGCTCTACACTGCATAGAAACTTTTGTTACTGTCTTCTGCTTGATAAAGTTCTCCTTTTGGGTTAAGCGTAGTATTTGTTTAAAAGTTCTAGTTTTTATTTGACATACATCTCCTAGCAAACTTTAATGGTATGATCCATTGGTAGGCTGAATATAATGTTAGACAGATGTAAAAACATCTGAAACATTTCTTCTATTTGCTGAATTCTTTCATATCCTTAATGGGAGATATATGATTTATTTTCATTTAGTGCCCAGTGCTTCTTTTTCCTCCAAAAAAAAATTTGTGTATTGTGGCTACGATGGTTTTATTTATTTATTTATTTTTTGCTGTAAATATCAAATCAATCTTAGGATCTCGCGTACTAGCACAGAGGCGGGCCCAGATTTTCTCCCTTTATAAGTGCTGTACTTTAATCTCGTACATGCTTTAGGTAACCTAATGATATGGAATTCTGAAATACATGAAGGATAACTTGTGGTTTTTTTAGTTCCTTTTAAATTGGTTCTCTTAGCAGGTTTATATAAATTAATACATTTATATTATCTTCTTAAGAGGGAGCAAAAAAATTGATATCTGCTTCCATAATTAAGATCTGATGCTTATGTCCTCGTTAATTTTTGCTCTGTTCATTGTTTGATTACTTACCCTGTGCGGGAAAGTTTATTCTGATTAGTTTCTATATTCATTTGATGATGATCGTGATATGTATGCTCTTCATATGGTTCAAATTAGGATATTATTATTGCCACGATCTAGTGTAGTCATAGTGATAGAACCTGCATATCTTTCTTATTTGGTGTCAAGAAGCTCTATTAACTGGTTGGATTTTGTGTTCTCTTTTTGTTTCAACATATTTCCTGCTTTGCCAGGTCTTTCCTTTCAACTCTATCATGGTGGGAGGAGAGAATTCATGGATCAGCCACTGCGTTGGTTTCACAGAAAGGGAGACTGGGGAGTTTAACTCATTCTTAGAAGTTGGAGATGAAGGTGATAAAGATGCTAATGCTGTTTCTGTGGATCTAATTTTGCCTGATGATTTGTTGGAAAGAATCCTAGCCTATCTCCCTGTTGCAAGCATTTTCAGGGCTGGTTGTGTGTGCAAAAGGTGGCATGAGATTGTTACTTCAGAAAGGTTTTTATGGAACCTTTCAAGCATGTTACCTCAGAAACCTTGGTACTTTATGTTTACAAGCTCTGATGAACCAATTGGTTATGCTTATGACCCCATCCTTCGGAAATGGTATGGCATCGAACTTCCTTGCATTGAGACTTCTAATTGGTCTGTTACTTCATCATGCGGCTTGGTTTGCTTCATGGACAATGACAGTAGAAGTCAATTATGTGTCTGCAACCCTATCACTAAAATCTTCAGGAAGTTTGAGGAGCCCCCTGGGTTGAAACATTCTGATTACAGTGCATTAGCGATGTCTGTGAACAGGGTATCACACAACTACTCTGTTGCAATTGTAAAATCAAAGCAAGTCCCAGGAAACTATTTCTCTTGGGATATCTCAATTCATACATACGATTCAGAAAATATGACCTGGGTAACCACTTTGACAGAGGTTATGACCGGATGGAGAGGTGGTGATGAAAGTGTCATATGTAATGGGGTGCTATACTTTTTAGTTTACTCAACTGGGGTTCGTCAAACAGAAAATCGTCACAAACTAATTGCATATAATATCTCCAGCCGTTCTCATTGTTCCCTGTCAAACAGCTTCATACAAGTACCTTGTCCTCTAACATGTGGCCGTTTGATGAATCTGAAGGAGAAGCTGGTAATGGTGGGAGGAATCGGCAAACATGATCGACCTGACATAATAAAAGGCATTGGTATCTGGGTTCTGAATGATAGAAAGTGGGATGAGATTGCTCGAATGCCCCAAAAATTCTTCCAAGGCTTTGGAGAGTTTGATGATGTTTTTGCTAGCAGTGGTACGGATGATATAATATATATTCAAAGCTATGGAGCTCCAGCACTTCTGACATTTGACATGAACTATAAGCAATGGAAATGGTCACAGAAGTGCCCAGTGACAAAAAGGTTCCCGCTGCAGCTCTTTACTGGTTTTTGCTTTGAGCCCAGGCTTGAAATTGCTCCTTAGTTGGTTCCCCAGACAATCATCAGCTGCTTTGGACATATATGCCTAACATTTCTGTCCCTTTTACTTTATTGTTGTTCAGTTTGAATTTAAAATGATTTCTGTCTTCCAACAGTTCATACAAAATGTACTTGCCGATAAAGTTGCGCATTCATGGATGCTGGAATATTATTTATAGCATTTAAAAATATCACAGGAGTTATAATTTTTGGCCTGTTACTCTCCATCTGTGTACTACTGTACTTGCTCCATTTTACATCACTCTTTTCCCCGTTTTCTGCTTGTGCTCATAAAGCCCTTTGTGTTGCTGGAGGTAACTATTTGTTTGCTTTCTAACAAAAATCTAATTCATGAGTGATGGAAAAGTGTACAATTTCTTGGTTTTTTAGTGTTCTCACATCTTTATGAGTCCCCATAACCACTATAAGTTGTGACTCAAAAGAAAAGAAGATTTTCTCAGTACTCAGCCGTACGGATCTAATGATTTTGAAAGGACTTCGTATTGAGATTTCTAAGCTCTGATTTGTTGATGATGAGCCAATAAGCATGCCAAGACCACATTATTCCGTGTTGTACATGTGTTAAGAGTGTGGTTGGTGCGTGCCGTCCGTAAAATATAATATTTTGTTGAAAATGTTTATCATTCAAGTGTTTTCCTTCTATCTTAAATTTTGTTTTATAAATATATAATTAATTTAAATTATCTTAAATTTATAAGACAATATTTAAGAGATAAAATAAAAAAATTTATTTTTTTATATTCACGCCTCTTTTAACTTACTCTTTCAGATACCACACTAGTTAAATGAAATTATGACATTATTTTAACAGCAGAAAACAAGTTCAAGTGGGTTGTTTGCTTTTATTTTTGTTACAGTTCATCATTTTATTGTACAAATTGAAGGGTGGACGAGACTGAGCTGCATCCATGTGTGGGTTGGTGGAGAAGTGAGGTCCACGGCTCCACGTCTGAGTCTGGCTTTAGCAAAGGTGGGTTTTCCTATGTGGAGATGTGACAAATGGATCCGGTCGATTTATTGATCATTTAATTCATTTAAAATTGTACAATCAATATAATTTTAAACAAATTAAACAACAATTGACTATACTGTCCAGTCAGTCGTCATCGTAGGTGATCCGTCTCCTACAAATATAAAGGGTTGAACAAACTTGCTTTTGGAAATGGCTATCACTAGCCAACAAACTTTGAATATTCAAACGCCTACTCAAAGTGGATAGATGTAGGGTTTGCCGACTGCCACGGCCTCTCAAATTCACTTGCCTCAGTGCCATTAATACAACTTATATTATAGGCATAGTCACATCCAATTATAATTGCTTTTAATCTAACGAAGCTTTTTTTTTTTTTAGCATGCACTAATGGATAATTAAATATTAATTCCTTTAAAAATATAAAGATTATTAAAATAGTTATACCTTTTCCAACCACACATTTTCCATATACTTCAATCAACATGTTTTGAGGGACTTGCTTACTACCAATAGTATTGGAGTTTGTTAGTAATTAAACTTATTTACTATGTAAAAATATTATTTTCCGTTTTGAAGAAAAAAACTAAAAAAGCAACTTTCGAAAGGAAACAGTTCTGCCATGCCCAATGGATTTGATAAATTTATTAAAAAGGTCAGAGGCTGTATTCCATATTTTTGGTGATATATTCCAGATTTTGGGTAAGGGTGAGGGTATTTTGGAAAAGGAGAAAAACTGGGATATGTGAAAAGGGGTGCCAAAAAGAAATCACCTGTCCAAAAAAAAGTCCGGCCCGTTTAAAATTAGGACCTAGCAGCCTATCTGGCCAGGGTGCTATGGGTTCGGGCGGGGCTGACCCGATTTGAAAAACAGGAGTGTAGCGTTTACCCTCGCATTTTATTCGAGGTTTTTCCACATTCTCGGGAGGGTTTATCTTGACTACGGATTTGGTACGGTTGTGCTGTGGCCTGTGAGTACAAGGAACTAGGAAGTAGGAACTCTAATGTTGGGCAAGTGAACTCGTTATCCAGTTAAGGATTATAATTTGCAGATTTTCTTTCTCCATTTTCGTCCGTTCCCTGAAGCCAACCATCAGTAACATTTGCAGGGTTCACTGAAAACACTTAAGAGGTACTCAAAGCAAGAATCTTTTTCTTCTTTATGTATCGTGATTCTCGATTATTCTATTTTTTAATTATACTTGGTTTCATGATTCTAAGGAGTTATTGTTGTGCCCTTGTGTATCGAGTGCATTATGTGAGCTTAGCAACTCGAGAAATTGAAACCTATCAAATTAAGCACTCTTCCCCGTTAGTAAAATGCCCGAGTGAAATCTTAACAAGCTGCAAGCATACTCAGGCTTTGATTGTTATTCTGTAAATTTTTTCAGCACTAATTTTTCTCTAGCTGTCTCCAACACAGTGATGATGGGTGTTGTGCGAAGACTGGTGCTTCGTTAACATTATGGAAGATTAAAATATAGAGTGTATGCTATGAGAAGAATATTGAGTTGAGGGATTGGTTTGTCTTCAAATTTGGTTCTATTATCGTACATTGAGCACTGTAGTGTTGTTGGTCATACAGAAACTCGCACCTCACACTTACACTCAGTGACACTAATCTTCTCTCACACCACCAGGCTTCCTCTTCATATATGTCTATTTGGTTGTCAAAAAAATGGATAAAGTAATATTTTTATTTTCTTGCATCTGAATGCAGCATAGTTATTTACCAAAGTAAAGGAGAAATGAACAGAATGATAGCACTAGGGTTTGAGGGCTCAGCCAACAAGATTGGCGTTGGGGTTGTGACCTTAGATGGTACAATTCTTTCAAACCCACGCCACACCTATATTACTCCTCCTGGCCAGGGATTCCTTCCAAGAGAAACTGCACAGCACCATCTCCAGCACGTTCTTCCCCTTGTCAAGTCTGCTTTGAAAACCGCACAAATTACAGCGGAAGACATTGACTGCCTCTGTTATACCAAGGGTCCTGGCATGGGAGCACCACTACAAGTAGCTGTTATTGTTGTTCGTATGCTTTCTCAGCTTTGGAAAAAGCCTATTGTTGCAGTAAATCATTGTGTGGCACATATTGAGATGGGAAGGGTGGTAACTGGTGCAGATGATCCTGTCGTGTTGTATGTCAGTGGTGGGAACACTCAGGTCATTGCTTATAGTGAGGGACGATACAGAATCTTTGGAGAGACCATTGATATTGCTGTAGGAAATTGCTTGGATAGGTTTGCCAGGGTTTTAACACTTTCCAATGATCCTAGTCCTGGATATAACATTGAGCAGGTGTGTCGACAGGATATATTTTATATAGTTTATGGTGAATTCATACCTTTTTCAATTATGTTTATGCCTCATATGGAAACAAAATGACATTATATGTTCTTTTCCACTTTTACTAGGTTCCCACTTTCAAGCAACCAGTATATTGGTTTCAAATTTTGTGATTCTGTGTTGCTTAATTTTAAATTTGGCAGGGATGAATTATATTTTCATTTTGTTTTTCAAGTTCCAACCCATCAATTTTTTATTTTTCATTGTTTTTATCTGTTTTCTTCTCCTTGCCTTGTGAACATGTTGATATTTCTACTTCATGGATGTGCAATAAATTGAAGAGGCAAAATAATGGTCCTTATTATATTTTAATTGAATCTTGACTTCTATATGAAAGCCAAAAATATATGAATAACTTAAGCTAAAATCTAATGTCCTTTCATATGGATCTGCATTTTGGCAGATTATGTGTGATCAGCGCTTAGTCTAATTATGTTGTGATATTTTGATCTGTCTCAACTGGCATTATATGGCCTTTTCATCTTACAGCTTGCAAAGAAAGGAGAGAAATTTATAGACCTTCCTTATGTTGTCAAAGGGATGGATGTATCTTTTAGTGGAATTTTGAGCTATATTGAAGCAACTGCTGAGGAAAAGCTAAAGAATAATGAGTGCACCCCGGCAGACTTATGCTACTCTCTGCAGGTAAATTTTGGGCCTTTTCCTTCCAGTATATGGTCTTAATGAAAACAAAACAGATGAAAGTTGCAACTTGAGAATTCTTGGTATATTACAGGAGACACTATTTGCCATGCTTGTGGAGATAACTGAGCGAGCAATGGCACATTGCGACAAGAAGGATGTTCTTATAGTTGGTGGTGTAGGTTGCAATGAACGCTTGCAAGAGATGATGAGAGTAATGTGCTCTGAACGGGGTGGAAGGTTGTTTGCCACTGACGATAGGTATTGCATTGATAATGGTGCAATGATAGCGTATACTGGTCTCCTTGCTTTTGCTCATGGCATATCAACTCCACTAGAGGAATCCACATTTACCCAGCGTTTCAGGACAGATGAAGTGAAAGCAGTTTGGAGAGAAGCAAGTTAAACGTTCCTGCAGAGAAAAGCATTTGACTTCTCAACCTTGAGGTATGGTCATATTCTTTTGCACACTATCAGGCACTTACTGACAAAATTGTTCTAGTCTATGGACAAGCATTAATTATGTAACTCTAATTCAGGTTTGAGCTAAATTCATTTCTGAAATGAGTCTCTTGAGTTCTCCTACTTATCTCAGATACTGGATTGTAAAAGTTTGCTCATGTATATTTATTTCTAACCAATGTGTTCTTGAATTGGTTCATCTATTACGTTGGCATTAAATTTCTGCTGGAAGCCAATCACTGGTGACAATTACCTGTTTTTGTTGTTCTAAGGAATTCCATTGGTTCTTATTTCACAGGTCTGACTGAGAGATAAGCAAATCGGTTTCGGTGTCCAGCAAGCCGCGCGTCGAAAGTTAATGTTTATGATTGAACGTTAAATACTGAAAAAAACTGCTCAATTTAGTTGAATTTTCTACGAGTATTCTATCTTGTCATAATGGCACCCATGCCAACTTGTACCAGAGTCATTGGTCCTAAACCAAAGATCAACGGCTTTATACCAAGGTTCCGTGGAAGTTTCCTTGGGTGCCTCCTGGCATGAGTGCTATTGGGAACCCTAGAAATTCCCCATTTTGTACTTTTCCGTTGTAATTCCGTAAATTTATCTATGTACAAGGTCCCCACCCCTTCATCTCTCTTAAGTCTTGCTAACTTGAGTAAGCTTTATTTGGGTTGCTTAGGTAGTTTCAATATTCACACTCCAAAGTTATGTGTTTAGATTCGGATCACTGTATTTCTTATTTGGTTGCTTGCTCTGGCAATAGGAAAGATCAAGTTTACTATAACGATGTTTTGTTCTTGCTCTGTTTTGATTTGCTTCCCATTATTCAACACATCCTGCAAAATTTTAAAAAACATAATAATGGTAATTAAAGAAAACTTGAGGGTTGAGATATATCTTTATGATTCTAAGGAAATTAAAAATTTTAAGGGAAATATGGCACTACCTAATTCATCTCCGTATTCTTTTCATGCAAATTCTATCATTTGTAAAATCAGAAGGTACCCAAAATATTAGTTCAGTAGTAGCTGTTTTCACAACAATGAACCACATGGTAGAAAGTCATGTGGGATTACAAGAGGAAATAAAGATATATGGAAAGTGGTTGAATAGATTTACTCCATGACATTATCATTACCTATGTTGAATGCTAAAAATGGACATGATATAGAATTTAAAAGCTAGTCTTTGGACCACAACTTATTTCGAAAAGCAAAGACCCATAAAAGTGGTCCAAATCCAATAAAGATAAGAGTGGTCCTCTCATAAGAACTACTTAGGAGTGAAAAAAAGGTTGGAAGTTTGTATAAAAGTCAATTAGATACAACTAGAGAATTAGCATGTTCGGTTGGTGGCCAGTTTCCGTTCAATTAACCATTTGTCAGGGAAGTTGATTTTGGACAGAAAAGATGTGGAGGTTGATCAAGGTCTACCTACAAAGACACAAAACCCTTCTATGAACAGTACCCTTGTCTGTCTTGGTCTCTTGGACTTTTGAGAATGCTGTGACTTCTCAGGCACGATACGATGCCTTCTCCTTTTCTTGTGTGGGGTTAAAACCAATGATCCATATGTCAAAAGTTATCAAGTCTAAGTTCCTAAGTTTCCAAAAATATTCAATTATTAATTTTGCCCCCTTTTAACATCATCATTATTGCAACAAAACAAGATAAGTTTTAACTTTTAATATGAAAAGGGTGCGAATAGATGGAAATAATAAGAAAGCCCAAAACTTTCTGTTAAATCTCTTCTAATTTAAGTAGTACAATTTTTTTTTTTAATAAACTTAGGTGAATTGGATTTTAAATCTTATAACTATTAATATTTGTTATCATATTAGACATAATTTTTAAATACAACTGCACTATTAACTGATATTTATATTTAGTGGCTAACTATATCAACTTTTATTGACATACATTTGAGTACCTTTTAGTGTTTCGATATATACTAAGAGTAATATTTACGTTGTAGGAGGATATAGAATTATTCATATACTACTAATTGGATTAAACCCCACACCTGTCACGCACTATATTAAAATCACAGCGAAATTCAATGGCATCCAAAGGTTGAATGGACCATATGCTTGCTTTGGATACTATGAAATCATTTCTTGGTTATACCAAAGGCTTTTAAAGTTTAAAATTTCGCAAAATTTTATTTCAATTCATCAAGATTTGTGTTATTTAATTGAAAATAATATATTATTTACACACATCAACATGACATGACTAAATTAATAAATAATTTAAAATTAGTTGTTGAGGAGTTATTGTAATATTAGAATTCGGGATAATATTAAAACACATATTGAGAGAAAAAATAACCATAATTGTTGACTCTTCAAATAAAATTAGTTTTACCTCTAATGCACATATATTCTAATTATAATTTTAATGACATTTAAAAGTTTGAGGCGTCATAAAAAATATCCTAAAAAACCTTGAATTTGAATTTCGTTGTTAATATAAAAATTTTGTTAATAAATAATATGTAAATACTTTTTAAACTTTGAGATCAAGCTTAAAACTCAACCTATTTATAATTTATTGAAAAAAAAGAAACTACTCCCTCTACAAATGTAGATTAGGGGATAGAGCTTGTGGACCACAAGTTATCTAAAGTTCATGGACATAATAATGGATGGACCACATGTTGTAGGCCTAATTTTGTGGACCCAGTCGGTTAAGGTGAGCCCGAACCGAACCCAAAGCACATCATAGTATTCGTTTGTCAAGATTCCAGAAATTCAACATGTTTATGTCTCATAGTAGCTTTATTTCATAGCATAGCGTAGCATAGGTTAGCTTGGAAGAAAGGAAAATGACAAAAATAAAATTGCATGTCTTGTCTTCGGGCATTCACCCCCAAAATCCCCCCTTGGACTGTTCTTTTTGCCTCCTCAATTTTATTGATTGAGAAAATAAAATTACCATCATTTTAAAAAATTATATGATTTCTTGCATGGAGATAGCCAGGAAAACAAATAAATAAATGAGGAATGGTAAGTTCATTTGTGAATTTGTTGTGTTATGTAGAAGGCGTAAATAAGCATGATGCTAATTTTGTGTAAGAAGGGAAAGTGAATATTTTTATTGTAGAAGGAGACAAAGGCAACAAAATGAAAAGAGTGGGATGATAATAAGACAAACTCTAGTGGCAGTAAATTAAGTGTTACATATGCAACGTTCTATTCTTTATTATACTACTAAAACTTGATCAGTTAAAAACAGAGAAAAGATAGAGGGTTGTTAAAATATAAAACAATATATAAAAAAAGAAATGGGGCTCAGATTGTATTTTATATAAAAAAAAAAGAATTATGTAATAAATTAATTAAAAATAAAAATATAAAATAATTTGTAAAATTTATTAAAAAATATTTTTAAAATTATATGAATAAAAAAAAATTATATAAAATAGTGTGTGTGAAATTTATAAAAATAATATTAATAATTAAAGTATAAAAGCTTAAAAAATACGGTGACAAAAAATGCTCATTGTAAATTGCAGTGACCCAACTAGGAGCCAATGCTGAGGTGGCTAAAGTTTGGCGAAGACAAGATAGCTTGCAATTTACTCATGCTGAAGTAACTTGTTCATGGAGGGGGTCGGATGGTAGAGTGAACACACAGGATTGTCAAGTTTGAAGAAAAAGAGAGGGAACCATTGCTACCAAATTGTTTAAAGGAACAAACTTTAGGTTTGAAATTTCAAGTTTTGAACATTGAGGAGAAAGGGAGAGAGAGGAAAAGATGGAAGAAAGAACAGAAAAAAGTGTAGAGAGAGAAGACAAAAGGCAAGGATTAATGGTGGAAAAGTTGAAACGCGGGGTTTTGGTGGGGAAAAGAGGAGGCCCTTGTACTCCACCACCCACATGGAAACTTTGGTTTTCTCCTCAGCCGAGTGGTAATAACAATAACCCAGTTGGAGAATTTTTAAACTTTACCTCCTCAACAGTGTCTGCAAGAAAGCTCTGTGCCAACCTCTGGGAAATTCAGCCCCACCAACAGACCCCACTTTCCAAGATGAGCAAGGTTGCTGGCACTAGGCTTCGCCGCCGCCGCCGCCACCTAAACCAGCGTAAGGACTCAAATTTTGAGCTTCCTGAACAACTGGCTGAGCCGCCAGATAACCCCTCCGACCAGGTTTAGTCTCAACTTCCGTCTGTACTATGCCCTTTTTAATGTTTTCCCAAACCTCTTCTTGTTTTGATCCATTTAAGTAATGGTGGCTTTCTTTTTATTACTGCTACTTGAATGAAATGTGTTGTTCTGTGAATTTTCTTTGCTTAACTTGCTGGATTTTGCTTCACTATCACTTTTGTGTCTGATTTGTTGGGATTGTTTAACGAAACTGTTTGTCCAGAAATGTTTTCACCATTTACAAGATTTTGCTTCCTTGGGATCTTGTTTGTATCTGTCTTATCCATCTCCTAGAATTGGACATTTCGTTTACAGTTGAAAAGTTGGTAAATTTGGGTTCAGCCTCTGCATATAGTTCCTAAAGCGGGTGATTTTGGAGATAAGATTATTATTTCATTCTCAGCCTTGTGCAGTTAATTTGTTCTTTTTGTTTTGAAGATTTATACTCGTAACATGCTTTACTATCATCTTGTTACCTGATTTTCATCATTGTTGGTTCTGTACTACACTAAGTTAGATTTTGTCGCGTGGAACCAATGCAAGCAAATTTTTTTGCTTAAATGTTTCAGATCTTTTCTCTTTCGCGTTTATAATTGGTTCTGCATAATTCCTATATGACATTACGTCTTCCTTCTTGTGAGAGGATTGAACTGTTCTTTCCTTATAAATATTCTCTCTTGCTAAAACGTTTTATATGAAAAGCACTGTTTCAAATTGCAGCCAGCATCAGCCAGTAGCTTCGAAAGACATGTTGCAGCATCACTTGTTCAGCACCATAGACCAGCCGAAAGAAATGGCTTTGCTCTACAGCCCGTGTCCCCTAAAAGTTGCGGTAGTTCAATGGATGTAAGTATATTGTTTGCCATCTAAAACTTCAGTAGTTCTATGTTACATTTTCATCAAGCAGATGCTTCTTTCTTAAAACAGGTGGCACCATATAATCAAGCAGTGACTCCAACAAGTTCCTCGGAATTCATGGGTAGGATGGGAGAGTCAGGTTATAGGGTCAGAACATCCACAGAGTTACTTAAGATACTAAATCGAATCTGGAGTTTGGAAGAACAGCATGCATCAAACATGTCAGTAGTAAAAGCCCTGAAAATGGAACTTGATCTTTCTCATGCTCGAATTAAGGAACTTCTACGAGAGAAGAAGATGAATAGGCAGGAAATGGAGGAGTTGATGAAACAAATAGCAGAGGATAAACTCGTTAGGAGGAACAAAGAGCAGGAAAGAATTAAAGCTGCCGTTCAATCAGTGAAGGAAGAGCTAGAAGATGAGAGGAGGTTAAGAAAGCAATCAGAAACACTGCATCGGAGGCTGGCTCGAGAGCTTTCTGAAATCAAATCTTCATTGTCTGGTTCTTTAAGAGAGCTAGAAAGAGAGAGAAAAGCTCGGATCCTATTGGAGAATTTGTGTGATGAGTTTGCCAAAGGAATAAGAGATTATGAGCAAGAGGTGCGTTCTCTGAACAAGGGTCAGGTTGGTGGGGAAAGCCATGATAGGCTAATTCTTCACATTTCAGAAGCTTGGCTTGATGAGCGCATTCAGATGAAGATAGCCAAAGCTGGCAATGATCTTCAGGAAAATCAGAGAAATTCAATCGTTGACAAGTTAAGTTTTGACATTGAAACATTTCTTCAAGCAAAACGGTCTGTTGATATGAAAAATTATGGTAATTCTTCCCCAAAGGAGCTGAAGGAAATCTACCCTTGTCGGCATTCATTGGATTCATTTCCACTAAAGGAAGCACAAAGTGCACCTCGGAACATGGCTGGGGAAGATTCTATTGACACTGACTCCAGGCAGCAAATCAACAATGCTGCAGAGATCCATCGAGAAAAGAAAGGAAGCAGAAATTCAATGAAGAAACGACTAGCTCAGTCAAAGGAAATCACTGAGGACATTCAACAGATTGTGGGGATGAACATTTCACGTGATGACAATGAGAACACAGGTCAATTAAATGACCCTGCAACTGGGGTATCAACTGTCTGTGAGGTAACACAAGCTCAAGGTGGTCCAAAAGAAAATGATAGACTTTGGAGAATGAGTTCAAGCCACAATCATAGGCTTGAAAACTTAGTGGGAAACAGTTCCTTGTCATCAGAAGGCGATAAAGTTCATCCAGAGATTATTTGCATGGAAGATTCTGCTGTTCATTCACTAGTTACTGGCAATGGTAGTCCTGTAAAACAGTGGAAATCAGAATTGACTGTCCCGGATATTGGAAGGTCTCAATCTTGTTCCAAGTTGCCTAAGGGAGTAAAGGAGAATACTTTGATGGCAAAGCTACTTGAGGCAAGGTTAGAGGGACAGAAAGCTCGCTCCAAAGCTTGCAGAAGTTCTTTCAGATCAATCAGAGAAGTTTCTGATGAGAAGACTGAAACATGAATAGTTATAATTCTGGACTTCTGTAAATATCATTGTTAAATTCTAGACTTCACCCTTTTTACACGAGAATCTTGCTGTTCTTTTAATGGGTATCTGGAGAAGATCAATCAAGGTTGTATCAATTATCTGTGAAAATTTTTGTTCAACTTCGCTGCTAAGTTGCTGTTGGAGATTGATCTATTTTGTGTTTAACACAACCCAAGAGTTCAATAGTGCTAGTGATTTTGTGGCTTTAATTAACCTCACTTCCCAAATTTCCTCAGGATTCAGTGAATGGAAAATATGGAAAATTGTTGAAGTCATAAAAGTGAAGGAAATGAAATTAAGGGGAAAAAATTAAAACTAAAAAATTTTGTGATAATTTTCTTTTAGAGAGGTAATATTTTGATAACGATATCCTACTGAAAAAAAAAAAAATTGATAACGAAATTTTTATAATTTAGAAATATTTTAATTGAGATAACATCATTTTCGTATTCTTTTCAAACTCACTTTTTTATTGTCTTACCATCCAAACTACTCAATTTAATTTTTAAAAAAATTCTGATCATTAAATAAATCTTTTCGTTATTAATTAAACAATTTAACATTTTTTATTATTTTTTTCTAAAATGAAAAAAATCATCATCCAAGGAAGTAGGGGTGTGAAAAGAATCAACGAAGGTGACAAAAAATCTCCCCAACATAATTCGGCCTGCCAAAGCCCAAGGAAGTTCTGATGAAAAATAAAAAAAGAAAAATTAGCCATGGAATAGAAGGTTCCATGTTAACATCCTAAAGTAGACAATAATTTAGCCGTTGCATGTAGGCTAACATCAACCTAGTTGTTCCTTGTTAAAATATAGAATGGCTTTCCATTTTGGTGACAAAAAAAATTATAATGATTCCTTCCACTGGCATGGGAGAAGTAGAATCACTATTTTATTCAAGACTTCACGATAAAAATTGTCCCACCCTCCACTTGTAAAAGGGACTTTAACTTTGGGAAAAAGAACTTGTATGCAAATAGAAATAGGTATTTGTGACTCTTATTCAGCAAATAAAAAATATATATAGTTGATTGCTTGTGATTTTAATGGTTACGAAGGTGACAGGACTACTCTATGCATGTATATGCTTTACTTTCTATAATCTCAAAATGTTGTAAGAGATGATGAAGGTCAAATTCAAAGAACAACTTAGAGGGGTGATGATTTGATAGAGATGATTAATTAATTATCAATCTCCTATTAAACACACTAGTGTGGAACTTTATGATGATATCATGTCGCTTAATACAAACAATAATTAATTAACTTATTTCATTTATTCAACATCAAATACTAAGGTGTTGGCTCCATAGAAAATAAGTTGACTTTTAAAGTATTTTAAGTTAAATTTTTTTTGAAAAAATATTATTTATTACTTTTTATTATAAACAAAATATTAATCTCATATCAAAAGACCCTAGAATAATAAACCACACAAAGCATAAAATAGAGAAGTGGTTAGTATATATCCAAATTAGGTACGGCTGTGATAAAATACACTTAATTAAAGGTCTATAAATGTAGTGGACCACTTGGGAAAAGGCATTCATACTTTACAGGAAGTGACAATAAAAATATACATGAAAATGGAAGATTAATTTAACATTTAGCCACTTTATTATGCTTTGAAAAAGAAAACTGACACAAATTCCACTTAATAGATTGTATTCTCTCTCTGTTTCCTTTGGATTATTGTTGAATGTTTTGGTATGAAGATTAAAAAAGACAATAAATACCTTAAGAAATTATATAATTATATTAAATAGTTCTTAATTATAAATATTTTTACTATTTTATTTTAAGTATTAAAAGTTATACATTAATTATTTGTTAATGATAAAAATATAAAAATATATTTAATTGTGTTATTTTTTTTTTTTTAATCAAAGCCACGATCAAGAGGAAGTGAACTGAATAGATAAAGAAAAATCTCACTGTAAGTTTGATAAACTTAGTTTTAAAGATGAACGAGGCCCTCAATGCAACATCTAAGTTTAACAGAGAAAAAATAAATAAATGGGAGCACAAGTAACATAAAAACAAACATCAGAATCCACTGAGCTTCAGATATAAACCAAAATATAATAAAATTCAAATCCAAGGTTGTTATAATTTTGTCCTCTCTCTCTATGCTTATTTCATTATGGCCTATTTTTACCTTATTAAATTACACAGACACACACATAGTTACTTGGATCATTGTCTCTCCTTACAGCTATAGGTTCATTCCTTAATTTGAAGCTGATTCATTGATTACCTCATCCTAAGTAGGCTTTACGCTTACTAGTTATGCCCACTATTATATATATTTATCAGTTCAAGCATTCTTAAACTACTTTCTTCAAAAACTAAATAATGAACATATAAATAAGTAGATAAAAACAACAAGTCATATTAGTAGTTTCATCTCCCTGTCTTTCCCTCTTACCGTTTAGATTTTAGTATCTCTATTAATTAATTTAATAAAGATTTAATAGCTAATCGAAAGCAAATTGTAGAGAAATTTAAGTATAATTTAAAATCAATTCAAAACAAAAGAAAATTTATAGAATAGCTTAGCTTAAACAATTAAACCACCAAAGTTTGCAAACTTTAGTAAGAGTATCTAAGTTGGTGCTTAGTTATTAAATAATTTATAGAATGGATCCTTCGACTGTTATAGGAGAACTAGAATATCATTGTTCATCCAAGACTTCACGTGAAAAGTGTCCCACCTCCCACTATACCAAAGCACAGCATATTAGGAGAGGTAAAAGTATCTCCATGCAAATAGATTCTGGTATTTGTGACACTTAAACTATTAATGGTGATGTTATACTTTTTCTTTTTTTTTTTTAGTATAAACTATTTAATATTTGATATTATATTAGAGAAGTAACGACGCGTAATCGGGGAATAAGCATCGATTAATTCTATGTTAGCAATTGTGGTAAGACAGAAGATGTAAGTGTTATCCGAATGATTAGGCATAAAGCGTCTGTAGATGATTTTTTAAGTCCGTCATCAAATCTCAAGGCACAACTTTGAATGGGCGGTAGAAACTACCAAGCTAAATAATTCGATTCAAATTAGATAGGATTACAAAAATTATAAAATAGAAGATGTTGTACATGTTAAACAAATATATAGTTGTATTATTTGAAATGTTACCACCGACAACATCATGTTATCTAAATTTAGGGTTAATTTATCAATGTACATACTCATTCATTTGTACTAATTATATAATATAAAAAGACTAGAATGATTCAAGAAAAAGAAGTGGCAAAACAGACAAGAGGAAAAAACCACTTTTCTTTGTGTTGCTTGCAACAGTAGACAAGAAGCATAAAAAGAAAATTAAATACATCCAAAAAATACACAAAGCATTACATCTAATTATGGGAATGGCCGACATGCTTCATATTAACGCATGCAATCCAAATTAAAGGAACAAGCAAATGTCTTAAAAGTGAGTACGTAGAGACTAGTTAACTTATATTTCCCTTCTTCTAAAAGTTGACCACAATTAGATGACACCAATTCTAACACAACTTATTGACAAAAACAAAATTGATCCAGCAAATTTAAATATATATACTTAAAAATAAAAACATAGACGTGGTTAATATAGTGACAACTAATATTTAAACGTTAAATTGGACCAGGTCATATATAGAGATCAATATTAATCCACTTAGCTAATTATTTCTTTATTTTTTTAGTAATGAAAATTTTAGGGTGAGGCAATTTGATTCTAGCTAGTTAAACTAAACTTCCGTTGGCTCTACTTTGCTAATTACACTCAATATTAAACAGCAAATGTCTTAATTTTTAATCAATAAATAATAATTACATGCAATTATATTTCATACCTACTTAAAATTGCAACCGTATGCACCAAAGCATAAAAGAGAAAATGAAATCCTTTACACAATACACAAAGCTATATATAGATATGGAGATGACCGACATGCTGTATATATATTAACACATACAAATTCAAATTAAAGGTACATGCTAATGGCTGAAAAGTAATTAATTAACTTCTATATATTAATTTCCTATCTTCTGAAAGTTGATCCCAATTAGATGACACCAATTCCACTAACTTTATTAACAAAAACAAAATCAACCCAGCAAATACTTGAAAATAAATATACAGACTTAATTAATATGGTGATCAACTAATATTTAATTAAAGGGCCAGGTCATATACAGATCAATATTAATCCACTAAGCTAGACACAGCAAATGAGTTCTCACTACATTTCATTCCTAGCTATCTCATTTTACTGATCCAACTTAACTTTATTAATGTAAACATCTCTTTTATAGAAGGCTAGATTTTATACATCAGTATAAATTTACAAATAATTTAACAAACGATAAAGACTTAAAAATTATCGAAGTAATTTAGTTTTAAAAAAATTAAAACATGGGGCCAGAGTCCCTGACCTGTAAATGTTCACACTAATATATATATAAAGACTGATGTTGTCATAAATAATAATACTATATAAGTTTCAGCATTTCACCAATACTAAGTCATCAGGATCTTCTTTGGAGATTTGCCAATAAACATATTCGATCTTGCAAATTCAGTGGCCGAGATTGCATCCTGACCCTATTTCTTAGCCTATATAAACCTAGTCATGTGAGAATATAGCAAAGCAAAGCAATCCTTTATCTCTTTCTTAGCTAGCCATATGATAAGTAGTAGGGTTTTGGGTATTGAACCCAAGCTGGGGCTCTCTACACTCCATGTCTGAAAGGAGGTGATGGTATACCTTAGCTGCTAGTTCATGGTTATCCCAGGCTGCGCAACAATACATGAACTGCGTAGGTCATGGATTTGCATGAACTGGGAGATAGGGTTACCTTGATCTTTTTGGTATTGGAGTGAAGGGAGCTCGAAATAGGGTATTTTTTAGCTGCAACCCTCTCTTTTTTCGTTATAGATCAGACAGAACGTATGTGAGTCTTTTAAAATTAGTTCAAATATTTTTAAAAAAATATGTTTGAACTTAAATTATGAAAATGTAGAGCCTTATCTCAAAAGTTGTGTCACTGTCCTAAATCGCTTTCTCCTTTACCGACAACCTTAGAATCTTTTAGTTTTTAGCAATTAGCATTCTATGATAGACAGCCTCTCATGACTCTCTCTTGCTGAGTTGCTGTGGAGCTTTTTGGATAACTATTGGTTATATCCACTATTACTTTACTTATCATTGTGAGCCTCATTTGACTTATACTGTGTATTTATGAAATTATGTTTTAATTAATTAACCTAGCTACTTAACATTATGTTTTCTGAATCCTCCAGATTTAATGGAGCTCCCAGTACAATGTAAGAATTAACTATGTATCTGGTGGTTGGTCTACCATGCATTTTTTCTTTTTACGGTGGATTAAGACCTTATTTTTTATATGGCCAGGGAATAGATCCCTTTTTATTTCATATATTCATTATATATATATATATATACACGCACACACATGAATATATCAGTTCGTAATAGAAACCCTTATTGCATAGATTCTTCTGATCAAATATATGTATGTATTATGAATTTCTTGGATGATCGATGTATATGGCATATTGGTGACAAGAAACAGGTTCAGCTAATGAAATCACTGAAGAGAGCTGCAACTCAAGTTTTGATCAGTTTTGAAGTAATATTTTTGCAGAGAAAAGGTCTGAATCTTTTCGCACCAGAAGGAATGAAAAGGCATGGCCACAAAATAACTTGCTAGTTCATTGCAAACACAGAAATCATATATATGATCACTTCAGCCCCTTAATTATCTCACGGATCTGAGTCTTCCCTGAAATTATTAATTGCTTGGGAGAGGAGAAACAAGTTGGTGAAAAAAAAAAAATTATGTACTCAATTCCATCAAGAGAGAAACCTTGAAAAAGTAAACCACCGAGGGTGGTCGTGTTTAAGAATTTAAGTAATTTATATAAAAGATTTTCTTTTTTATTTTTCAATCAATGTATAATTATTTGATTCAGAGTGGGATTATCTGTACACCATTTTTATTTTTCAATCAATCAAACTAGTTTTTATATATCTTTTGTTATATGAAAGAATTGAGCCTTAAACTTTATAAATATTATCCAAACTCCTCAATATACAAGACCACATCTAATTAATGTTTTAAATAACTAGTTTATAATTAAAAGGCTAGAATAGTTAAAAAGCTCTCTTCCAAAGAGACTGGGCTGTTAGTGTGACTCTTAGGCGAATTTCTGTGCTGGTAAACTAGCCAAAGAAGCTATTAAGGATGGCAGTATCGTTCAGATTCTGGAAGCCCCTCCTCCTTGGCTTCAACTGGAGCTTCTTGCTGATGCCTCGTTGACCAGTTTGCTAGGGTGTAGCTTTCTCCTTTTTTTTTTTTTTTTTGTACCAAAAAAATGCTAGAATAGTTAACGTACTAAAATCTAATAGTATCTCTTGCAAAACTATAAGTTTATTCAATATATACAGTACTTATTTATTAAAGCATTTTCTTTGGCATTGGTCCTTCTAGAAGCTTTGACAGTAAATATGAAGGTGAATGGAGACATATATATATATAATATACCCCTTATAACATTTGAATTCTTTGGTATTGATTGTAAAGATCGTAAGGTTTGAGCAGAACCTGACATAAATTTCCTAAGGTTGTCAGGTGGTCATTATCCTTATTTAAAAGTTTTTCAAAGTTTTCTAGATTTAATATTGTTCGTTTTTAAATAATTAGTAAAATTTGATTAACTGGAAAGCAAATTATTCTTTTGTTTTTTCATGATAAAGGATATTCCTTAATGCTGTTAAGTTTTCATTGTTCTTGATTAGGTAAAAAAATTTCGAGTTTCAGGATTAGGGTTTTGTATAACAGCAATGCTACCCATGAAACTGTATCTGGCTAGCTTATTTAACATAATTCAAAACCCTAATGTAGCATGAATATTTACCTGGGGATTTGTTTAAAATATACATTAATGATTCCTCTATCTTGGGGATTTGTCTAAAATATACATTAACGGTTCCTCTATGTTGGGGATTTGTTTACTAAAATATACATTAATGATTCCTTCGACTAAGACAGGAGGACTAGAATCGCACTGTTAACGAAAGATTTCACGTGAAATTTGTCCCACTTCCCACTAAGAAAGCAGCTATGTTAGGTTAGGAGAGAAAAATAATTGTTCGCAAATTACAGAATTTGGTATTGGTGGAGACTATTGCTAGAAAAAAAAATTGCTTTTAATTTTCTTATAATTAATCTCGTTCTAAATAATTTATGTCAACAAAATTTAAATACCAGACAAGCATCGAATGGTTAATTAATTATTATTGTCTTATACAAAAGTTTAATTTGATTTAGATGTCGTAGTGAGAATTCTCTTGACGTATTAATATTAATAATGAAGCCATTTTCTTGTCAATGAAAAACCAAAGTAAACGAAGAAATGACAAATAAGAAAAATCATATTATTATAAGGAGAAAAGGAGATAAAATTAATTTAGATGAAGAACAAGCTATTTATCAAATATTAATATCTTGTTTCTCTTTTATGTAATTAAATATCTCTGATAAAAATATATGGAGATAGATGATGCTTAGGTTGAAGAACCCACTAATATGGCTTTCTCACATGTAGTGGACCACTTATCAAAGGCAACTAATTAAACTATAGTTGGTCACATTCTAAAGACCTGATTGATCGATGCTGTTCAGAATTGATTGCCAATTGGCATACGCAGTTCTTTATTTTATTAATGTGCACTCTCCCTGATCTATTTCATTGCTTTCAACAAAGATACTGCTTTTTATTGTAAAATATAAGGTTGCATAAATATTTTTTTATTTAATAAATATAGTTTGTATTTTCTAGTTTCAGTAATGAATTATTTGAAATACAGTTTTTATCTAAGAAATGTCTAAAAGGCATTAAAAAAGCTATGTTTTTATTTGAAATTAATTACTTTAATCATAGTGGTAAACTCATCTATATATAGAGAGATGCAAAGAACGGTATGCAACAAGATAAAATTATGCTTAAAATACTAAACAAGCCCTTCTATGGAGATGGCCAACACATGCTGCACTTAATTAGTGCAAACAATTTTTAATCCAACCAATGATTGAGTGAGTCCATGTAACTTCTAGTTCTTTTGTTTGACTTGAACTTAATTTTTATTTTCAAAGGTTTTTATATCAGGCCACACTCAATAATTTCTTAATTAAAGCTGATAAAATTAACCCCAAACAGTTGACACCAATTCCACCAAACATGTATAGAATCCTCTAAATTTAATATCTAAAAGTTGAACTGAATTATTACTATTTAGATCAACCAGACCACGCACTCTTTTTTTATTTTTTGTTTGTTCCTTTTTTTCATCAAAACATTTTTATTCAATAGTAAAAGACTAATCTTTTTTTAAAGAATAAAGATGATCATTAAGCTAGATATATTTATCCCAACAAATCCTCTTTCTATAAACATAACAACCCTTATTAATATATTTAAGAGACTAATTATTTTTTAAGACTTTATTGATAAGCACTCTTTTTAAGGGACCGGTTAGGACAATATACACATCAGCTTTAATCAGTCATTAACATCGGATCCCGCTTTGCTGAGCATGATCACACACAATATCAGCCCATGATCAGATAATTAAAGACAGAACGATCCTCAATCAGCAATAATTAATATATAGATGTGCAATTAATCAATGCTTCACCAATCGTAGAGCATTAATATCCTGTGCTGAGATTTCGTAATAAATATATTCGATCCTTCAAATTCAATGGCCCAGATTACATCTAAGCTCTATCTGTTAGCCTATATAAACCCAGGTTTAATTTCCAGGCCATAGCATACATAGCATAGCAACCCCTCTCTTAAGTTTTCTGTCTGCCATAGCCATAACATATACATACGCCTGTTGGCATTTGTCTATTTTACTTCTTAGGTATTAGGGTTTTTGGGTTAAACACAAGTTGGAGCTCTCTCTTACTCCAAGTCTGAAAGGAGATGATGGTAGACCTTAGCTGCTAGTTCATGGATACCCTTGGCTTCGATCTCAGCAAATATGCTTGCTTTATAGGGATGCGTAGTTCAAGGGTTTGCATGAACTGGGAGATGGGGTTACCTTGATCTTTTTGGTATTGGAGTGAAGGGAGCTCCGAATAGGACTTCCCTTGTTTTGGCCTAAAAAGTCTCGCTGTTTGTATTTGCACTATGCTTTCGCATATCATGCCTATTCTCTCTCTCCCCTATTTTCTTTTTTGGCTATTCATGAGTATTTTAATAAGGTGAGATTAATTTAGAAGTGAAACAATTATGAATATCTCCCCTTATTAACATATGTTTTTTATTGCGTTTTGAATCTTCGATATTACATTACAAAGTCCTTTCGATAGTTGATTTTCTAATTTGTTTATATGTTTCTTATTAATTTCATTCCAAATAACCTTAATCATCGTGTTTGAGGGGTTTGTTATTGGACCTTTTATTTTTGGAATTTAATAGTAAGATATTTTAAATGGTTTCTTTTCTCTTTATTTTTTTTTTATTCAGACTAAATTCAAGTTAGTCTTTTTCTTATACAAGATATAAGAGAAGATTTAAGACAGAAGATGTGTCATTTTTCTAATGTTATCTTATCTTTGATTTGGTTCTAAAAATTAAGGGATTTATATGCACTAAAGATAATCAATGGGAGCCGTTTATCAGATTCTGCACCAACACTTTTTCATGATTTAATTATTAATCGATGATACTCTTGGATATATGCTCCGGAATGGTACATAACTCACATTTATTTGGATATTCTCAACATGGATCAGGTCCTCGATCGAGTACTGTTTCTAATAAGAAAATCAACAGTGAGCTGCTTTTGATAGTGCGCTGCCCGAGTGCCTTGTCGCTTATCTCTTCAGATTTCAGAGCTGGGTTTGGCAAAGAGATTATTCAAGTTACTTCATGCAATTGGAATTTCAATAAAAAATAACCATGTATAACTAATAACATTCAACTTTATTCTTCTTCTATTTGAGACGCTTCATGTCTGTACATTCACTCAAGTTATTGCAATGGTGAAATGATATTAATTAATTATGCTATTGATTATTTAAACTTTTTATATTTGAACTCTCTTCCCTTCATTTTTTTCTAAACTCTATCAAATATCGATATTATATTAAACATTTATTAATCCGGATTCATCTATGCAAAACCACACACGAAGCTCTTTCTACTAATTTTACAGCACTTGCCAGTTTATCTATCCACTTGCAGCCTCTTCCCCTTCTTTGTGTAGTAGATGTGAGGGATGAGTTACATAGTAATTAAAGTCAAACCAAATAACAAAGAGCACTATAGTTGACCAATTTTGATCTGATATAGCTCCGTCCAGCATTAGTTAACTACGTATAAAAATAACTATAAAAAACATCACCAAGATAAATGACATGTCCTTTTCATTTTTTATAAAGAAAAAAGCAAATACATGCTACTATTTGTTTTCCAGAAAAAGCAACTAGTTATAGGACTAGGATTTACACATAATATGAGACGCTGCACTTATGGTTGAAATACCACGTTAAATTTAGATTACTATTCCAACATCCCCTTAATCTAAATTTTCTTCTACACTCCAAGTTTTGCTTGAAATCTGAGTCCTTATTCTTTAGCATTTACGTATCATGCTTCACTTCTTAGCTATCTTGGCTGCCTCAACTTATGGTTGTGAAGCTCTGGAGGTGTCCTTTCTCTTGTAGCCTTTGCCAATCATTCTTCCTAACCAACATTCTCTCCTTGCTTGCTTACTCTTAGCATGCTTGCGGTGAGCCACTTCTAAAGCTTCAATGAAACCATGTTTAGACGAAATTGACTTATCACAAAGTGGGTGATTCCTATGGATGACAGTCCGTCTAAAGTCATAAAACGTGTTTTAATATCAGTCTTCTTCTCTCTTAATGACAAACTTTTGTCATTTGTCTTCTTCCTTGAGCATGCATCCGCCTTTGGATTCAACATGTTCTAATATAACACTTTGTTGAAGGAAGAGGAGTGCATTTGACACACAAAATGACTTGCATTATAATATCTAATGGAGAGACACTCATTTGCACTCAATCCTAGAGAGACAATCATTGCTCTTAACACATTCATCTATAAGTGTTTTTCTACACTTGAGGAATGAATCTCAACATCACTTCTAATACCCAAATGATACATCCATAAACACTTCTATATATATTAGTACATAGATAATTCTAGATTTCTAACTTATTTCATAACTTTATATATAACTTCTCCCTATATAAATTCCAAACCCCCATTACATGTAATAATATCTCTTAAGTGGACATAACTTTTTATTGAAATGTCCTAAATCATCATAAATTATGAAAGTTATAAGAATCAAATGGCTCTAAATTATAAAAATCAAGGACATCATTTTGAATTTGGATCATTATTCCTACGTATAGAAGCTATGTCTCAGTATAAAAAAGATGTTATACTTTATATCAAACACTTACTTCATGGTCTTTATAGTTTTGACAGGTTATCATCTAAGTCTTTATAATTTATTTGCTTCTATACAGATCTCTTGAAATTTTTTGAGGTAAGTCCCTGTCATCAATTTCTATTGTAACACTGTTAAAGAAGTGTTGTGTGTCAAACAATGTGTTTATTTGGTGCATACATGACGTCCAACATGGATACAAAGTTACTAACTTAACTTTAATTTTCCATCTCCTTCTCCTCTTCCATCTGTCTGATAAAAGAATTACCTTGGTTTTTCAACTTCTGCATAAGTTACAGATTCGTTATAAACACTGTTCTCTCCAGTCTTGCAATTGATTATCGAGATGATAAAGTTGCATTCAGATGATGGTGTTGCCATGCTTAATTTTGAAACACTGTTAATTTCTCGAGAAAAGAGAGGCCAGGTTTAGAACACCACAAGAAGGCTGGGGCAATGAATATTTGAAGACCGATTAAATCAAATTCACCATATATATCTTCTTAATGTTGATTGTCATCACTACATAAACAATAGTAAGGCACTTAGAGAAGCTATATATACTTTTTCTGATGGATTCCAGAAATAAAGTTTGTTATATATGTGTAATTCTCTGAAAGATTTGATGGGACTGATCGCCAAGATAATATTCAAACCTGTAACTGTTGCCCAAAGTTGTGCTGCCTGTGTAGTGGCTCTTGAAAGAAAAAGAATGCAGACAAGAAGGTGAAGAACATGGAAGCATTAAAGGCTTGAAAACATCGAGGAGAGAATTGAAAGTGAGGATATAAGATTATATCAATGGTAAAAAATCTCACATAGATACTAATGCTGGAGTTTGTATTGCAGAATCTAACAAGATCATATCAACCTTTGAGATCTTAGGTGGGCCACTGGATCTGTGGAGATTATTTTCTTAACCGGACATTGACCAATCTTGCATGCCTATGATGCGCTGTGGATTAAAAGTGGAGAGGATCCGAAGGGAGATGGAAAATTATTAATGAGATGTTGGACAGCTGATTTGGCCTATTGGAGGCCACGCAGGCACTACGTAGATACATAAGCACTTTATCAATAGTGTTATTATAACGAGGGTTATCTGTAGGTATTCATTTAAAAAAAAAAAAAAAAATCGAAGGACAAGAGCCTCTATAAAAGAAAATAATCTAAAAACTGTAGGATTTAAACTTTATATTTTCCATTATGCTAAAAGGATGTCCAATTATCCGTAACTCTAGTGGTAGATCTCCTTTAATTATACATGCAAATGGTTTGACATCATGGATTATTGGAACTGCTTCTTCTCACAGTTTTTTTTTTTTTTTTTTTTAATCTGTTTGTTTTACACTTTGTTACATTTAATTAGCACATTTTTCTTTTTCTTTTAAAATGTCTACATTTAACTAAACCTAGATTCCTTTCCATCAAATGCCTTGCCGTGGCTAACATAATAATTTGTAAGTTGTTGCAACAATTAGTAGGTAAACCATAAACTTTGATTTAATGACTTACAAATTATCGCATTAACGACTATATTGCAGTCTATTGTAAAGAATCTGCTCATGGATGATCTGCTATGGCTGCAAGCTCATGAATGCCTTGAATTTTTAGGCAGTAAGACACAGAGGAACCACCTCAGCTAGCTGTGCATAATCAGCCTCTATATATATGTCTCTCCCGCCTAGCCACAATATTCAGCCCTAATCAGCTCCTTGCATATCAGTAACTTACGTACGTAGCAGCTGATAACTCACCAAATAATTTGAATTCAATATTGTAACTATAATCCTTAAATATACATAGTCATCAACTCACACACACAATCATCTGTCCAAATATAGCTCAATATTGATAATGAAATTGACTTGACACGCTGCTTCAACTTACTTTGCCCATTATATCAATATTCTTATGTGATGGATATTGAACATAATGATCTTCTGGAATACGATCGATATTCTTATACAGATTGATAATTCGATACTCTATTGGCTTCAATATCAATTTTGCAAATTTTCTCATCTGATTTTCATGGTATAATAAAATCAAAGACCTAGCTTGATGGATTAAAAGCCATATACAATATGTCTCTCCGGGGTTTGTCTATATATTCTATCAATTCTGTACAGATCAGAAACACTACTAGCCAGGGGACTTGCAGCAGATGGGAAATGAAGGCATATAGTGATGATAATGATCCTATTGCAGTTGAGTACTTTCTTGCTCTCTATGATGGAAGAAAAAAGAATCGTGCTCTATTACGAGTAGATATTAGTGGCTGAGCTTTTCAATTGGTATTTACTATCGACTTTGTGTTCTAGTATCCAGATATGAAGGCAGCAGCTAAAATGCATAAAGTCAGAGCCTTAAAAAAAAAAAAAAAACCGCAGGTAAAGCTTTTAATTAATCTATTATAGAATGCTCATCACATGGAAATTACTGGCTGCAGATAAAAGCCCAACAATCGCACTAGCTTACATCTTTTACATAATGTAAAACCATCACTGTAAAACTTCTACTTAATTATATTTTCCTTTTAGGATCTTTTTGATCATCTTTGTTTCAAAGGGATGCAAAAGACTACTAGCTAGCATAACAAATATCCATGATATATCTAAAATTTCTAATTAAAGCCCATATTTTAGACTCGTTACAATTTCTCTCAAAAAAAAAAAAAAAACTGTAATTTATTTCTCTGAGAATTAACTGGATTGAATAAACTAACCTTATACTTCTTATACACATGACAGAAGCTGTACATGTGTAACAAGAAGAACTAGCAGCTGCTTCACCAATTCTTGGTCCGTGTATCAGGCTTTTACATACTGAGATTAATTAGGGAAGACTCGAAATCCTTGAAAGATAGAGTTTATTATTCTTGAAAAGAAATTAATTAAAGCTTGGTTCTATAATTAATCCACAAATCTTCAGTAGCAAATGCAGGGAAACGTGTGAATTTGTGAGAAACGTGTGGTAGTATCAATTCATTCTGTATTACAGTTACGGCCGCTTGTTTTGTGAATTTTCAACAAAGCTAATCAATAAAGCTCATTTTGACCATTCTTAATTAAATGAAAATCCGATACTTGGATATTTGCTTTATCTGCTAGCTAGATTCACTTTTTCAGATTATATATATATATATAAGGACTATTTTTGTTCATGATACATACCTTAGCCCGTACAAGATCATAATAGAATAATTGATGTGTTAGGCGTTTAACAGGTGAAATAATGGAGCTTCCTTCACCACAAAACTGAAAGGAGGTGATGATAGACCACGGCTGGCAGCTCATATATACCCCATGAGAGTGATAATCAATCAATAGATTCACTCTTTAATTAGGGTTTACATGATCTGCGAGACGAGGCTATTTTGATCTTTTTGGACTTGTGGTGAAGTGAGCTCCGATGGCCTTTCTACCCTAACCATTATCAATTTTTCTATTATTAGTTATAGTTATTACCCCACCACAAGCTAGCTATGCTATCTATCTGGAAAGGCTTTCTCTACCAATGGAGATCTAGATTTAGGAGATCTATATTCAAATTTGGTGGTTTGTTCATACTTCTTTTGGTGCCAATATATGCTTTTGAAGGATCAAATGATTTTTTAGATTATAGTTTATACTCAGACTAATTAATGTCATGCCGGATGGAAATCATAAATAGCGATTAAAGTTTGATATTAATATATAGCTTCCTTGATATTTACGGCAAATTTTTCTGTGGCATGCAGGCTGCTGCTGGCCTCATCAACCATATCAAAACCCGCCTTGGACGTTAAATGCAAAAGCTGAATTCAACCTTTTAAGCTCTACTTAAAGAAATATATATGGAGTAAGCATGCAATGCAATGGTCAATTAGCCAGGAATTTTATCCTTGGGATTCAGAATACAAATTTTATATATTAATTAGGATCAAGTGGGATAAATATGATTATCAGATGAGATAGGAAAAAATTTAAGTTTGTATTTTATTTTGATAAAATGCACTTAATTTTTAATTAAACATCAATTACTACCCTCTTGTTCTGCAATTAATATATATATACAAACTCTTAGTTTTTGTCGTGGCATTTTATAAATTATACGTACTGTAAGGGAAATTTGACTTCAACTAGTCTAAAGTTTTATACATCATATGTATAACAAAGGAGCATGCACGTCGTGGAATAGTTATTCAAAAGAGTATTATTAAGAAATTAATGAAAGGAGATATTAATATCTTTTGTTTATACATATACGAGATTAAAATAATCATTTTCTAGAAACTATCAAACTCTAAATCACGTGTATCATTATTTTATCAAAAAAAAATCGTGTATATCATAAGATTTGGATATATCAAATTCATAAAGTAAATCATAAAATGATTATATACATCATTATTAGTTGAAGATAATATATATATGTTCATCTAGCAATTGCGCGTGATAATGAAATAATAATAATTGACGATGATTATTGTTGAATTTAATAAGTATCTTTCTTTTGCCTTTCCATGTGTCTTAATTAGACCAAATAATTGTATTTACAATACCATGGCCTGCGCCCTAATCTTTGACTTTATCTTTGACAAGCTTGAATCCTATATGTGTCAAACTTAAGCATTGCATTCATTTTCATTCAGAGTGTTAGAACTTAGAATGAACCTTAATTGGCTTTATATTTTTTTATAAGATTTTTTCAAACTTAGATGGAAGAAATCTAAATTAAAGTTTAGCTCCCTCTTTCTCAAAAACCAAGTCTAAATTCTTCATTTGATGTGTAACAAGTTATTTATATTCTATACAAACACTAATTATATTTTTGTCCATGATATATATCTTCTTTTTATATACACTTGGAATCTTTTTTCTTTCTCTCTCTAAATTTTCTTTTGTCATTTTACTCATTTTCCCGTTTCTTGGGTAGAGCACAAACGGGCCATTGCCGTGTAGATTGATAGATTGAGCGTGTCCTTCCTGAACGTAACTTCCATCTCATTACGGGTCCTTGTTTACTGGGCTTAGCCATTCACCTTTTTGGTTCAAACACATATTGGACCCAAAAAAAAAAACTTGTTCTTATTGATAAGTTATATATATATATATACAAAATAATTATTTCCTTTGCAATTAATTTTGGAAAACGATATGCAATAATTTTTCAGAGCAGGATGGTAATCTTAGTATAAAATGTCTCCCTTGCCTTGACAAGAAAAATCTGAACAACTAACTTTCATACATATCTAAAAATGTTTTCTAATCTTAGAAAAATTGCATAAAAAAAAAAACAAAAAATTCATTTTTTGGGTTATCTACATGTCTCTGTGCCGGAAAAGAACCTAAAATCAGTGTTATCTGTAATCAGAACTTCAATCTTATTAACCATGAAACTTTCAAAATCTTATCAAACCTAAGAAAGCATCAAATTGCCAACCATAAAATAGACGCGCATTGCCATTTTTTTTTTATGGTTTTAGATATTCATTATCAAAACCCGCCCAGATACATGTTCCTTATTTTTTTTTGGGCTAAAAATGCATGGCCACCGTAATTGACCCCTCACATGATTTTTAATTACTAATAAATAAATAATAAAAATAAAATAATAAGATTATTAAATCAAGTAGAGAAATTAATTAAATTGAACTAAATATAGCCAATTTGGTTGGGTTGATTCAACGCATTATTTGAACTAACAAAATTTCCAACCAAAAAACAACAGAGGAAAAAAAAAAAAAAAACGACATGGCTTGCTTTCCGTCCTTCATATTTACCACACGGTCTTCATCTAGCCTTCTTACTTTTGTAATCCAAAACCATTTCCTTCTTGTTCTTCTTTTTGCGGCCACTTCACCATTTAGGGCTTGTGTGAGCAAATTCCAGTTCTTCCCTCTTTTTGTTCCTACTGCTTCTCTTGTTCTTCCTTTATCTTCTGATTCTGGTTGTAGCTTGTGGAGTTAAAAGGGAAGATTTTGGAGAATGAGGGATTGCAATACGGATCTGTTTGACCCAGGAACGGTCATGGACTCCGGTTACTCACGCGGTTCTTCGTCTGAAGACGCCGATTTTGGGTTCGCTTTCAACGACAGTAATTTTTCCGATAGGATTCTTCGGATCGAGATCATGGGTGACCCGGTCGAGGGTCGCTCCGATTCTGTAGGGTGCACCAGTATCTTCGACTGGGCCCGGCACCGGAAGAGGAGGCGGGAGGATATCAAGAAGGAAAATGGTATAGTCTCCGTTTCTTTCGCCTAATTTTTTTTTTTTTTAATTTAATTTTTGGTTTTTGAGATGGTACTGATTTTTTTTTTTTTTTTTTTGAATGGACAAAAAGAAAGTGCTGAAGATAGATTTGGCATATTTGTTTTGTGTTGATTTTTAGTTGAAAATTCAGTTCCTTGTATCGGTTTCTCTGCAAAAATCAGAACTTGCTTCTCTTCTGGGATGTTTTCTTAAAACTGTATTTTGTGCAAATTGGATAGAAGCATAGAATTTGCATATAGGTTCTTTACTCATGCAATACCTAATATATGCTCTCTTGCTTACAGTTGTGGATCTTACTTTATGCCCTAAGGAGCCAATTTTGAGCGGTAATCAATCTGATATGGATGACTGTGCGCCCTGCGAAAATCAGGATGAAGAGCCAGTTGCAATGATTGAAGAATCAGCTTCAGGTTTTCGGATGAATTAGTAACCTTAAACCTAGTTTCTCAATATAGTGTTCTTTTTAAAGATTTTGTAGTTCTTATATGTTTCCTCAATGAAATGCTTGACCATAGAAAGATCAGCTACTGTAATATGATTTTACAAGAAGCTTAATGGGAAACGGAAATTCATACATTGAAAAGTTGTACTTATTTGTTGGTGAAAGACATGGATAAAACATTTTCCTTATGCTTGTAATATGGAAAGTAGCTATCGTTTCTCAAGAGTCTGAATAAGACTTTTCTGCAGGCTCTTTTGCATAATTTACGCTTGTAATTTGGTTGTTGTTATCATAGGTGATGAAGCTGCAAATAGCAATGATGATTCAAACTGGAGTATGGACTGCTCTGCAGTTGTGAGAGTTAAAACACTACATATCAGTTCTCCAATCTTGGCAGCTAAGAGTCCTTTCTTCTATAAGGTAGTAGACAGCGTAGTTCTTTGTTAGGCACATTCGATTTCTTCTTCTAAAATTATGTTCACTAAGTAGCTTTTATATACCTTTCACAGCTTTTCTCGAATGGAATGAGGGAGTCAGAGCAGAGACATGTTACCCTGAGAATTAATGCCTCTGGTAAATATACACATGACTAGTGTTTTAGATTCTTTGTGCATTCTTGAATGTTTTATTTTTATTTATTTGTTTATTTTATTAACTTTTTCTTAAAACGGTTGCCTTACAAATGACATAATTCTTTTGCATATTGCAGAGGAAGCTGCTCTCATGGAGCTTCTTAACTTTATGTACAGTAATACGTTATCCACCACAACAGCACCCACTTTGCTGGATGTGTTGATGGCTGCTGATAAATTTGAAGTTGCTTCATGTATGAGATATTGTAGCCGGTTATTGCGGACTATGGCTATGACACCTGAGTCTGCATTGCTTTACTTGGAGCTTCCTTCGAGTGTCTTAATGGCTGAAGCAGTCCAACCATTGACTGATGCAGCCAAGCAGTATCTTGCTGCTCGATATAAGGATATAAGCAAGTAAGTTTTTATTTCACTTCAGCTACATGGTATAAATTTCATGCGTTTGTAAAGTGTTGTTGGAATTTTCTCTTCTATTAAATGGGAATCTGGGACTTGTACTTCCTCCTTTCTCTCCCCCCGTTCTTGGATGTTGCTGATTTTTAAAATCAAACTCAAAAGCATATCTATAATTCTGTACTTCAAATGAAATCAAGGGGCTCAAAATGGCAATTGGACCAATTTTGCTCTGTTATGATACTAGTCTTAATTCTTTACGAGGGCATAGGTGCAGTTTTATATTTTAGTCAGATTTTAAGATGATAATTTCTTTCCGTTTTCTTCTGTTTCATTTTCATCTCATCCAAACACAATGAAGAAATATTTTCCTTCTCTCCATTTTCTCTTAATAAATATCAATGTAGCTTTTCCTTTTGAGTGCTAATAAGATTTGTGTATGACCAGGCACCAGGAGGAGGTTTTGGCCTTGCCACTTGCTGGAGTAGAGGCTATATTATCTAGCGATGATCTGCAGGTTGCATCAGAGGATTCTGTGTATGACTTTGTGTTGAAGTGGGCTAGATCCCAGTACTCCAAAGTGGAGGAGAGGCGAGAAATCCTGGGCGCCCGGCTTGCTCGTCTAATTCGCTTCCCTTACATGACCTGCAGAAAGCTTAAGAAGGTCTTAACATGTAATGACTTTGACCATGAAGTTTCATCCAAGCTTGTACTTGAGGCCCTCTTTTTCAAGGCTGAGGCTCCACATCGCCAGCGGTCACTAGCTGCAGAGGAGTCTGCTTCTTTAAACCATCGCTTCGTGGAGCGAGCATACAAGTATCGCCCTGTTAAAGTGGTCGAATTTGAACTTCCACGGCAGCAATGCGTGGTTTACTTGGATTTGAAGAGGGAGGAGTGTGCAAACTTGTTCCCTTCTGGGAGGGTTTATTCTCAGGCATTCCATCTAGGTGGGCAAGGTTTTTTCCTGTCTGCACACTGTAACATGGACCAACAGAGCTCTTTCCATTGTTTCGGTCTCTTTCTGGGAATGCAGGAAAAGGGCTCAGTTAGCTTTGCAGTTGACTACGAATTTGCTGCAAGGTCAAGGCCCACAGAAGAATTCGTGAGCAAGTACAAAGGCAATTACACATTCATGGGGGGAAAGGCTGTTGGATACAGAAACTTGTTTGCAATTCCATGGACTTCATTCATGGCTGAAGATAGTCTTTACTTCATTAACGGTGTTCTTCACCTTAGAGCCGAGCTCACCATCAGACACTGAACTGACCCATATGTAGCTATCTAAACTTCATCTTTTTAGTTGGTAGCTCTGACCTTTATGTTGTTGTTTCTCTGTCAATCTAATGCAATGCTCTGGCCTTTTTGACCTACTTGTGCTCTGGAACGGAGGAAAGCCTGTAAATTTACTTGATGAAATTTAGAGAGCATGGTTAATGTAGAAGTAACTGTGAATTCTTGTGATTAATCAGACTTGGAACGTGGACTGAGAATGTTGAAGGAACACAATCGAATAAAACCTCTGGAAATAAACTAAGCAACGTGTGATTTAGTTTCCTCCACGGCGAAAAATAGGGAATAATTCTGACCATCATAGGGAATGGAATCCAGATTTGGAATTTTCCTTGGAAACTTTCGAATCCCATTCTTCTTCAATGGAGGAGGGAAATATAAAAAAGTGCAAGATGTTCTATAATCTTTTCCAGATAAATATTTTTTAAAAAATAAAAATTTAATATCTTTGAGAGGTTCTGATGAATAATGGATTGGAAAATGTGAGCTAAAAAAAAACACAATGTAGTGTTGACTCTATATCTAATTTGGATTTAGTGCAGTGCACTAGCAGTTTATATCAGCTGTTGGATGGGACTTTAACGGACGATCCAACGGCTGCTAACTATCAAAGAAAAAAAGAAATCAAATTGAATTTTTGGCCCAATATACAACTTACAAACCGATATTCTCTATTCACGAAGCCTAGCCGTCGTTTGTGGGGCCCGTTGGCTTGCCTACATTGGAGTGGGACGAAGCCGTCATTCCACGAGAATATGAAGGGCAATATCGTCTATCAGCGGACACGCGGTCACTGACCTTTTTTCCACGCGCTTGACTCTAATTCACAATGTAGATTGATAGATAGACTCAGTAGGAGCGTCGAGCTCGAAATCGGAATATAGGGTTTCGAAGAGGGAGAAATTTCTGAATAGAAGCTTGAGACAAATCAAAATCTAGGTTCTTCTTTTTTCTCTGCTGCAAGCATGCCGAAGAATAAGGGAAAGGGAGGTAAGAACCGAAAGAGGGGAAAGAACGAAGCCGATGATGAGAAGAGAGAGCTTGTCTTCAAAGAAGATGGCCAAGAGTATGCCCAGGTCCTTCGCATGCTTGGAAACGGACGCTGCGAGGCCACGTGCATCGACGGCACCAAACGGCTCTGCCATATCCGGGGCAAGATGCACAAGAAGGTATGGATCGCCGCCGGCGACATCATCCTCGTCGGTCTCCGAGATTACCAGGATGACAAGGCTGATGTCATTCTCAAGTACATGCCCGATGAGGCTAGGTTGCTGAAGGCTTACGGGGAGTTGCCGGATAGCACGAGGCTCAACGAGGGTATCAGCGGTGGTTTGGACGAGGAAGACGATGGGACTGCCAACGACTACATCGAGTTCGAGGACGAGGATATTGATAAAATTTAAGATATAGGTTGGATTTTGGACCTCGCGGGCGATTTGCTGTCTCTCTTACTAAGTTACAAGTTTTTGTTGATTTGCTTTTTTTTTTTTTTTTTAACGTATAAAATGCACAATCATATGTAATATTTGAGGATATAAGGTATCTGGGCTTTATGTATTATGGAGTGTGGATGGCGGATTTAAATGCAATAATAGTTTTGGTTGTTCTTGTCAGAGTTCCATACTGCTTTTCTGATTGGGGATTTTGGGGATAGGGAGTTTCGGGTTCCAGTTGGGATTCTGGTACTGATAGAGCTGATTGTTAGTCCTTACCAGACTGATAATCCAGTCTCTTAGATCAGGTAGGGTTGCTTGCAATAAGTTTTCCAATCCAGACTGAGATAGTTCTCAGGGTGAAGACAACTGAATTTTCACAAATCAAATGAAAATTAACCCACGATTGATATAAGTTTCTCTTAATACCGTTATAATTCCCATGGCAAACTACATTACACAACATAAATTGCAGCATGGCTAGTCCCAAGAGCAAAATGTAATATTGTTGTTACATCAATTGGAAATCCATAACCATAGTTGGTATTGGTAATGGTAATGACTGTCGGATAAGAAAGATGCTAGAATATAAACACAGTAGAAAAACAAACAAAGATTTAAAAAAAATATATGAAAAATTACCTTCACTCATCTAATCTTCTCCTGCTGTTCTGCTCGCAGGGCATCGTTGAATAAGCGCAAGGAAAGAGAGGGAGGGAGTTTACGCCGACCTTAATATGGGCCAGCCACTCAAACATAACCAGGTCCATAATTTATTGAAGTTAGACTTTTGGGCTAGGCCCGGGGCCATGATAATGGGCCAGCCCACTCAATGCATTTGTTCGATTGGACAATTTTTTATTTTTTAAGTACTATCATTTTCGGATGAAAGGTTCTTTTGTAATTCAACGTTTCTTACGTTCAAAAACTTACATTTATTCCTTTCATATATGTGTAAAAGCTTTCATTATTCATCAAATAATTCCATTTAAGTTCAAGTGAGCTTACCTTAGCAGAGCTACTCTCAAGCCACTGACCAAGGGGGGAAAACAATTTAAAAATACATGTACAATTATCACTAGTTGAGAAGATTTAACTCCAAGCCATACACATAAAATTTGCAAGATTATTTCAACAATGAAGAGAGGGCGATACAATACAAGGGTGACAAAGGTAGAGAGCCAGGCACTCTATTCTACATTAGATCATACAAACGCCTCTCATACAGGAGATACACGGAAAGAAGACTAGATGGAAATCGAACAGGACAAACTAGACTTGCCACCTGCTAATACTCAGTTCCGGTAACCTTTTTCTTGATTTCCTCAATGTCTTCAGCTAGTTCCTTTCTGCTTGACTGTATACAAATATGGTTATTTTATATGTAAGCAATACATGATCTAAGGTACACGATTGGCCAACATAAAATTGAATGCCTAATCTAAAAAGCAGTAATGGACAGGGTTTGATATACAGTGAGATATATTCAGTGTGTTTTACTTACCTTAAAGAGAAGGTACCGGTACACAAACCATCCCGTGTAGCCTAGTCCGACCAACTCAAAAATCTTGGGGAGCTGAAAGAAAAGCAAATTATCTGGGATTGCTTCACAAAATCTTCTGGAGCATAGAAAGGTAACAATCTGCATGCTTGCCTCTATTACCATCAAAGGGAACAAAGGCAAAGCGCAAAACAGTGAATTTGTCTTCAACAAAATTGACAGCTTACCAAGGGGACAGAGTTGATGGCACCCACAATAATTGAAGAGAGCCAAACAGCAACTACAGCCCCACCGCCATAAACAAGTACCGTGGATTTGTTTTCAACAGCATCCCACTATAACAATAAATGGAGGACATTAATTCAACTTGCTTGAAAAACAAGGTTTGTCTAAGCGAGGATGATAATTTGCAGGATTACAGGTTTGCCAAAAGAAGCACTTCTCCCAAATAATTTACATGTAAACTTACTTTTTCCTTCAAATCTGTCAACAACTCATTAGCGTCTACAGAAGATGATTCATCTGAAGAAGAAGCTCTCGTCTGAAGCAGGAAAGATTTTCGGGACTCTTAAGAAGAGGAAACATTAAAATACTTTAGAAGTTATATCAAATGAAAACACATGGAACAAAGCTCAATTATTTGAAGTGAACACTGAGAAAAGTAGAAAAGTAGTATGATTATTCTAAAAGGAAGAGAATCGAACCAAATTCAGAAATGGAATACATATATGCAATATGTTCATTGGTTTTGTTAACTTAATTGTTGTTAATCAAGTGTGTAGAAGTTTGACAATTTAATAAATTGTGGGCACTGATACTCCCTTTCCCAATTCATTATCAAGTATCAACACTGTGTAACTTACACTCCTCAATACTAACCTATAAAGCCTTTAAAATATTCTTTCCTTGACAACAAGCACCTGGCGTAAATTCTCGGTGAAGGTGCTCAAAACAACCATTTGTCAAAAAGGCTTTTTTAGTAATTAATATACATGACGATATTTAATCTCTTATATAAGCCCTTATCAACTCCAAATAGCAAAACCAGACAACGTTAGTAAGAGAGAATATAAGAATAAGAAGGGATGAAAAAAAGAAGTTTTGTCTTACTTCTCATTTTTACAACAGTACTACCTCTAAGCCAAATCTGCAAGGTGACTAATTGATGAACCAGATATACTGTTCAATTCATCTTACTTTGTTAATTAAAGTTTCTTGTTCATAAACCAGAGCAGATCTGAATAGGTGGACTAGTCATTCTGGGGTAAAACAAGACACGAGACAGCGTATCAGTACTGGCAGATTTCAGATTACTAAAATTTTTAATGTGAAAATCAGGTATCCTTTTGTGATTTATCCACTAAAGTTGTATCAGATATTCTTTAGTGCAGTGTGTATTTTTGTTCCTTACTGATATTTAGTTTCCAGGTTTCCACCTTTTTGTGTAGTGAAGCTATAATCGGAAATTGAGAGATGATTCAAGCACTTGAACTAAAGGCCCCTTTAAGAGTATAATAAATAATAAAGAACACAAGTAGAATATCTATCCCCAGAATAATTTCAAGCAAGAGATAATGGAAGTGAAAAGAGGCGGGTAATTCGAAGGAAAGCTGATCAGCTGTGAAATGGCAAACTTCGAGTTTCGAGAAATTCAGTAGAACAAACAGAAATACAGCCATTTCTTTTAAACAATTTCGGTTGCAAAGGATACTTATGCTAGCACCAGTTCTAAGTCAATGGAACTCCAATATTCATTCAGACCTTTTAATAAAACCTCATAATACCCAAAAATCAACATCCTATCCTACTTCTCTTCACAATTACAAGTTGATCCGAATATCAAATAACCAACATTCAAGAAACGCCATATGGATTGAGCTGAATTAAGAAGCTCAACAACAAGAATCCAACAATAATCACCTTAAACAAATAGAAAAAGGATCATAGCTTTCTGGAAAAATTCACTCTAGCCCATGAACATTCAACAATTCCATTCAATGCATAAACAGAAACGAATAAGTAAGAAAACCAACACCTGAAAAGGGTTTCAAGGAAATTGGGAAGGAAGGGGTGGACAAGCGAGGTGGGAGATAAGGCAAAGCAGAGCAGCGAGCTATGCCGGTTCTGGTGGGAATCCTTGGGATTAAGTTAGTGGCTGCTGCCATGGAAGACGATGCTGCTGCCGCTGCCATTATCACTTGAAATTGATGTGTGGCTTCACACAGAAACGATTGCTATCCCAAATGAAATTCTCAGTTTTTGGTTGATCTGACTTTGTTGACTCGAAGCCTTTCTTTGTTGCTCGGGAAGATTTTTCAATTAAAAAACTGAAAAGGAAGAACTGGAGTGCTGCACTGAGCTCCATTCTTGACACGTGGAGGGATCATGGTCTGTGATTGGCTGATTGCCTATCTAGAAAATCTACACGTCAGGCCTCTTCTGCTTAACTATTGGCAACGAGAGCCTACAAGATTGAAGGAAAGTTGTGAACAATAATGCTGCAGGGGAATTTCTCTCGTACCCTAAAAAATTTAAGGGTTTAAGTACCCTCTGCAAATTGACTAAAATAAATAAATGCCAACTGTTTTAATAATGTCCACGTCATCTTATTTAAAAATTGTTAAGTATGTAACCTTGAATTAGTATATAAATGATTGATAGATCATAGCAATTAAAACACTATTTACACGCTTTAGAAATGACTATATCATGGTGGCTGAGGGTAGGTTGGACGAGGAGCAAGGATGGGTATGAACGAGGTGAGTCGGTGTGTGAGTAGTAAAAGAGGGGAGTGTAAGAAGCAACGACTTTTGAAATTCTTCTACCAAAGGGATGGATGGACCAGTAGGCCCAAATGTAGGAGCCCGCCAAATTGTCAAATGGAATTTAATTTTGGAAAAACTTTAAAAAAATCTGGTAAACTTTACATAATACCTAGTTTATCATCAAAAACTTTAAAATATCTATTTAATTTTTTAAAAAAATATTTAAGTCACCCTAAATTACAATTTTTGTTAAAAATTGAATAAAAATTATTTATATCTCATTATTTATGTTTTTATTTATTTATCAAAAAAATATAAACAAATAAATAATTAATTACAAATATTTCTTTTTATTAAATTTGTAATGATAATGTACACACTAATAAACGCATGAGAGATAATATAAATTTTATCTCATAAATATTTAATTGATTTAAAGAACTTATCTTACAGGTATTGTATTGACATTAAAAATTAATAGATATAAAACTAGTATAAACTCTATTTACTCAAGCCACACGAACTGACGGGACAGAGAAAAGAATGGGGAAGAGCCGGATTGAAAATGGTGTGCACCGGTCTGCAATGGAAGTACATTGACGGAGAGGAGAAAACCGAATGGGGAGTGGGGAGAGTGTGCTGGGAGACAATAAAATAAGGAGGAGGGCTATTTTTGAAATAATGAAAGAAAAAATAACAAAGGGGGGAGTGCACCCGGGAGTGTTAGTTATTTGATTTCTCAAATCATTTTATAGGTTTATTATATTTACATATGTTATGACCAACATCCCAATAGATTAGTGGGCCTGAGTAAGCGAGCTCATAAACCCATACTTCAGCTAATTATAATATGAGATTTTTGAGGGTTCTAGACGAGCTATCTTTCATTCTAACCCTCACTATCATCCTCACAACAATATAGTTTCCTAATTATTAATATTTGATTTCTTATATTATTTTATAGATTTATTACTTTCCTTATTCTTATATATATAGTTTCCTAACTCTCAATTGTTTGATTTCTTAAATTATTTTATACATAGGTTTATTATTTTCCTTATCTCTCTATTATTTAGCGAAATGTGTGTAGTTGAAATGTAATTGTCACACGCTGATTTTTAAAATGATTTTATAGATTTAATGCTAATGTAAAGGCAAGTTATTTTCTTGATTTATTTATTATTATTTTTCTAATACTGATTTTATGGAATGCAGATTTTTCCGTTCATGTTTATAGCCAGCGTTAGAGTTAGAGTTTCAAGTATAGAGCACTCGTGTATTTACTCCTTCAAAGACAAAATTGATTTTCAAGAGAACAAAATAGGTTTTATTGGCAGTCGGAACCATTCTTTGGTGCTTTACGCAGAAATTCATCAGGCAGTTTCGTTCGATTTCTTCTGTTCGAAACCAAGATGGTTTTAGCGCAGTTAGGAGAGAAAATTTCGTGTGCTCTCCAGAAGATGAGGAATTCCACCGTAGTCGATGAAGGCGTCCTTAACGAATGCATCAACGAGATCAATCGAGAACTTATTATTGCTGATGTTGATTATCAGCTCCTGAGCAACATGGTGAATCGCATCAAGGAAGCTGTGGTCCATCGCCCTGTTGGCCACAACAAACGCATTGCCATCGAACAAGTAAGCTTATTTCTTGTTCTTTTGTTTGGTAGGGAAGCAGGGGAGAAAAACGGAAAATTTCTGTCCAATTTCTAGGATGACCATATCTTTCATTTGCTTTCTTGTTGGGTAAGTTATTCTTCTAGAAAGTAAAATGTCAAAGGGAGCAATAGGATTTGAATATTGAATATTTTTTTGATAATGATGGAGCATCAGAATGGGCTCCGTTGCTGTGATTTTGCATCCATTTATAAATTTGAATTCGTATTGATTGAAATTATTCGACTATCTGTAATGTTGTTGAATTAATTTAGTTTTAATGTAAAACAATGTGCACTCTTGTTATTCTCTTTGTATCATCTATCTTGAATGATCAAATGACTTTTATTATATTTTCTTAGTGAGTTATATGCATTCATTAGTGAACTTTCTTTGATTTTAGGCCGTCTTCAAAGAACTCTTCAAAATGTTGGATCCTGGGAAGCCCTCCTTCACTCCAGAAAAAGGAAAAACTAGTGTTGTCATACTTGTTGGTTTACAAGGTCTGTTGGCTATCTGTTGATTGGACTTATTTTATTGAGAAAAATTTGCTTATTTGCTTCTGAAATGAATTCAGGATCTGGAAAAACCACAACTTGTACAAAATATGCATATTATTATAAGAAGAAGGGCTTCAAGCCTGCCCTAGTATGTGCAGATACATTCAGAGCATGTGCTTTGGATCAATTGAGCAAAATGCACAAAAAGCCGAGATCCCTTTCTTTGGAAGGTGCTCGTTTGTATTCGTACATTACGTGGATTTAGAACCTAGTGCTTTTTCTTTATTGATGAGAAAATGACAAATGCTAAAGTGGAGAAAGTCAATAAATTATACATGAACTTGTCATGATTAGACAAGCTTCATATATTATATATTTCTAGAACATATTCAGATGGCCCCAAATATGATATTTCATTCATTAGATTCCAATGTCCGTAAAATGATTTTGTTTTTTGTCTTTTGTTTTTTTCCTCTTTATCAAGAAAGAAGTCAAAACAAAAGGGAAAACGAAAAGGTGGTCATCCAAACATAAAGGGTCGGCAACTTGAACATCGGATTTGAAGATTGAGAATCGGTTACAGGCTACATGATTGACATAGGACACCTTCTTATTACTTTAGAAGGTATCATATTAATAGCAAAACGAAAACTTCAAAACTTGACAAAGAAAAGCATTTTTCCTTCTTCATATCTCTATGTTTGGAGGGCACCTATCCTTGGTTGCATCTGTTGATTTTTTCCTTTTATTCTTTTTTGTTTATTTTTGTCTTGATGCCTACCTTATCATTGTAATGCTTCTTATCACTCTACAAATAATTTAAATGTGTTGTATTTAATGAAATCCTTGAATAATTATTATGGTTCCATGCCTCCATTCCCTCTACAGCTACACGGTTATAGATCCTGTAGAAGTTGCTGTGGAAGGTGTGGAGCTCTTTAAGAAAGAAACCCGGGATCTTATAATTGTTGACACCAGTGGGCGACACAAACAAGACAATGATCTTTTTGAAGAATTGCGACAACTTTCGGAAGCAACGGTATTATTATTATTATTATTATTTCTTTATGGGCAAGCTATAAGCATTCTTATCTGTGTCTAACTCAGGTAGTTTCTGATATATTTTTCATTGCTTTGTTCAGAAACCAGATCTTGTTATATTTGTCATGGATAGCAGTATTGGTAAGGCTGCATTTTCTCAGGCTCGTGCTTTCAAACAAAGTGTTGCAGTTGGAGCTGTAATTGTTACCAAAATGGACGGCCATGCAAAGGGTGGCGGTGCTCTTAGTGCGTAAGTGGTCGTCACCAGGATGATCGTATTTATTGTTTTGATATCAAAATCTTATAAGGAATGAGTGTATTATGCACCTCATTGTATCCTGAGCTTCAAGTATTCCCTTGAAACAAATACTACGTTTGGTCTCGTGTTAATGGTATGTGGTTCCCGTAAGTTTGGTTAGACTTTGTGAAGAATATATATAACCGAACTGTAATGATTTTTCACCAACAGTTGCCATTGTTCTATTGTTAAAATTTATGCACTTTATATGGACATTTTAATCCTCTTGTCTGAAGGATTTTTAGATTTAGTATGCGCCTTTGTGGTTGAAAGTGAATGTGTCTGTATTTTTGTATGCATCATTTGTAGTAATGTGAAATTATATATATTAACAAGTTCTATTAATCTTGCATGTGTAGCATTGCAGCGACGAAGAGTCCTGTCATTTTTATCGGAAATGGGGAACGCGTAGATGACTTTGAAGACTTCGATGTCGATCGTTTTGTTAGGCGTCTATTAGGTAAGTACTTTCTGTTCTGACTTCACTGTTGATTTTCAAGTTATGCTTTCCTCTCCCCTTTTGTTATGTCATAGATATGCAGTTTCCTGTGTAATTAATCTTTAGTCATGTTGAATTGCTTTTGTACTAGGCAAGGAAGACTAATCTAGCTTTATGAACAAAATTCACGAAGTTGTCCCGATGGATCAGCAATCTGAACTGCTTCAAAAGTGTTCAAAAGGAGACTTGAGCTTGAGGATGATTTTTGAGCTGTCTTCGAACATGGATCATCTGATCCAGGTTATCATCTCCCTCTTTTGATCTCTGTTTTTTAATGAATTTGTTGTGCCATGCGGACAGTTCCTTGAACTAAGGGATTTAATTTTTCATTCTAACATGTGATTTATGTAGGTTTTTTCTAAGCTTCCAAAATTGGTTGAATTAGACCGTGGGAAGGAAGGCATGGCAAAAGCTAAGGCTATGATGAATTCAATGACAAATGAAGGTAAGCATTTTTGTAATTTTAGCCTTGCGAGCACCACACCAGATCAACTCTGTTGTTAATGGAATCCATTAATGAATTTGTTAAAATGTTCCAGAGTTGGATTCCTCAAACCCGGTAAAGTTGATAAATGAGTCGCGGAAGAAGCGAATAGCTCGAGGATCCGGCTGTAAAATCCATGAAGTAACGAAACTGATCGAGATGTACAAAGAACTTGCAAAGAAATATTGGAGCCTCATGAAAGGATTCAAAATGCCCAAAAAGGGTGACATGAATGCCCTATCACGAAGTATGAGTGCGCAGCATATGGGCAAAGTCCCTCCACGGATACTAAGACAAATTGGAAGCATAAGCGGGTTAGAAGATTTGATGGCGCAGATTGGATCCAACTCAAGACTTTGAAGGAGAAAAATATGCATTCATTCCTCTGCGGGCTTTTCTTTTCTACATCCCTGCGTGGTACTATGCATAATAATACATTACATAGATATTCTTTCTTAAGCTGCTAAACTTGTATATTTCCAATTCTCCCTCGTTCCAACACTAGTTCTTTATATTTTGTCATCTAAACTTAGAAGATTTGAGCTTTTGAAAGATTCTTAAGATTTAGCATTTTAGAGTGTACTTTATATATATATACTATAAAAGAGAGACATAAAGATGGGCATGCCAATGGTCATAGAAAATTTCAGACATGCATCAAATCAAGGCTAAAAACAAATGGATACTATAATTAGTTATGCTGCAGATATGTTATGTCTTTTTACCTTTTAAAACCTTGTATATTTAGAAATCAAACTTGACATTGTAAATTTTCTCTCATTGAATATCTAAGACCAATACAAAAACTTGCAAGGAACTTCCCTTGTTTCGAGAGTAAAATTTGTTATATTTTCAATAGTAATTTTTTTTATATATAAAATATGAGTTTCTTATCTTAGCGTTTAAATTAAAAATTCTTATATTATAAATTAAACTCAAAAAATTTTAATGCCATAAATTTCAATAAATAAAAATATTTTAAATAGTTACGATTTTTTAATTTAGATAAAGTTTAATTTGACATGAATATGACAATAAAGGAATCGGTAAAAAAAATCTTCTAAAAAAAGTTATTGAATATACTCCCGTGGTTCAATCACAAAAAGTTGAGATTCCTTCACCTAGTGCTCGGAGTCGATCACCAAAGTTCATATCTATACAGTATATATGGTGCATGTGTTTGGATTTGTGATAGCCATTGTTGATCTCGGAGGTTCTGGTTTTAATGGCTCTTGTTCAATTAGAGGGAAATGAGAAAAATGGTAAGTTCAGTAGAGACTTGCCTTTTGATACTTTCTGGGTTGGAGAAAGTAAAATGCTTTCTGCATTAATGATTAGAACCCAACCAAGCCCTTTCGAGAATGAACAAGCTCTTTCTTTTCCTTCAGTCTTTTGTGCTGTCTGCAAATTAATCAGTGTATATATAATTACTTATTTTAAACTTTTACGCACGTACCTTCATCAACAAAAACACACATCATAATATCAAGTTTTAGGATGCCCTCATTTTTTCAAGTTTTCTCTTCATTAGTTAGTTTTATTACTAGGAATAATAAATTAAAAACTGGACGAACTTATATATACATGTACATTTCTGAGTTCTGACCTTCACATTTGCTTATTATAAACTAGTGATACAAGTTTTTCATTTTTTTTTTTTTTGGTTTTCATCATGTCATAATGGTCAAGTTTATCAAAAAAAAAAAAAAAAACATAAAAAATAAGAAGGGCGTGAGGTTATAAATAACAAAAAAAAAAAAAATAGTTTATCAATGAAGATAATATTGAAAACTCCATTATCACAAATAATTAAAATAAGGCTTACAGTTAATATTTGGGTACAATCTATCTGTTACAATCAGATTATAATGTAGTAGATAGATTGCAAAGAAATCCCATGAGTTCCCTGAAAACTCCTTCCTATTCAGCTGCTAAATCAAATAAAATTTGACTTGATCACAATATAAATATATTTACGTACTAATTGGCCGCCGCATGCTCCGAGGTTATTGCGTGAGGCGGCAAAGGCAACTCTTATAACATTAATTAGGGTTTTATATTCAAATTAAAACGGTCAGTCTGGGCTCGGCTTGACCGATATTGAAGCCCTAATCGTTGATTCTGACTCTAACTCTGACACTGTCTTGTCCACCACGGCACTTGATATTCCATAAAAATCTCCATGGCCGCAACTTCATTACTAGAAGCTAACCCCTTGAAAATGGAATGGAGGCAGAACGCACTATTACCATTAATACCCACTCACACCACCAGCAGAAACCATCATCGGAGACGTTCTCCGACTTATCATCATCATTTACATCCATTTCGGAATTCTATTCTGATCGTGTTAATTGCTACGCACTGCTCGCAGTGGGTATCTTTTTATTGTACGTGTCCCGGATGGCTTTAACTCTACTTGATCAGAAGGAGATACTTCATAAGGATTCTGGGTACCCTTCGAATGGATCTAAATAGGAATGCAGAAGATGCAGATACATCATCTTCAGAGGGTTTGAGCTATGTATTGACAGGCGAGGCTTCTAAATGTCACGAGACTTTGTGTTTTTATGTTTGTTCGTGTGAATGAAATGATCAAATGACAAATACCATATTTTGGTGTTCTTAGGTATATTATTTCTGTACTTTGCTTAAACATGGTGAAAATGTCCTTTTGAAGGACGTCTTGTCCTTTGCTTCTTTTCTTTCTCCAAGACAACATCTTCTTTAATCAAAAGGAGGAAAATTATCAAGCTTTGCTTTATCTGAGGATAGTTTTATATTTGCCGTATATATGTCACAAAATACTTGTAATCGTTAAGACTTTAGAATGTACAATTAGTCATACAACTAATGCTTGAAATATTCCATTTTCAATCTATGTATACTTTACCATTTCCAATTTGATAAGTGAGTAGGCGTTTGGAAAATGATTAATGAGTGTCAACTTTATGCTGAAAATTTATGAATTCTTTACAAGAAAAAGATTAGAATTTTGAATTAATTTGGATTCAGTATGATGTAACTCAACTTAATATAATATCTCTGTAAGATCTTAATGATGCTTTTTCTTTTTTCTTTTTTTTATAAAAAAAATAATAAAAATTGTTTTCTGTTACAGAGACAACACAAGCTTTGCTTCAGCAAACTGATTTTTGTATCTCTGGATATTCAAATGTAAGTGAATTCCAAATGATCTTAGTTTTGATCCACTTAGTTTACGGAATTTCATGCAATTGCTCGTTTGTTTTGGTAACATTTTGAAGCTAATTGACGTCAGATTTAATTTATACATCAACTGTGAATCGAAGGGAAAACATATCTTTGTTCTTTTCTTCAATTCAAAGAAGGCGGCGGGCATAGGGGCAAGATCGTCAATGGAATCACCCAAATGTGGATATTCCAGGAACAACGCATGAAATTTGCTTCGTGTCCACGTCAATTGGTGGTGTGAGAAGCCACGTGCCTCGGATGCGTCATCTTGTCGGTAACGATGAATAACCCATTTCGAAATTTTTAGGAAATATTAACACTACGTTCATGTATATCTATTTTATTTAAGTTATATTATACAGATAAAATTGTAAATGAAAAATTCATAGAAATAAAAATATTAAAGATAAAAAATATAAAAATAGGTCTGTGCACGTACAACACTTGTCTCTTTATCATTTAGTTTTTTTTTTTAATAGTGCCTCACGTATACCATCGGAATCACATCTCATCCGTAGCTTCAATCGACGGCCGGTTCTTGCCTTTGACGTGGCCCATGTGACGCTAACGTCACACCCCACCAGGCCCAGTCACATGCTTAGTCCACATGAAGGAGCAAAAAGTTACGTTTTGAATTTTGAGGGGTAAATTTCCTTATTAAATTATCATACTCATATCCTCGTCCTCGAAACGAAACGCGCCCATAGGAAATCCAATCCAATAATTAATCACCACGTGGAATTGCATCAATGACACGTGGGCCACTTTAAGCTATCTAGAAATTCTCGGGCACGTGACGAGTGAACTGGCTACGTAACCTCTGTGCGTGCCCGTGGGACCCATGTGGCTCAGGCTCCAGCTGCGTTCGGCACGCACTCGCAGTGAACGGACCACACAACACCGACATCAGCAAAAGGTTGGTGGTCCCATGCCTAAGTACGTGTATTGTGATGATCGTGCGGCTCCCCGCCATCTTTGTTCCAAAGCACGCCTCGCTGGCACTAGATTTGGTCTCATTTTGTGTGGCGTGGCAGGAGATCTACCGTCAGGTTGAAACGATTGAGACCGTTGCATGGAGCATTTGTCATAGATGGGTCCCACCTTTCGTTTTCATTGTGATTTGATTTTAAAAATATATTTTTTGGGACTACCTGACACGCGGGCCGCTAATGGAGGTGACTTGGGAAAGCGTCGAAGATTCAACAATCATGAGTGGACGGTCAGGATTGGAATTTTTTTGGTGATGGTGTGAGTCAAAGCGAAAATGCGTCAGACATGGAGTGCTCCAGGCGTCGAAAAGCGAGATGCCACTTCAGTGAATTACCACAATTACCTTCGTTTAGAGGTCTGGCCCAAAATCCACCTAGGGGCTACGTCCGAAGTGAAGTTGATCGGATCTCAAACCCAACCCGACTCTTATTTTATTCTTTTTATTCCTTTTTTTAATTTCTTTATTATTCTTGGGAGCTAAAAAACATTCAACGTATTACACATTTCTTTATCACATCGGCAAGTATCTTTACTATAAATTTCATCCAAATAAAATGTGCATTTTATTTCATCCAAAGTCAATTTATGAGTAAAATTTATTTTTTAATAGAAATTTATTTGTAAAATTTCAATTATTTTTAATGCAAGCATAACTTTTTATTTAGTTAATATTGTTAAGATAGATTGTATTTTTCTTCTTGTATTTATGTGACTACATATGTGGATTAAATAAATAACTATAATCTTTTATTCATGGAAAAATCAGTGTATTGTGTCAGGACTTTTCCATTTAAATGGTAGTCATGATTATATTTTGACGCCTAGGTCAGTAGCGTTTGTAAAAGAGAATGAGAATGAAAGATTAAGTGTCTTCTTATTATAAATAATAAAAATTACTTATATTAATAATTAGGATAACATTTTTATAATTAAGAGATAATAAACTTTAATTTAATATTAACTAGTTTGATTCATAACATAATGGACCATTAAATCTTTGTGATATTACTTGTTATGGTATACAAAATATAAAAAAAATAAAATTAAGCATCAAATTCTCTTTCAATATTACATAACCATTAACATTTTTCCTTTAGATGAAAAAAAAAATTGTTTTTTCCTTTCAAAACAAAAACAATTTTTTTTAAAAAAAAATTATATGTATCTTAGATTAGGCAATAATTAATTTAGTACGTGATTGTGAGTCTATCAATATGGATCCAATTATTTATTATTTACATATAGCAGTTAGCACAACGGGAGAACCCGTTTTAATTGCCATGGCAACTTTGCATTACTTCGTCCAATGTAAGCTCACATAATCTAGACATATAATTTTTTAAATATTATTATTTCTACGGTCGCTACTATCACAATTTATTTATTAAAAAATTATATAGCTTTTCAAATTGCATTTTTCAAATTTTATATTTAAATCTCATTGAGTCAAATTAAAAAAAAAATAAAAAATATATGGGCGTAAAAAAACTGAAATAATATAAAAATACAACCAAAGTAAATATGAGAATAAATTTTTATATTTTTTTATTAAAGATAAACGAAGGAATTTAGAAATTTTAACTTAAAAAAAAAAAAAGAAGACCTATGAAACAATGAAATTAATTAATATGTGACCTTAATTTTTATTTTTTTTTATCATTGATATTATATACGAATTTATTATCAACTTCAATTCAAAATAATTAAAAGACTTAAATAAATATAAAAAAATTTAAAATTAATTTTACACACATATATATATAAACTCGAATTCATTTAACTTCTCACTGTTAATACAAGGTATGTCGGCAACCTAAAATCTTGGACTCTCATGATAGTTTGATGTGATAAAAAGGTTATCGTCTTGAAAATGCTTGTTATAACACCATTAACAGATATTGTTTTTATCTTACGCACTAGATACAGTAATTTAATCAGAGCGAAAAAAAAGGGACGAGAAAAATATCTTATTCATAAATAAATAGATATATTAGTAAGTTGGGATGAAAAGCAAAAAAGAACAGAAATATCATGACGTCCTCAAAGATGTGGCTACTCGTGGATTCCAAAGGACCCATTCAATTTTGTTAAATTGATGATGATCTGTTTTTTAAATAATCAACTTTTTTATTAATTTCACCCATTAATTTAATCCTTCGCACCACGTAAGCCACATGACGGATGGGATAGGTGGGACCCCCAGCCCCGACGCGTAGATCGAGTATTTCATAACCACGTGTACGACTATGGTGACATTGGAATAAATAAATGGACAGCGCGATTACCTATGGGCCAGCTCAACAACTACCGCACCCCACCGTATATACACGGTAGGTATACGCCTCTCAAATATAGGACACGTGTATGATGACGTGGATATCGCCTTGGCGCTCCCTTTCTCTCTCTTCCCTCTTCTCCTCCTTCACCACAACCCCATTCTTCTGTCGCTCTTCTTTCTGTCAAAGCAAAGCTCTTTCCCTCTGGTTTTTTTAGAGAGAGAAGTTTGGAGAGATAGTAGAACGCAGAGGTCGAGTGCCTGACCTTGATTTTTCCTTGGACCCTTCTTTTTGTTAGGAAATGAGGATACCTGAGCTACGAGGATTGGTTTTTCCTTTTTTCTTTTGCTAATAAATTTTTGAAATACTTTTCGGTTTTCGTTCGTCGGGAAGACTTGGGTATCTGGCACTGAAAGTTTCTTTCAGGTATGTTGAATTGTATTTCTTACTAAATTTGCTGAAAGTTGGAGCTGAGAAAGATTTGATTTTGCGAATTTTTATATTCAGCCTTTTGTTTGGGTCTAAGAAAATTGATGGAAAGTGAGGGAGAAAATCTAGGTGGATTACATTTGGTGCGCTTGTCGGTGATAGGATATACGGGAATGAGCGAATTTGAATGTATTGAAGCTTGGTGTTTCAGGTTTCAGAACCGCGAAAGAGAAGAAGAGGAAATTATCGAATTTAGTTAATAATTTTCTTGTCAGGAAACACAAAATCAGAAGCCTACCATAGATTTCATGTTTTGTTTCGTAGTCTTTGATATGTTATAATTTTCAGCAAATCAAAGGAAGGGGAATTCTCCGGATCTTTTTTTCCATTTGCTATGATATGAGCTTTGGACTCTCGTACTTTCCGTATATTGATTTGCTTAGCAAGGCGTGTTGATTTCATTTTGGATGAATACATGCTTCCCATGTGCTAATTTTGTAACTTTTGGATTTCCAAAATACCATATAGCCGACGAGGAATTGGTGAAGAATGGGGGAAGATAAATCAAAATCCGTGGAAGTTCCGGTAGCAAATTCAGGTGTTTCAATAGTGTACTTACTTCAACTCCTGACCCATCAGAAAGGGAAAAGTTTGGTTTTGAGGGTATTTTTGTCATTTAGTTCACGTGTTCTCCTGTCGGGTTGGATTTAAGTTATCCGCCGTCAGCTGTGTCTATTACTTTCTCTTGCGCATGTGGGGTGGCAAAAAGACGTAATTGACCTTCTACCATTTGTCTTTAAGTTGCTGTTGCGTCCATGATTCTTTTGTTTATGGTTCTTTGGATTATCCTACTGCTTTTAATGATAGACCAATATCTGTAATTATGAAATCACGATTTTCGTGTATTCTTCTGTGGGTGGTTGATCTTAATTATATGACATCAGCTGAAGAGCAAGAATTCTAATAGTAATAATGAAATACCTCAGTTAAATTAAGGCCATGTTTTGCTCAGCAGGATTAGGACTATGTTTGGTACAGATAAACTATTATATAGGTCAATCGTAGATTCAGTTATTCTCAGGTGTAATTTGAAGTTTCATTCACTTCTTCAAGTCCATTATGATGAGTTCGGTATCATTTTAATTTGTTAAAATTCTTTCCCTAATGAGTTATATGAAGATCGGCTATCTTAAGCTGGTACGAGATTATTTATCTAAGACTTATTGAATCTATTATATAGGGGTAATGTTAAAGACAGGAAAGCAACTTGTGCACAGTTTTTTCTAGAAAAAAGATGCCATCTGTATCGTAGCTTGAAAGGTCAAACAGCAGATTTTGTGTTGTGCTATTTATGTTCCGACTGCTGTTACTTAGGTTGCTAGATTCTCTCTTGTTTGATATCATGGAGTATAATTGCTGACACTGTTCCTGTTAATGTAAATCCATCATCTATCAGGGAGTGGGAAGGATCCTTCTAAAATATTTTGTGTTTCCATTTGGTGCTAATCATGGGAAACAGTGAGGAAGGGAAGCCCACAAAGGCTGAAAAACCATCTTCACCTGTCACAACGGTAAGCTGAGAACAGTGCTTGTCTAAGTGGATGTGTAATTGTTATGCAAGTTTTGTGCCTAAATGCTGTTATACTTATGGACAGGATCAAGCCAATCAGACCAACCAGACCAATGTTCATGTCCATCCTGATTGGGCTGCCATGCAGGTTATCTATCTTTTCTCTTTGTTCCCATTGTCTCTTAATTATCAGAGTCCTTGCTAGCTGAATTCACTTTATAAAAATAATTTGTCTTAGAATTTAGTACCTTAAGGTATTAGACTGTAGAGTCCTGGCAAGATATCAGCTCCCTCTCATTTCAGAATTATTGTCTGTGTGCTTTCATTAATTATTTTTTTCCTAGAATCTCTGAAGGTCCTGGACCAATGAAAGCTCTTTCTTGGGTTTAAATGTCCCCCTTTGTGAACTCAGTTGTTTCTGTATAGAAGTATAAGGATGAATATCATTGCCATGGGCCATTGCCTTTCCCATTCTGTGCCTTGTGAGTTGTTGCCAGTATCCACCCCTAATTAATATTACACTGAAATTTAGCATTTCCTTGCTCCTGACTTTGGCTATCGGTTGAAGTACAAATTTCTCGGATGTGACTTGCATTTGGCCATGGGTTGGTTTATCTTTATATGGTGGTAGCAGTCTGATTTTTATTTATTCGGAAAAGAAAAGGATGATATCCCTTTGGTTCACATAGAAAACTTTAAGCACAATTGCCCTTAGAAACTGGATTTAAGATGTCTGTTATATCTACAGGCATACTACGGGCCAAGAGTCACCATGCCACCATACTACAACTCTGCTGTGGCTTCTGGTCACGCTCCTCACCCATACATGTGGGGGCCACCACAGGTAGTGCCCCAAAGCATCATTCCTTTATGCTATAATTGCCTTTCATTGTTTTGAATGCCCTGGAGTATATATTATAGAATGCAGGTTAGATAATTTGTGAACTTATTGTTTCTTCCAGCCTATGATGCCACCTTATGGAGCACCTTATGCAGCAATCTATTCACATGGAGGTGTTTATGCTCACCCTGCCGTTCCTATTGTAAGTTGACAAGATTCTTGAAGTTTGTTTCAGTGTCTATATACTTCATTGTTTGGAAATCTTTTACATGTGCTTAAAAATGATTTGGTAAAGTATTGGGATCACATTCACTTGGTCAAGGAGTTCCAACTTCCCCTACTGTAACTTCTGATTGTTTTTAGATCTTTTCCTACTATTGTGTTTGTAAGTCTAACGAAGATGCTAGGAAATAGAACAAGGCTGTCCATGTTAGTTGAGCCTTTGGTTTCTATCAATTGATGATGTTTCTTGGCGTACAAATGCAGGCTGGAACTCCTTTAAAAGTGGAGACACCAACCAAATCATCTGGAAATAATGATCAGAGTTTATTGAAGAAATTGAAAGGGTTTGATGGGCTTGCAATGTCAATAGGCAATGGCAATGCTGAGTGTGCTGATCGCGGAGCTGAAAATGGGCTGTCGCAGAGGTTTGCTGATCCCTTGCTTTTCTGTATGAATAAATATACTTCTTTTCCCCTGCCCCAAACGGGGGCCAGGGTATGGGTGGAGAGGGAAGGGGGAAATGAAGAGGTTTGAAGTGATTTTTTATGTTTTCATGCCAGCTAGTCATATTGATACGTTATTCTGGCTAACTTGATAAATTTTCTCTTCATGTGAACAGTGTGGATACCGAGGGTTCTACTGATGGAAGTGATGGCAATACTGCTGGGGTACGGACCTTTTCTAGTGAGCAGTTACTTTCTTGTATTTTGTTGATCATGCCTGATAATAGTCCATCTATTTTCTTAAAATGATTTGACACCCATCTTATGCTCAGGCTAATCAAATAAGAAGGAAAAGAAGCCGTGAGGGAACACCTAGCACTGGTACGACTCCGTTCTTTACCAAGTGCCATACGGTCTTAACCACTTTATCAAGTAGGGTCATGAGAAGTTGCATGCTATCCTATTACTAGTTCTTCTGATATCTGCATAATCTGTCCATTGATGATAGTGCATTTTCCCTGACTGTTTGAACAGATGGAGATGGGAAAACTGAGATACAAGCCAGCCCAGTTTCCAAAGAGGCTGTGGCTTCAAATAAGATGATGTCAGTTACCCCTGGCAGTGTTGGAGGAAAAATGGTTGGTTCTGTAGTTTCTTCGGGTATGGCCACAGCACTGGAGCTGAGGAACCCTCATAAGACAAGTCCTTCAAGCGTCCCACAACCTTGTGCTGTAGTGCCTTCTGAAGCCTGGTTGCAGGTCTGCTCTGGAGGCTGATCATACTTCATACATTACAGATAATCATGTTGTATTAGAATAATAATAATAATGTGGTGTCCTTGGTATTTGCTGATGCTGAAGTAATTATATGGATTTATTTTGTACAGAATGACCGTGAGGTAAAAAGAGAAAGGAGGAAACAATCAAATCGTGAATCTGCTAGAAGGTCCAGACTAAGAAAGCAGGTGATGCTAGACTCCAAAAACTTCCTTTGTTCAAATCTTTTGTATGACAACACAGCCACCAAGTTTTTTTTGTATCAAACCCGCAGAGAGTTAGGAAACACAAAAAATATCAAATGAATAAAGGTTCGTGACTAAAGGCTAATGCTTCTATTCCCTTTATTCAGGCTGAGACGGAAGAACTTGCAAGAAAAGTTGAATCATTGACTGCTGAGAATGTGGCGCTGAGATCAGAAATAAATCGATTAACTGAAAGTTCTGGGAAACTGAGGGCAGAAAACGGAACATTAATGGTACTGTTCTTAATATAATATTTCTCTACACTGTTTCATTTTCTAGTTAGCATGTGATCCAGAATGCTTCATTTGTTTTAACATGCAGGAAAAACTGAAAAATGCACAAATGGGGCAAACGGAAGAGATAGCTTTGAACAGCATTGATAACAAGAGAGCTACACCTGTAAGCACCGAAAACTTATTATCAAGAGTTAATAATTCCAGTTCTAATGATAGAACTGCTGAGGACGAGAATGATTTTTGTGACAACAATCCAAGCTCTGGCACAAAGCTGCATCAACTACTGGACACTAGTCCTAGAGCTGATGCTGTAGCAGCTAGCTGATACAGGAAATCATAGCGGCTGAGCATGTAGTCTTGGCATATTACAAGTCCAAAACTACTGCTAACAGTTTTCAAAGGGATGGAACAGCCAAATTTTAGGACCTAAATCCATCGAGATGAGAACTAATTCTTTTGGTTATCAGTTTCTTAGGACAAAGACTGTATTTTATTTAGATTTGATAGTTGTGGATGACAACCTTAATTAAGTTTGTAAATTGAAGAGAATTAGATTTTTTTGTTTTAGACAGGCTTGTTGAACCGTTACCATAATGGATTGGATTGTGTAGCTACGATTGGTGAGAACCTTCTAATGGTGTCTTGGAAAATTTCTGAATTTCGGATTGTTTTAGCTTCTTTACAAGCAGTTCCTTACCATTAAACGCTTCTTACATGTTATATGTGGCTTTTCACTCAACGATTTCAATTTCTTTCAAGTGTGGCACTTTCAGTTAGAGACGCTGGCATTTTCCTATTGGTAGTTGTCCTGGAAAGTTCAGTTACGGTTATCCGTTGATGATCTTAGTTGGGCTAGATGCCTTTTCATGTCTATTTGAATATTTTTCTTTTAAAATAAATAATCAATTTCAAAATTTTAATATTAAAACATAGAAAAAGGTGATGGGCCCACAAGATGGGGTCCAGCCCACATGTTGAAGGTACCAATGACAGCCTTCTACAGAAATTGAAAACATTGGCGGTGCTTTGTCTCCCAATTCGCTGTATCTGTTACCTCTCTTTCTACTATCATCTCAATATTATTATTATTATATGTCATTTCCTTTTCGCATTATTCTTCTTTCGTAATTGACATACATATACATACCTTCTAAATCTTTGACTTTATTTTTCCACTATTTTTATTTATTATTTTACACAAAAAGTTAGAAAGACATAAAGTTATTAGATTAATGAAGGTCAAAAATTGAAGCTATTTCTATATAAAATAGTATTTGAGTTATTCTATATATTTGTAATCTTTTTATATTATTATAGGATCTCATTGTACACAGCAGGATATACATTTATTGTCCAGTACAAAGCTTCTCATGCATAAAAATGTCAGTTTTGTGAGAGTTCTCTTAATAGATTAGATAACAATATTATTAATGATTGAAGATTTTATGTCCCAGAAAAAATTGAAGACTTTGTGAATATATTAAAATAAAACCCTAATATTTTTTCAGTTGGGATTTAATTACTTTTAACATGAAAGTTATTTAGTGAGTATAATCATTTCTTTTACCCCCTTTTTTTTAGTAACTGTAAGTCTGTTATGCTTTCACTCTTTTACCAAATCAACTTTATTATTTATATGAACAAAATTAACTTTTTTTTTTGTTTTTTTGAGTAAAAATATTGCACGTGGAGATATGACGCAGTGAATTAATGGACTCAGATCTCTTGCAATCGTGTAGTCGATTACAGGTCGTTTGATCTTTATAAGCTGCATAGTCAACACAAATCAGAAGACCTACAGTCGATTGCACGAGTACAGTCACTGTAAGAGATCCAAATTGGTGAATTAACTCTCGGTTGGTTATTGGATGAAATAAAAGATTCTTAGAAAAGGGAAACAACAAAACTCTAAGTTGATTAAGTTATCGCTCATAATTAACAGTATTTGGAGCTTACGTGCAAGATTAACTTCATCACTAGTTTGTGCATGAATCTTCTAAGAGCGTTTAATTGTTAAAATGCACTTCAACTTCAATTTCTCAGATCTAGACCATGTGCTTAGAATTCCTTAATAAATACACAATTATTATAACTTTATACCATAAAAACTTCGAGTCATACGTATTAAAATACATATATTTGTTATTATTTTTATTTTAAATAGGATTTATTTTATATTCAAAAGAGTATAAAGATATTTAGTGAAAACCAATATATATTGGCTAGGACTTTTGCAGGCAATAACTCATGCATTTTAGATTCTTTCATGTTCAAACACCTCAGTCTGAAAAGCATAAGCATCTGATTTATATTTCCATCATGACTTATGTATATGTATAGGGTGAGGTTTTCCATTTTTTTTAATATATGGTAAAAATTGCCATACATAGCATTATCCTTAAACAAAACAAACAGCAATAAAATATACATAATTTGCTGTCATATATTTCCTTTTAGAAATTTCCTTTTCTCTGGCAATTTCATTTTATTTTACCAACAACTCATTCTTAACCACGTATCCTATAAATTTGGTAACAAACAATAGCTGTATTAGAGATAAAACCGGAGGAAGAAGTAGTCTTGGTGGACTCACTTGAAGTCCTACTTTATCCCTGACCCCGAGCTTCATCAACCCTTTTCGTCACAGTTGATTTTCTCCCCTCAGTCCACAGAAAGAAGGTAGCTTTCTGCTTTTTACCTTCAAGTTGTCATTTTCTTTTTATATTTTTTCTGTTTTTCAAATGTAAACTATATAAAATTCTTCAAAACTTTTTGACGGTTTGTACATGTGTATGTGTACTTCTCGTATTTCCACGTCCTAGATCTCTGCAGCAGTCAGCAGACATACAATTTACAAAAGCGGTTTTTCCTCCTTATCTTTAAGCCTTACTCTGTTTTTTATCCCTTCTCCCCACAATATTGTCACTACCTGTTGCTGTAGTTTTTTCAAATCTTGTGTTGGTTTCAAGTTTCAAATTTTATTTTGTTTCTATTCTAAGTTTTGATGCTGAATGAATGCTTGTAGCAAAAGGGTTCTTTTCAACATTGCAGCCCCTGGTCATGCGGCTGTGCAATTTTTCTGTTTTTTTACAGTTATAGAACTGGCATTGCTCTTGGCTGGATGCGTGAATTTCTGAAACCAATTTAGAAGTTCATGCACTATCTGGGTTTCTCGTGCTTCTGCTCCTTTCAGAACCTGGTGTATAAATTGTGGATAGAATCCACGGTTCCGGGTGGTTAAGAGTAAGTACAGAGAGAAATGATTGATAAGTGTGCGATGCTTTTGTTTTTCTCTTTTATTTTGATGGGAATTTGTTTTTAAAATTTGGGTTTTATCCATCAGTTGCATTTCGGAGAAGAAAACTTTATTTAAAGTTGTTGAATCTCATTTTTTCCATGTCTTTTCTCTTTTTTATCTGTATCTTTGAGTTAACTCAATTGTCTTCTTCTGGTGGAAATCTGACAAGTTTCAAGGGATAATTGTAACATTTTTTGAGAAGGCGCCAGCTAGTTTGATATGCAGTTGCCAAATGTTAGAAGTGTAGCTATTTAGGGCTTTAATAGAATTTATTCTTTTAAATAAGTTTAGGGTTTTCTAGATCTGAATTCAACCAGTGAAGAGCAATTGGGGGAGCAAAATTGGAAGATGGAATCTTTTGCTTTCATTTAACAAGTTGAGATCATTTGTTTCTCACAGGTTAGCTTTGGACTTGTTTTCCACTCAGTCTGTGTACTGAGGTTATTTCAAATCAAGGGGGTTGATTGGTTAGGGGCTGCTCAGAAAGCAGAGGGAGTAAAGGACCTAAATTTGTTTTTCTGGATGGGCCATTCTGCAGCTGTTTGGGACCCCAGAGCAGCTATTGAAATCACAAAAGACTTGAATGGAATTGATCAAATTGTGCTTCGGAACCCACAAGGCGCTTCAGCACGGGTGAGGGCCTCTTAATTGCAGCATTGATTTCAATGTTTTATGAACTCATAATTTGCTTATTTTATTTTGAATGTCAATCCATGATAGGAAAATTTGGTTCATTTTGATATCTCTAATTTCCTTTGATCATATGATAATTTAGGTAATAGATGGTTTTAGGATAAATTTTTTTTTTTTCTTGAGATTAGGTAAGCTTGCATGGAGCACAAATCACTTCATGGAGGAACGAGAACGGGGAAGAACTCTTATTCACCAGTAGCAAGGTATTTCAATTTGTACTTTTTCTGCTCGTAGCGCATATATAAAGCTTTTTGCTGATCTTATAGTGCTGGATGTAGCAAATTGCTGACAATCTATGGACATTTAGATGGGACTGAGAAACCTGACCTTAATACTGAATTACTTATTGAGTGAAAACTATGGGATACCAATTTGCTAAGTGATGATATTCATATGTTGCAATAAGACTGGCTGCCTTTTTACTACCTTGGCATGCACATTTTTGGTTCTTCCATAGATGCATGGATTCTTGTTCAATCTCAATTGATAAAGAGGCAAGCTTTGTCGGTTACACATCTTATTTTCAATGGTTTGTAGGCAATTTTCAAGGCTCCAAAGGCAATGCGAGGAGGAATTCCTATTTGTTTCCCACAGGTATATCTAATCATGTTTTTGTCCATTTTTCATTACAACATGTAAGACTCAAGTTTTAAGTTTATATGCTTGAAGTTTGAAAACTGTGGATCGCTGGAGCTGCATGGATTTGCAAGAAATAAAATTTGGACAATTGACGATAACCCTCCTCCTCTGCCTGCAAATGATTCCAGCAGGAAGTCCTTTGTTGACCTGTTACTCAAACCATCTGAAGAAGATATGAAGGCCTGGCCACATAGGTGAGATACCTTTGGTCAATTAGCAAGGAGTGTCTGTATGACAAGGATACCGTACACTTCGATGCAGACGTAGATACTTGATTTTGCCTTTCTCTGCCAAATTTCAAGCATTAGTAATGTTGTTAACTTGTTCCCTGCCTGATTGTGCCAGTTTTGAGTTTCGTCTTCGGGTGTGTCTTTCGGTGAATGGAGATCTGACTTTGATATCCAGAGTGCGGAATATCAATGGCAAGCCATTCAACTTCTCGTTTGCATACCACACACACTTATTGGTTTCTGACATTAGGTATGGATAATTCTTTCTTATACTTTATTTCCTTTTGGAGAAGATAGGTTAACCGCTAGATCACCTAATAAAGTAATGTTGGTTAGAGTTCTTTTGTATTTAGTATGTTTTATCTTCAGGACTTACTAAAGACTGACACTAACATAAACTGGATTGGATTGTTCACCGAAGGCTAAGTGGTGGAATTTTAGCAGCTAATTAGGCCAGAGAGATATTTTATAAGATGTATCTATTGACCTATTTCAGTAAACTTCACAGTTCAAAGGATTACCATCTATAATATGCAAGCATTGCACATTATAAGAACAAGCTTTGTTTTACTCAGTAATTCACTTCAGAGACTTTGTATGCAGTGAGGTAAGGATAGAAGGCCTGGAGACACTTGACTACTTGGACAACTTGTTCCAAAAGGAACGCTTCACGGAACAAGGAGATGCCCTAACATTTGAGTCTGAGGTAAGCCCTCTAGGTTGCTTATGTATTTGTACATGGCATTTATTAATGAGGATCTCGAGGAAAGTTTTGGAAGACGTTGCAAGCAAGGTAAAATATTTAACTTTTCCCCTTAAAATTTTGGCTTCAAAGGGTTTAGAGGAAATTAAGTAGGATTAATGAGATTATAATACAAAAGCTATTATGTTTTTCAAGTTTTCGCATAAGGTTTTGATATAACATCGCTAGCCTATTCAGTTTTGTCAATGTATGACTTCAGTTTCTGGTTTAAACTCAAAGAAGATTCTGGATAAAGAGGTTTCAAATGTCTGTCTTTGTTCGTGGCAGGTGGATCGAGTTTATCTTAGCTCTCCAAATGTAATTGCAGTTCTAGATCATGAGAGGAAGAGGACATTTGTTATAAGAAAGGAAGGTCTACCTGATGTTGGTAAGCTTTGTAGTTAGTGAAAGGTGTTATCGCCCATAGCATATCACAAAGAGTAACATATAATAATCACTATGCTCTTCTTGTGTTTTCTGCTTTCTCCAGCTGTGTGGAATCCATGGGATAAGAAAGCAAAATCAATGGCGGATTTTGGAGATGAGGAGTACAAACACATGCTTTGTGTTGATGGTGCTGTGATAGAGAGACCTGTGAATTTGAGGCCTGGTGAGGAATGGAGAGGGCGGTTGCAGCTCTCAGTTGTGCCATCGAGTTTTTGTAGCGAAAACCTGGGTCTTGAGAAAACAGGTCTTTGAACAATTGTACAAAATTTTGGCAATAGATGGTCTCAGTTTACCATCCAAGTTGTAGAGGTAGCGCTGTTTAGGAGTCTTGAGATGGTTGGTTTTGAGTTTAGGATCATAGTTTCTTCTCATAAACTGGAAAAAAGCCTAATGTTTTTATCAGAATGGCTTTCAAGTTTCTGGAATTTTTAAGGTACAAACTGTGCTACCTTTATATCACGAAATAGCTGTCTCCCTTTTGTTGTGGAATATCAAATGGTTCAGCTTCTCTAATTGGATTTCCTTTCTTGTTAAAACTTGTTGATTTTTTTTTCCCACGCTCAGGTATCCTAGAACCAAAACCACAAGATAATTTGATAGTAATAATAATAGTAAAAAGATAATTGCAATCTTATTCGAAATGGCATCGAATTTAAAAGGCAAGAAAGTGAAAATTTCTAAGGCCAAACGGCAAATCAAAAACTGAAAAATAAGTGGTCGGAAAGCAACTCTTATCAGAGCCTGGTTTCGATCCGGGGACCTGTGGGTTATGGGCCCACCACGCTTCCGCTGCGCCACTCTGATTGCTGAAAGAACATTTCCTCTATAATTTTAATAACGTGAATCATCTCATTAACACCATCTATTCAATTTTTTCCCCTTAATTTTCCAGAAAAAAATAAAAACATAATTATATATAATTGTGTGAGAAAAGAAAGGTAACTATCTCATTAATATAACAAATTAACGAGGCTGTAAGTAAATGGACTGTTTACTTATATGCAATGTATAATTTGCGTGGTCTAAACTATGATGTAAGCGTTCATGAGTTATATAGTTGTGGATTCAAGGGCAACATTCTCTATTTGCACTGCCAGTTCTTGATACGTTTTATGACATTTCATTTCATTGTGTTGCACTTAAAAAATAGATAAGCTTTTATGATAGGTTCCGTCTTGAAAATTTTGGAGCCATAAATCACACTAAATAGCGTAACTCAAACAATCAATCACGGATTCAACAATGATGGCAGCCAAACAGACCTAACTGAGCTTGGAAAAATACTATAACTAGATATGAAAGCTCCATCACCCAGCTTTTGAAATTTATTCTTGATTATAAATAAACATGTTTAAATAAAACAGAATCATTTGGCTTTGGATTGACGTCAAAATTACACATTCAACTTGTCTGGCACTTGCCAAGAAATAAAGAACCTAGGGCTAACTATACTTCTAGAGCTAGTAATTAGCAATCTCAGCTGAAACGATGATCAACAGAAGATGGTTCTGGTTTCTTTATCCAGAAGAAGCAGCAGCTGGGGGACACGGCCTTAACACATTCACTATCATATGACACGCTTCACCCTCGTTTCTTTATCCAGAAGTTTCCAGGTAAAGTAGAGAAGAATTATGATTCAAACCGAAGACTTCACAGCATGTTATTGGAAAAGAAAAGATGTCTGCAATTTAGTGAACATCAGAAATATCAGCTATAACAATGATATTATCTGGATATTATTTAACTATAAACCAGCAAAGATGATGCCAAGGAAGAAAACGGATTTTCTTACATCTGGTAGTAAACTATACTCCCCTTCGATATTCTAGTTCCTTAGTGTTCTCCAGTAAAACCTGCCAACCAACAAAGAAATAAGGATTGCTAAGCCAAGACAAGAATGATAGTGCAGAATTTAGGATCACCACTGAAATGGGCAAGAGTCCTTACTTCTCTAATGTGATTTGCAATTGCTTTGCAGCCTTCAATTGCTAGTTGCATGACAGTTTCCAAATTGTCAATTGGTAATTTCGAGTCCATCTACGTCAGTACAATAATGAAAGAAATCACTACACAAGTTTAAATACACTTTCATGAAGAAGATAAAGGGAATGAAAAAGAGAAAGAACCTGAAGAAGTGTAACTTTATCCAACTTGGGCAGAATTCCCACGGTTACATCAGGGCCTCCGGCACTGTCCTCTACATAGTTCAAGTCTGTCGATATTCATATGGAAACTTCAAATAATTATCATGACCCAAGCAACACTAAACAAAATGTTAAATGAAACATTAAAAAGTACAATCTCCCAGTTAAAAATTAAGTAAACGGAAGAAGTGTACCAAGCAGAGGAGTGCTATTAAGGTATCCAGCACTACACGAAGTAACGAGATCAAGCATGGGAATACCAGCATCTGCAAGTGCCAAAGTTGCGGCATTGATACAAGCAGATCTAGTTCCTGCATAAGCATTTCGAGAACAAAATTACTGAATTTTCAATAATGAACAACTACCATGAAAGCGAGTTTCAAAATCACTAAAAATTACAAGATACAAGTAGTTGAATGAGCAGTATAAAGAAACAGAACAAAATAACAAGGAAATGATTATCATGACACCCATACAAGAATTTAATTTTACCTCCATCTGCTTGGAGAACTTGGACATAAATATCTATCTACAGATTAAAAACACATATCATCAGAAACAGAAACGAAATAATCTGCCATGATGTAGAAGAAGTTCCAAGGACATAAATAAAACCTGTGAACGAGGCAGCAGATGTGTCAATATGCATGCTTCCATTGTTTGCCGAATAACCAAAGAAATTTCAGTGGATCTCCTGTAGCACGAGCAAACTTCCATCAATAAGGAGCAAGTCATGTATCATGCCAAGATAGCAAGTATGGCAAAAATACACCTAGTTTCAGCTATCTTTACAATGGAAAATGCAAAATTTCATTTGTTGACCTCAGTTTGACTTTGACCCACAATAGTCAAGACATGAATAAACTAGTGCTAGGGAGTCTTGCATGAAGGAACAACTGAACATAAAGTACTAAATGAAACGAGGTAAAAAGATGGTCATTACTGCAGGTTTCAACCTTACGTTAGAAATCCCAATTTGCAATACCAATGGATTTTACTAGGCAAAGAGCAGACCTGCAACCCTTGCTAGTAATTAGATCTTACTACAAGTCAAATTAATGTATATGCTGCCTTGACTTGCATGTCTGACTAACCAGTCTTTATTTCTGACACCTCACAGATAGTTTTATGTTCTGCTTCTGCGACATGATGACAAAGTCCTATTCCTTATTAGGATTTATTCTCGAGGTTACTTTCTGTTTAATGCGACATTCACTTCCAGTCAATTTCGTATATATTGCAAATTAAAAGCATGAATCTAGATAACAAGTGTACGTAAGTCATCCCAAAACCTGGCACAGATAATTTCCAAAAAAATCAAAATAGCCAAAAGATAAAGTCTTGTTAGTTAGAAAAGCATAACACCTGTCACCCTTTGGTTTTCTCCTGCGATCTCCAGTGCTAAAATTAGCCATGCTGTACTCACAGCGAACCTACACACAGCAATACAGTTTTCATTACAGCATAGATTAATAAACCAAATGCACACGCATAACATAATAACTTATCAAACAAAAAGTAGTACCAGAGCCTTGTCACTCATTTGTTGGCTCCTATTTTGGACCTGGAAGACCAAAGAGATTACTTAAATGAAATGGCAATAGCATGTAAATCCCAGAAGCAAGTTCTATGCTTTCCCACAAAATTTAAATTGATTGGGCATAAATGACATAAATAATTAAAAGGTACCTCTCTGGGTCCATAAACGGCAGCAATTACTTTGGTATTGCCCATTTCGAAAGAGGCAGAGCTGAAAATCGAAACAACGTGGAAGTCCAGAGTCAAATTTAAAAGAAATCAAAACGAAAGAGAACAAAAGCTCAATATTACCCATCCGCTTTGGCCACAACACCAATCTCTGCTCGAAGTTGCCTCATCTAAAGTATCAAAGAGAGGAAAAGATGATAAGAGGATAAAGTTCATAACAGAATTGAACGAAAGCTCAAAAACATATTCTTTTGAGACTTATAGACACGGATATATCAGAAAAGGAAAGCTGACGAGCTAATAGAGGAGGAAACCAGAGGACAAAGTACCTCCATGGGACGACGACCGTCCAATCGAAGTCCTTCGGGGCTAACGTATTCCATCTCCGGCGACTCTGCTCAGTGGATGCTTTGGAGGGACGGAGGCGCAGAGAAGGGGTTAACAGTTAACACGGATTCAAAGCACCGTCGTCGTTTTGCCTTCACCATGTCCTTGGGTTAATGCCGTTAAAAACGTACCCAAAGACTTTGGGTCAAGGCCCATGATTGCACTTGGGATACCCGAATGAATTGGATAAAGGCAGGGTTGAGCAATAAATGCATAACCCGCCCGAAATAAATTCGGGTTAATGGGTCAGTTATATACGGGTGAAACGGTGAGTGACGGTAATAATATTTGAATAGCTGGGTATATTCGGTCGGTGACGGTTATGGATAATGTTACCGTCGGAGACCGAAAATTCACAATCCTTAGTCATCCCTTATTTAAACTACGTCGTTTCAAGTCCATATATATATATATATATATATATATATAAGAATTATTGCCTAATTCTTCTCTTTACTTTTTAAGATATCTAAAGTTGAAGCTAGGGATGGGTAAAATTCAAATTAATCCGTTTAAACCACTCGAATCTATTCGAACTGTATAGAAATCGATTCGATCTGATTTGATTGATTAACGGTTTGGATTGGATTATAAAATTGTTAATTCGATTACAGCGGTTTGATTTTCGAATTTGAATGTTTAAAATCTGAACTAATCCGAACCGACCAAAAATTATATTATATTATATATATATATATATATATATATATATATATATATTATAATATATATATAATATATATATATAAATTTTATTATATATTTATGAAATAGTTTATTATAAATATAAATTTATATTAATAAATATAAAAATTAGTAAACAATAAATATTTAACTCACGTTTTTTCTTTTCAAAATCAAAATCCTTAACTCACTTTCTCTTTCTCTTCCTCGTCGTTATTTGCTGGTCGCTGCTCATCGCTACTTGTTGATGGTTGCTGGTCTCTGCATATCTTACTACTACTCTAACACTATTATTTTATATTTTAATTATTAACTAATTTATTGTATTGATTTTGATGTTTAAATTATATATATCATCTACAACCACAGAAGAAGCAAAAACTTGAAGTTAACTGATAAAGTTTGGAAGAAAAAAATAAAGAAAATGAATATAAATGGTATGTTATGTTTATTTATTACTTAGATAAAAATTATAATTTGTTTAAATTTTTTATGATGACTTTGACTTTGTATTTATGTATATATGTGTGTTTTTTTTTTTTTCCGTAATATTATTCACAAACCGATTAAACCGACCAAACTGAACCGCATTTGAGTAGTTTGGTTTGGTTTGATTTTTTTTTTTAAATTTGAGAAATCCGAACCAAAAATTATTTTGTGATTTGGGTTGAATTTTTTTTAAAATCCGAATTAAACCGGTTAATGCCCACCCCGAGTTGAAGCTAAGGAAAATTAAGATGAGAAGGGAAAAAAAAATGAAAAATTACCATAAAAAAGAGAAAGAAACCATAGTCTGTTCAGGTTCAAGAATGTTCCCTGATGTGGTTCCCGCCAAGTCAGCAAGCATAAAGCGCGCGTGGATCTCGTAGTTGATCATTTCCTGCCTCTTATTACCCTCAACCATCTTCCTCATCACTCTCTTTTCTCTCATATCTCTCTCTCTTGCACGTATACACAACAGCTTTTCTCCTCTTCCTCTTTCCAATTCCAACGGTGACCCACTTCTACTCAGTTCCGCTTCCATCACGTCTTACATTCCTCTGCTAACTCTGATATCCAGATCTAACCTCTTCCCAGAATCTCCTTCGAATTTAGCTTCATTCTTAGCTCCTCGGATATTCCCCAACTTTCTTATCCATGCCATAAGTCTACAATTAAAAATTCGAAAGTTATATTTTCTGCATAAAAGAACCCAAATTCGAATGCCGTTCGCATGTTTTCCTACGTTTTCTTAATCAGCATTCATATTTTTTCACATTTGAGCTTATTCGTCGATTACCCAGATTCCATTGAGCCAGAATTTGTTCTGTCTCTGAAAAGGGTGGTTGAAGTTTCAATTTTTTAATCTAATCATCTACAGGACATGCATTCTAAAAATTGCAACTTTGCATAGATTTCTCACAATTGAGCTTCTCCCTTGCATACCCAAGATTTCTGATCCAAGAATCTGCTTTTTCTCCGTAAAGGGTCGCAGGATTCGGCAACATTAATGGCAGAAACACCAACAAACCCAGTCCTGCAGAAACCACCGGGTTACAAAGACCCATCCATGCCAGGGCAACCGGTGAAACCACCTATTGGAAAACCAGTTCTCCCAATTTCCTTTCAGCCCAAAAAGTCAAGACGGAGCTGTTGTGGGACCTGCTGCTGCATCTTCTGCATTGTCCTTCTCATCTTCGTCTTCGTTCTCATCATCGTCGCTGGGCTCGTCTACATTATCTACGATCCTCGTGTACCGGTTTTCCGCCTGCAATCTTTCCGGATACCACGATTGACGGTTGCCGATAAACCTGACGGCAAGTACCTCGACGCGCAGACGATGGCAAGGGTGGAGGTGAAGAATCCGAGTGCGAAAATGGTATGGTATTTTGAAGATACGAGTTTTGAGATTTCCGCAAACGATGGGGATGTGAGCTTGGGATCAAAGACGATACCTGCTTTTTCGTTGAAGCAGGATGAAGCAACGAGCTTGAAGGTGGAAACGAGAGTGAAGGGGACGCCTTTGGATGATGGACTTGGGAAGAATTTGAAAGGGCTATTGCAGAGCAAAGAGTTCGTGCCCAATGTGAAGGTTCGTACAAAAGCAGGGGTGGGTTTGGATGAAGTGAAGGTGGGAATGGTGGAAATTGAAGTGGAGTGTGGTCACGTCACCATGAAAGGCATTGAAAATGGACAAACGCCAAAATGCACCATCACTTTCCTCAAATGGTAACTAACACCTTATTCTAAACATCACCAAAGTTTGTTACTTTTTTCTTAACTATTTCATTTAACTTGACATTCATAAATTAAAACATTGGTGTAGCATTGGACTTTGTTTCACAAATTTGCTGAAATTATTTTATAACATGAATCATTGCTGATCTAAACGTGATGATATTATATAGAAATGGCCCTGTTTTCTGAGAGATAAAACAGAGCACCATGAATATGGCTCTTGATATAACTCATGGTTCTGATTAAAGCTTGTTGCTTTTTATTGAATGCAGGCTCAAAATAACCTGATTTGAGGGGATGCTTTCTATGTTTGAGAATAGCAGATTGCTGTCCATCGCACAATTCCGAAGGCCTGCCTTTTTCTACCTATAATGGGCGTCAGCTACATCTTGCAATTATTTTTTCAGTATATATTCATATAAAAATGATCCAAGAAGATACCATCACTGTCTGATAATGAAGTGAATGAATTGCCAATGTTCGTTGTTCTGTTCACCAAAAGAAAAAAGCGCTATTCCAATCATTTCATTGCCGAGATTTTCACCAATTTCTCATTACATGCTTGTAAAGAATATTTGAACATTTATACTACATGCCATATAGGGTGAAGATGATCAAAGGTAAAATCAAAAAGAAAATAAATAGATTGAATGACGATTATATTCTAAGCCATTGACATGTATATATAGAGCAAAACGGGTCATACGAATCTGTCAATCTGCGTAAATGTATTTTACGCAATTATTAGAAAGAAAACTTAACTCTCATCCTTAAATATCCCTATGTTTAAATCCTTTTCTACTATCAAAAAAAAAAAAAAATCCTAAAATTTAATCCATAAGTAACAAGCCAAAATTCACAATAAAATATTGTGAACTTAATTTTCTCCCTCGTAGTCCAAAACCAAACATGGGGCAGATTAAAAAATGGATATTGCCAAAACTATAAATTCTAACTTCATTTATTGGTTTTTCGGCAGAAAACTACTTTTTTAAAAACTGCCACCATCTACAATTGGATAAGCGAGAACCCACAAAGTTCATACCTTTTGGGTCCATGAGTGTACAAAACTAAGTGGGCCGATTTTACATCAAGCCGATGCCGCGTTTTCATTCGGTAACACCACTGATGCTGACGCAGGCTTCAGCCATTCATTAGAACAGGACCAAGGAAAATGTGGTCATCATCAGGTCCAACTTGGCAACTTGCCACACAACACAAACACACGCTTGCATTCTGCATTCCTGTTTGACATTTCTTCAAGTTGGCTTTTTTTCTCTTCCATCTCACTTTAGAAGGGGAAAAGAAAAAAAAAAAAAACTATTTTTCTCTTTCTGTTTCTCCCCTCAGATCGAAGGAAAGCTCAGGGGTTTGTCCATGGCTTCCAAGCGGATCTTGAAGGAGCTCAAAGACCTCCAGAAAGACCCTCCTACCTCCTGCAGTGCTGGTAAAATTCCCTTCCTCTTTTACTGGGTTTGGCTTCAATTCCTGTTGTTTCTCTGTTTACAATCGCCATGAACATCACATGGGACTTGATCTAAGATTTTTGGGATTTATAGCTATCCGGATCGTTCTCTTTTGTAGTTACATCGGTGTATCTGGATTTTTGTTAGATGTTCGTATATATTCATGTATATGATGAATTTGCAGTATTTGAAGAAACTATGATGAAATATTGTCTATTTAAATGTCTTATGTTCATGAATTCTACAAGATTATTGTCAAAATGTGAATTTGCGAGATATTTTGTGCAGTCATATTGGTTCTGAGGTGATGACTGACTATTAAGATTCCTTCAGTTTCTTATCTTTGGTTATATCGTTTTTTGCTGGTATGAGCTTTCATTTCTTCATTATTTTTTTTTTGTTGACTGCTGAAATCTAGTTGGTAGCTGTTGTACGGGATTAGTGGATGTTCTTCTGAAATTTGCCTGTTATGACTATTAATTTGTAGCAACGTCGTATTCAGTCTATTTCACAGATTTTGTGAGCATATCTATCTAAATTCTAAAGCATGTATTTACCACATTCAACCTTATTTAAGCCGCAAGATGTCTCTCTCTTCTATTCTATTTAGCTGGGAAACATTTTTTATTTTTGTCTGTTAAAAGATTATTTTGTGATCTGATGTTGATTCTTTTTTGGGTGTTTGTCATATTTACAGGTCCAGTAGCAGAGGATATGTTTCATTGGCAAGCCACGATAATGGGTCCCTCTGATAGTCCATATGCTGGTGGTGTTTTCCTAGTCACTATTCATTTTCCTCCTGACTATCCATTCAAGCCACCTAAGGTACTGTGTTAATCCTGTTAAGTTCTAGACAAGCTTAGAGATTCTGTCTTTGTTATGTTTGGAGAATAGCAGACTATAGATTTTTATGTCGTGAAAAAGAAGTATTTAAAAGCTTTAAATTGCAATTTCTTAGATAGTTTCCACTTTATCTTATCTGTTTGTTATTTTTTTTTTTTTTCCCACTTTTCAAATATTTTATATACCCTTATTTTACTGTACAGTTTATCCTTCCTATATTCTAATGCTAGTGTTTTAGGGAAGTGATGGAGTGATTCTGATGATTAGATTACAGTCTAGGGGTTTTTCTTTGGATGTCTTGGGTAATAACCATTGGAAATGTATGATCTTACGTTTCAATATACCACATTTAGTGTCGCTGTAGTTGATATATAATACTGTGCTTAAAAAGTTTACACTGTATTTTAGTGATGCTAATGAAAATTGTGTTATTAGCTTTAATTCTGAAAAAAAAAAAATTGTGTTTTATGTGTTACATATAAATGAATTGCATTAAGAGATATGGCTTTGTTGATGATTCCGTTTTAGAAGATAGTTGTATTTGAATGTAAACATATTTGGCTATGTTTATTGTAAATTGTAATGGTGTGCGTCGTAGGCATATAAATTGCCTTGTGCAAGGTCTGTGAACCTTCTTGAAAAATATGGGTAAAACATAAGATGGGATTGGCAAGATTGATTTAATCATTCAAATGAGCTCTTCCTGCTTGACACTTGAGTTTCTTTAGTTTTATCTTCTGCTGGCAAAGTTTGCTTAACTATTTGGTCTCCTTTGACTCTCCTCCGGATCCAGGATAAAAATAGCTTTTCAAATGATTTGCTTTTGCCAATTTGCCTTAAGATAGAATATGGGTGTGACTATACATAAGACAATTTGATTAAAACTTTTAACTCTTCATTTCTGTCTTCCTCTTTTATTGCAGGTTGCATTTAGGACTAAGGTTTTTCATCCAAACATCAACAGCAATGGTAGTATTTGTCTTGACATCTTAAAGGAGCAATGGAGCCCTGCTTTGACCATATCTAAGGTTCTGACACCATCCTTATTCTTTTACGATGAATGCTTAATTAATGGGTGCTGTGCTAACCCATGTTAAGAAAAATTTCCAACATAGCTGTAATGCTGATAATCAGTGAAATATGTTGAAGGAGTTATCTTAGCTTGTATCTACCAAAATTAGTTGTCAATCTCATTCCTTGGGAATATAAATCATGCACAGCTTGCTAATGCTAACATGAATTCTAGGAATTACATTGTAACATGAATCTCATTCTTTGGATTCAATTATTGCCGTTTTTTAAGTGGGTGGGAAGGGTTTGTGTTTCCTTTTTCAGGTTTTGCTTTCCATCTGTTCGCTCTTGACGGATCCGAACCCAGATGATCCCTTGGTGCCTGAGATTGCTCATATGTACAAGACAGACAGGGCCAAGTATGAGACCAATGCAAGGAGTTGGACCCAGAAGTATGCCATGGGCTAGCATCTTATGAAAGGGCATTGGATGAAGAGTTCCTTCAATTTGTTTAGTGTAATAATGTATAATCTATCATCTTAGATTCTTCTGCTGTAGACATTCAGGATTGATCTGTATGATTTTCCATCTGTGGAAGAAGGAACTATGCCTTTTTAGTTTGTTTGGATCGCTGTTAAATATTTTAAATTAATATTATGTATTCTATATTGGTGATCCTGTTTCTTCACTGCATTTGAGCACCAATCCCCATTTACGTATCTGCCATTACTCCTGACAAATCAAAGGTTCCGGAATAGAATATTTACTTGGATTGAAGATGGTAGGCTTGAAGCCATGAAGTCACAATAGTTTCTTCAAACTTCGTCATTATAGTTTGGAACAAGATTTCTTATTTCAATTTTTGTTTCACAAGTTTAAGATTAATTTAAAAGTGGGTTTAATTTTATTTATAGTATTATTTTGTTAATTTTAAGATAATCCTAAACTTATATGATGAGATTTAAGACAGACAACTTTATTCCACAAATTTTCTACATGAGTTGGAAGTGAACGGCATGCATCCAAGCAGTTAAAATTATAATGACGGTACCTTCAAAAATATCAAGTCATTGTCTTAAAGTTCCACAGAAGAAATTAAGCTCTGCCACTGCCAAAACCATCTTTTTGGCGAATTGTACTTGTGTCTCTATTATTGAGTTCAATGAACACTTTTTATCTTCTGCTTTCGGCACCGACCAAGTTGTAAATAAATCTTTGTCATTATAAGGCACATATTCTATCAGTTACGCGAATCCCAGCAAAGCTTGCTGCCCTTGTTGTACTATGTTAATCAAATGAGAAGTAATTTGTTGACAACCATATATTAGAACCACGTTGAGATATTTAAGGTTTTTCTTGACAAAAACTAGAAGGTTATCTAATCCCTACTATTATCACCTCAATCTCTATCAGTTAACTTTGTTGTTTTTTCATGCGAATTTCAGTTGGTCAAGCTTCAGAATCTCCGCACAAGCCCCATTCTTTCTTATTGATTGAAATTGAAAAATATATTTTAAAAAAAGGCAAAAAAAAGAGAGGAAAATTTTTGAAACTTCATGTGAAAATAATGAAATTAAATTAAAAAATAAGGTACATCCAGATAGAATTTTTTTTTTTTTTTTTTATATCTTCAGTTCAGATGCCATTAATGGAAAAAAAAAATAAAAAATTGTTCATTTCCTACATACCGTTTCAATGAATGTCTCGCTTTTCTTCATTTTTTTTTTTTTTTTAATATCTTGCTTATGCTCGGTCCCCAAAGACTCCAATAATTGCAGAATAGTACTTACGCATCTGAAATTTATGGACCATTGACATTCTTCACATTCCCATGGCCACATGAAGTCACAAGCACTTTGTCGATACTAGCTTCTCTTTTTGATTTAACTTTTTTTTTTTTAAAAAAAAAATAGTAATCCAATAATAGCAAATGTTCCAGTCAATATATCAATATGAATAAATTTGATTCCGCAATATCTGATAAGCTTGACATGGTAAATGAATCAATAGAATAATCGTCAAAGGATATTTACACAATGGTATGATTGCAGAAAAAGTCAATATTTATGTTATTTATTTGTTTCTATTTCTAGGTATTGTCTACAAATGTGATAAATCATATTGATTTTTTTGATTCACATTCAAAAACTCAAAAATCGGCAAATTCCCCTTAATAAGTGAGGCTTTAAGGGATTCATGTTAGTTTCTAATTTAAAGATAATGATATCGGCAAGTTTGAATAGAAAGATCAAAATTTGAAAAAAAGAAAAAAAAAAAGATACTAATTGTTAATTATGGAAGTACAGGGAAACAACATTAAATACTATAATTATCATTTAACTCAAAAATGATTATTTGATTATGATAATAACGCTAAAATGAAGCAACTGAAAATATTTTTGAACGTCAAATTTAAAAACATTAAATTAAAGAGTAAAATAAAATATATATAATTTTTAAAGAAATATATCATATATAATTAAGTTACCAAGAAAATAGAATCTGATGAAAAAACCAAGGTACTTCCTTTTACCGGGCCAATCGATTCAGCCCAACGGTTTTATACGTAGACGCGGCGAATCGTATGGATGTCTTACGTTCACCGGAACCTGCGCCTTCGTCTTGTTTTTCTGATTCTTATTTTTTTCTTAATAAAGAATTCCTAAATTTAAATTTTACTAATACGAAAATAAAGTCAAAATTTTGAAGAAAGATTTTTTTTTTCGGAAAATATTTTAAGAAAGTTAAGATCCTACTATAAAACAGTGATTCTCGGAAATTTGACTCCATCACTTTCGAGGACTCAGCTAGTCTCTTCCCTCCCATGGTGCTCTCTCATCTGTAACACTTCATTTCTGCTTCGCGAACCTTAACTGATGTAAAATGTGAGTTTCCCTTCTTCTTCAAATGATGAAAGAAACCAGTTTCTCCATGATGAAGCAAACCGGGTTCTCCGAGAAGGTAACCGGATTCTCTGAGCAGAGAATTGTGACAAACAAGCTAGTGAAATCGGGATTTTCCGGTGAAGTTCCAAAAGTTATTCGGGTTTCTGTAACTGACAACTACGTGACAGACTCTTCCAGTGAGGAAGATGATGCTGAAAGGCGAAGACAACTCAGAAGAAAAAAATTTGTGAATGAGATCAGAATCAACAAATCTTCCAATTTCATGGTGCACAGACACTCCCATGGAGTTGATAATAGCCCAGTGTTATCCAAGAAACAGAGAAAGCAAGACAGGAACTTTTCTTCTGCAGAACCGCTTAAGAAGTTTCGTGGCGTCCGGCAACGACGGTGGGGGCGGTGGGCTGCTGAGATCAGAGATCCCAACAAGCGTACCAGACTCTGGCTGGGGACCTTCGACACTGCCGAGGAAGCAGCAGCTGTGTATGACAAAGCAGCAATTAGGCTCCG